>JAJJWW010018770.1:0-87920 GCA_023531295.1 Papaver armeniacum
TAACATCGGGGCTAAGTGATTCATTTTCCCCAGGAGATCAAGAGCAGGGGACTAACATCCCAAATGAGCATTCTCAAATCAACGGTTTCGTCACTGACTGGAAGCCAGCGGACCAGGAGGCGACCATGTTGGTAGAAAACTTATGTGAATTGATGCACCTCTCCAAGGACCCGGCGGATAAAAACATTCTCTGCTATCAACCGAATAGCACTAAACGCATCACTAGTTCCCGCACCCACGGGGACTCAAGGATCCCGGAAGATCCGCCAACAATATTGTTTTCACCGACGACGACATGATGGTAGAAGACGGTCACAACCAGGCCTTGCATGTTACGGCTCTCGTCAAGAACATAGAGTTTCGAAGAGCGCTCATTGACACGGGTGCATCTTCCAATGTCATCACTCTCAAGACACTTAAAGCTGCCAAGGTACGGCCTAATGAGATCGTACGACAACCCACTACGATGACGGATTTCGAAGGCAACCAAACTAGCACATACGGCTACATCAACTTGGAGCTGGCAGTAGGGCCAATCCAATCAAGCGTGAAGTTTGAAGTAATTGAAAAAGAACCAGACTACCACATGATCTTTGGGAAGGCCGTGGTCGCACAATCTCAAAATCGTCCCTTCAACATACCACCAATGCCTGAAAACAGTATTGAACGGAGAAGTCGTTCGCATTCCCGCGTCACTGTCCCCCTATGCACCAGTCTACTGCGTAGAAGCACATGGGCCGAAGGAGGGTTCAAAAGGCGTGGCGACCAAGATTCTGTTGGTTTCGCTGCAAAATGGACATCGCTCGCAGAGATAGCGACAAACCGGAGATACCCCGGAGAGGAGACCGTCCTTCCACCACCTCCTCGAAGGAAGACCCGCCGAGTCTCTTGCCACGGCGTAACCCGTGCCCGCACCAAGCGAGAGTACACCCTTACCGCAAGACGAAGCAAAAAGGGAAAGCTCACACATTATCACTCGTTAGCAATTAGCAGGGAGACCATGACCCGGTCTCTCCGCCCGAAGGAATGTCTTCACAATAACCGGGAGGAAGTTCCAGACGCCCCTCAGAAGCTACAAGATGGGACCGACTTAACCACCGACGAACTCGAAACTTTCAATATAGGGAATGAGGAATTTCCGCGACCCATTCCGATCAGTTCGACTCTACATCCGGGCTAACGCTCAAAGCTAGTCGAACTACTCAAAGAATACCAGGACGTCTTCGCATGGACTTATGAAGAAATGCCTGGATTGGATGGAAAACTGGTAACCCACCATCCGCATGTAATACCCGGATCCAAACCGGTCAAGCAGCCTCCAAGACAATTCGAGACCACGACGTAGAAGAACAAATCAAGGCGGAGGTCCGTAAATTACTAATGCTGGTTTTGTCAAACCTATTCACCATCCTACTTGGTTAGCCAATATCGTTCCCGTTAAAAGAAGAATGGTCAGATCAGATGCTGTGTCGATTTCAGAGATCCGAACAAGTCTTTGCCCCTAAAGACGATTTCCCGCTACCTAACATCGACATCTTCGGTAGGCGCTACCGATGGACATGGTATGTTCTCTTTCATGGATGGATATAGCGGTTACAACCATATAAAGATGTATGAGCACGACGCAAGTAAGACCGCTTTCCGAACCCCTCTTGGAAACTTCTATTACACCGTAATGCCTTTGGTCCGAAGAACGCCGGCGCCACTTACCAACGCGCCATGACTACCATCTTCCACGATATGATGCACAAGCAAGTCGAAGATTACGTAGATGATGTGGTGGTTAAATCAAGACTCGAGCGGATCATCCGTAAACGCTACGACAAGTATTCGAAAGATGCCGCGAATACAAGTTGAAGATGAATCCTTTGAAATGCGCCTTTGGTGTCTCTTGGGAAATTCTTGGGATTCCAAGTAACAGCAGGAATAAAAGTTGATCCGGTCAAAAAACGCAAGCTATCCTCACGATGCCGCCACCACGAACCGTGAGGGAGCTCCCGAGTTTCATGGGCAAAGTAAACTACATTCGTCGCTCCCATACCGGGATCGGCACGACTCACCACTACGTTTACTCCTCTGCTAAAAAAGGAGCGAATTTTACATGGACTACGTCTCAAAAAAAGCGTACCGGAAGATCCAGCAATCTTGTCCTCCCAACCGTCATGAAGCCTCTTATGCAAGGGAGACCACTATGTCTCTACACAGCCTTTAGCGATACTGCCATCGGAGCTCTCCTCGCACAAGAGGACGACAAAGGAATGGAATACCCCATATACTATTTCAGTCGAACGTTGAGAGACGCTGAACTCAGATACCCCAAGGAGGAAAAGGCGTGTTTAGCACTGATTCATTCCATCCAGAAGTTCAGACACTACCTCCTCTCCAATAAGGTGGTGCTAGTGTCCAAATCAGACCCTGTAAAGTTTCTCCTCTCGAAACCTGCCTTGATTGGGAGGTCGGCTAAGTGGCTCCTATAGCTATCAGAGTTCAACATAACGTGCGTCTCCCCAAGGGCCATAAAAGGACAGGCCGTTGCAGACCTGTTAGCAGCATTCCCAGGAGAAAACACCGCAGAATTACGAGAAGATGTCCCGGGAGACCTTCCAGATATCTTTTTAGTCAAAGAAGAAACATGGCTGCTATTCTTCGATGGCTCTTCCACCCCCAAAGACTAATACTGGGAGGAGCGGGTGTTGTATTAGTATCTCTATTTGGAGAAGTCTTCGCACTCTTTCAAACTAGACTTTCCGTGCACCAATAACTCAGTTGAATACGAAGCCTTCCTCATTGGACTATCACTAGCTAAACAAGCCGGGGCCACACGTTTGGAGATAAGAGGAAATTCCAAATTACTCATCAACCTGTAAACGGGATCTATGCATTGAAAGAACTAACATCGGCGCCATACAGGGCTGGCGCAAAAACTACTAAATTATTTCGCCGAAGCAACCATCACACATGTCGGCCGTAGCAGCAACAAGCATGCTTGACCGCTTAGCTACACTAGCCTCAAAGCTACGGTTTCAAGGAACCGAGGAAACCCCTGACAAAGAAACGGCGAACCATAGCTTCAACATGGCTTTCACAACCCGAGAAAGTCAAGACGATGATTTGGAGAACTCCTATCATTCAAGAACTCAACAACTCAATTTTCCAAGGGAAGGTCGACCTCAAGACTTTTCGGAATTTCTTTATGCTTCAAGGTATCTCGGGAAAGAGGAAGCACAACAACAACTTGAACATGTTCATACCGAAGTCTGTGGAATAACATCGGTAGTAACCCTCTCCGTCGTTTACAACGACTTGGATACTATTGGCCGGAGATGGAAACCCAAGTCACGATTACTAAAGCGTGTCCAAATTGCTGTGCGCCCCCATGTCGACGTAAGTCCTCAACATCACTACACCGGGGATCGGGAGCCGTACATGGTTTTCCTTCGCGATGGCATTCTTCCTACTAACAAAGAGGATGCGTCCAAGCTAAGGCGAAGTCCAAAAGATTCGTGTTCCATGATGGGGTTTTATATCGCAAGAGTTTTGGGGAAGTCTACTAAGGTGTTTGAGTGGTACAAATCCCGATTATGTTAAGAGAAATGCATGAAGGCGAACACCAAGGGAAACAGAAACTATTCCTACGAGATACACGAGAGGTACTATCGGCCAACCATGGAAGACGACGCGGCTACTTTCGTTCGTAAATGCCGAGAATGCGCAGTCACGGAAACCTCATCCACGTGCCTCCAACACCCTTGCACGCGATAAGTAGCCCGTGACCTTTTTATAGCTGGGGACTCGACATCATTGGGAAGATCAACCCACCGTCCTCAAAACAGCATGAGTACATAAATACCGCGACCGAGTACTTTACCAAGTGGGTTGAAGCTGTCCCAACAAAGGAACCACTGGAGCCACAATCGCGGCATTCATCAAGGAACACATCATCTCGCCGTTTTGGCGTACCTAAACACATCATCACTGACAACGGCACGCCTTTTGCTAACTAGCAAGTACAGGAACTGCTTGAAAGGTATGGAATCAAACAAGTCTTCTCTACCGCCTATTATCCCCAGGGAAATGGGCTAGCCGAAAGTACCAACAAGACTTCGATCCGAATCCTCAATGGGACAAAGACACGACAATCCCAGAACCGCACGAGCAATTTCCAATGGCACTCGGGCGCATGCACATCTCCTAGAAGCTCCACCGGCATGTCTCCTTATTCCCTCGTCTACAGTGCAGTACGCGATCCTCCCGCAGAAATCAAGATCCCGTCGGCCTAAGTGCCGCAGCAAGCGGACCCCGGTGGAATGAAGTAGAATCACTCAATGCCGAATCGCGGAACTAGACACTCTGGACTCCGAGAAGATCCCGGCGAGAGGAACATGCACAAGTATACATAAATAGGATTTCCGGGCGTACAATGACCATGTAAAACCCGGGGTTTTCAAGGAAGGAGATCTGGTGCTAAAGACCGCCAAACACATCCAACAAGAGGCATCGGCACCGAAGTTTTCTCCCAAATGGGAAGGGCCGTACATAATCACTAAAGCATATAACAGTGGTTACTACAAGATTATCAAAGAAGATGGGGGAAAGCTAGAGGCGGTCATCAACGGAAAGTGGCTTAAGGCGTACTACGCCTAATCATTTCCCTGCAACATGCTACATCAAAAATGTGAACGACCATGCACTCTCTCTCGCTTTTACTTTCTTACCGGTTATTGAATTTCAATACAATCCAACAGACATTAACAGAATCTCTTTATTTCTTCAAAAAAAAAAAAGAGAAAGAGGAGCCTTTAAATCTCATAATACAAATCATAAAAGCCCATCTAGCAAATTATAATCCCTACAAAATATCATCTTCAATCGACCATGATATCTTTCGGTCCTACTCTTTAAATCTTGAGTTAACTCTTCAATCCTCCGAGACTCAGGGCCAAAATTTCCTCCTCTTCCAAAGATGGCTTTTGTAAGGTGAATCACACCAGCAAGAATACCAGCCCTGTCGACCTTCACAATATTGAGGCGATGCCGCAACCAGCTAACGTTAAACTCCAAGGATTCGCAGTGGACACCATATTCTCCCACTTTTGAATGGTCTGACTCAGAAAGCATGAATGGACACATTCTCCATCTCAGCAATCATTGGCAAAAGACAGGTTCACTACGGAAACCAAAGCGGACGAACAAAGATTACTTCACCACGCTCCCGGTAGTAATATGGCCGTATTTTTCCATATCTTCGTATAAAGGGCCACAAATTCTTTTCGCACCGGGAAACCACCAACATTCCGATAATTGGAGGAGAGACACCTCATACGAGTCCCAAACGACAAACCCCGGAAGGGTATTCATGACAAGAGAGCCCTAAATCAAGATCCTCCAAGTCTGCAGCAGTCCAACAAGGTCGGGCTTGAAGGAAGGGGAACGACTAGGTCATCCTCGTCGATACGATAACGCATGCTCCAACGGGATATCTCGCACAAAAGGGAAATTTTCCATTTATGCAGCAAGCGTTAAAGTGTACGTCGATCTGCAAAGAAGAAGAAAACATACTGGTATGATTTTCTTAACCCGAATAACCTTTGTTGGGGTACCCATACGAGAGTCAGACCTCGCATCTTCATCCGGGGAACCCGGTCTGGTTAGAAGATGATTCGAATCGCAGCGACATGACAAAGAGAGAAATCCAACAAGAAGAACCCCTTTCTCAAACGAGGAGACGATGCAGTTATTTTTTTGGATATGAATACGGAACCTTAAAAAAGGAAAGGGAGCAATGAAAGACATAATGCTTCCAGATTTTTTGGCATGGATGATGCCCTAATAGAAGCCGCACGTGAAGGAAAGCAAGATAAGGAAACTTTGCTATCGGAAGAAACTCCCTCCTTGTTTACATCGGTCACGCCCGCAAGCACGCACAACTTCCACATTGCGCCGGCCCCACCAGCCAGCACACGCAATTTCCCAAGTCACGCCTACAAGCACGCACAGCTTCCACATCGCGCCGGTCTCACCAGCTAGCACACTCAGTTTCCCAACTCACGCCAACTTCCCAACGTCGCCCAGCCGCACCTTGGCCCCACCAATTGTGCCGGCCCTCCCGATTTGTGCAAAACTCCCAGAGGCAAGGATTTCAAATCCTATTTATAAAAGGTCGACAAGCCCTTAATTCTCTTTACGGTTTCTTTGTTGATAGTCCTGTCACCATCTTATGCTTACCTCGCAACAAAGCCCCTGTTCCGAGCTAGCGGGGGACTTAATGTTGATGGTGGTTTTTTAAACAAGGGGTAAAATCGTAAAACCCCATGACCTAGTGTTACCCGCAAACACATTAACTAAGAGCATTTAACTCGGGTGTAAATAATTAATAGGGGTATTTTTTCAAAATACCAGATTAGGTTTTCGACACGTAACCCTAATTCCAAAACCAAGCGCACCGCGCACCATGGCAACAATGCCAAACCAAGCCGCATCTTCGCGCACCATGGAAACAATGCCAAACCAAGCCGCACCCCTGCGCACCATGGCAACAATGCCAAACCAAGCCGCATATCGCGCACCATGGCAACAATGCCAAACCAAGCCATCATGCGCACCATGGCAACAATGCCAAACCAAGCCGCACATCGCGCACCATGGCAACAATGCCAAACCAAGCAGCACCTGCGCACCATGGCAACAATGCCAAACCAAGCCGCACATCTGCGACCATGGCAACAATGCCAAACCAAGCCGCATGTCGCGCACCATGGCAACAATGCCAAACCAAGCCGCATCACGCGCACCATGGAAACAATGCCAAATCAAGCCGCTATGCCATTAGACACGCCAAATATAGCGCCCTAGGTTTGCAAGACTTGCAATTAGGTCAACATGGCCGCACGTGCCATTGGCACATGCCAACACGTGCCATTGGCACATGCCAACACGTGCCACAAGCCATATTTCCAAAGCCGCTAGGCTTTTGGCCCACGCCAAATATAGCGCCGTAGGTTTGCAAGACTTGCAACTAGGTCAACATGGCCGCACGTGCCATTGGCACATGCCAACACGCGCCGCGAGCCATATTTCCAAGCCGCTAGGCCTTTGGCCCACGCCCAACATAGCGCCCTAGGTTTGCAAGACTTGCAACTAGGTCAACATGGCCGCACGTGCCATTGACACATGCCAACACGTGCCGCAAGCCATATTTCCAAAGCCGCTATGCCTTTGGCCCACGCCAAATATAGCGCCCTAGGTTTGCAAGACTTGCAACTAGGTCAACATGGCCGCACGTGCCATTGGCACATGCCAACACGCGCCGCGAGCCATATTTCCAAGCCGCTAGGCCTTTGGCCCACGCCCAACATAGCGCCCTAGGGTTTTGCAGACTTGCAACTAGGTCAACATGGCCGCACGTGCCATTGGCACATGCCAACACGCGCCGCGAGCCATATTTCCAAGCCGCTAGGCCTTTGGCCCACGCCAAATATAGCGCCCTAGGTTTGCAAGACTTGCAACTAGGTCAACATGGCCGCACGTGCCATTGGCACATGCCAACACGTGCCGCAAGCCATATTTCCAAGCCGCTATGCCTTTGGCCCACGCCAAATATAGCGCCCTAGGTTTGCAAGACTTACAACTAGGTCAACATGGCCGCACGTGCCATTGGCACATGCCAACACGTGCCGCAAGCCATATTTCCAAGCCGCTATGCCTTTGTCCCACGCCAAATATAGCGCCCTAGGTTTGCAAGACTTGCAACTAGGTCAACATGGCCGCGCGTGCCATTGGCACATGCCAACACGTGCCGCAAGCCATATTTCTAATCCGCTATGCCTTTGGCCCACGCCAAATATAGCGCCCTAGGTTTGCAAGACTTGCAACTAGGTCAACATGGCCGCACGTGCCATTGGCACATGCCAAACACACACGCTGGTAGCCTAACTTGCAAACCGTGCAACCTACCACCAAGGCATTCCGCACATGCCATTGGCACATGCCAAACACACACGCTGGTAACCTAACTTGCAAACCGTGCAACCTACCACCAAGGCATTCTCACATGCCATTGGCACATGCCCAACACACACGCTGGTAACCTAACTTGCAAACCGTGCAACCTACCACCAAGGCATTCCGCACATGCCACACGCGCCACTTGCACTCAAGATGCAACCAACAGTCGAGACATCGACACAAACTGGGGGATGCTTCTTTAGGGTTTTGGTTTGCTGTCACAGCATGCAGCGTACACTACGCTCACATTAAGAAAGCGTGAAAAGGAATAAAGCGGTCAAATAAAAGAGGAAATAATGGTGAAAAACGTTTTCGCCCATTAAACCATGTGGTTACCACCTCCTCCCATTATTTCACCCTTTACTCTCTCCCTTCATGAGGCCAGGGTACGTTTCAATCTCAACTTGTATAAATAGGTCTTACCTATTTCCACTATACAACAAGTCTCGGTCAGGAGAAAAATACCACACTCTCAGAAAGGCAACTTTGCAAGCTCTCCCAAAAGCTTCCATCTCTTGCAAGCTTCCTAAGCTTTCACTTTCTGATACAAGTCGAGATACTACTCTCCTCAACACCTTTCTTTGCTTCCCTCCCCAAATCAACCGTTCTCCTCCACTTTGTGACCGAAGCAAGTCTGGAACGACCATTTCTTGGTTTAGGCCGGACTTGTACAGATCGATCTCTCGAATCTATAAAGTGCTCACGTGTAGCACATTTGTTTAGGGTTTGAACCAGTTTCTCACTCACCCACCGAAGTTACCGAAATCAGGAGAAACGATTTTTACCCATAAACAGCTGTAAACCGCCAAACCAATACCCAACAGAGGATCCCCAAGTTTGTATTGATGTCTCGAATGTTTTGGAAAACATGTAGCACGTTGTTGTGGCTTGGAAAGTCAAGATCGGGAAACTTGACAGCCTGGTGACCTTCGACGGTCGAGATTTCGCATCTTGAGAGGAGGGGCAACCGTTGATCGTTGCAAGCCTTCGTTTTGGTAGTCGCGTAGTGAGGGCTTACGTGGTGGCACGGCTAGGTTGGCATTTCGTTGGCATGACAAGGTTTGGCGTGGCCAAACTTAGGTTTTCGGGCCAAAGGTTACCATTGTCGTCCGGGTAACCTTGGATGGCTAGGATTTGCTCCTGGGATTGAAGGGCAACCGTTGATTGTTGCACGCCTTCGTTTTGGTAGCCGCGTAGTGAGGGCCAACGTGGTGGCGCGGCTAGGTTGGCATGTCGTTGGCATGGCAAGGTTTGGCGTGGCCAAACATAGGTTTTCGGGCCAAAGTTTACCATTTGTCGTCTGGGTAACCTTGGATGGCTAGGATTTTCTCCCGGGATTGAAGGGAAACCGTAAATCGTTGCACGCCTTCGTTTTGGTAACCGCGTAGTGAGGGACAACGTGGTGGCGTGGCTAGGTTGGCATGGCCAAACTTAGGTTTTCGGGCCAAAGGTTACCATGTTTTGTCTGGTAACCTTGGATAGCTAGGATTTTCTCCTGGGATTGAAGGGCAACCGTTGATTGTTGCACGCCTTCGTTTTGGTAGCCGCGTAGTGAGGGCCAACGTGGTGACGCGGCTAGGTTGGCATGGTAAGGTTTGGCGTGGCCAAACTTAGGTTTTCGGGCCAAAGGTTACCATGTGTCATCCGGTAACCTCGGATGGCCGGGATTTACTCCTGTGATTGAAGGGCAAAGTTGATTGTTGCACGCCTTCATTTTGGTGGTCGCGTAGGGAATGCCAACGGGGGTGGCGCGGCTAGGGTGTGGTTAGGCTTGGCATGTGGGGCCAAGGGTTCGCCTTGGGCGTGGCTAGCTTTGGCTAGGTGCGATTTTGGCTTGGCATGTGGAGCCAAGGGTTTTCCATGGGCGTATGGCGTGGCTAGGGCCAAGGCAATGGCGTTTGGCTTGGCATGATGTGACTAACATGGCTAAGGCCGAGGCAAAGTGAGTTTGGCATGGTGCGGCTAGCTTGGGTAGGTTTGGTTTGGCTTGGCATGTGGGGCCAAGGGTTTGCCATGGGCGTGGCTAGCTTTGGCTTGGCATGTGGGGCCAAGGGTTTGCCATGGGCGTATGACGTGGCTAGGTCCAAGGCAAGGGCGTTTGGCTTGGCATGATGTGACTAGCATGGCTAGGATCAAGGCAAAGTATGTTTGGCATGGTGCGGCTAGCTTGGCTAGGTTTGGTTTGGCTTGGCATGTGGGGCCAAGGTTTTGCCATGGGCGTATGGCATGGCTAGGGCCAAGGCAAGGGCGTTTGGCTTGGCATGATGTGACTAGCATGGCTAGGGCCAAGGCTATGTACGTTTGGCATGGCGCAGCTAGCTTGGCTAGGTTTTGTTTGGCTTGGCATGTGGGGACAAGGTTTCCCATAGGCGCATGGCGTGGCTAGATTGGGCTAGGTGCGGTTTTGGCTTGGCATGTGGGGCCAAGGGCTTGCCATAGGCGCATGGCGTGACTAGCTTGGGCTAGGTGCGTGACCAAGCTAGGGTTTTGGGGCAAAGGTCGTTTGGTAACCTTACACGGCCAGGATTTGCTCCCGGGATTGAAGGGCAATCGTTGATTGTTGCACACCTTCGTTTTTGATAGCCGTGTAGTGAAGGCCGGTATGGTGGCGCGGCATGGGGCCATGGCGAGGTGCGTTTGGCATGGCGAAGTAGGTGTGGTGACATGATTTTCCATTGGCACGGAGGTGCGGCTAACATGGATGGCATGCTTTGGCGTGTCGATGTGGGCGGCATGATTTTCCATTGGCACGAGAGGTGCGACTAGCATGGTTGGCATGCTTTGTCATGGTCGGTATGGTGGCATGATTTGCCATTGGCACTTTCTGATTGCGACTAGCATGGTTGGCATGATTTGGCGCGGTCGGTGTGGTTGGCATGATTTGCCATTGGCACAGAGGTGCGGCTAGCATGGTTGGCATGCTTTGGTGCGGTCGGTGTGGCTGGCATGATTTGTCATTGGCAAAGAGGTGCGGATAGCATGGTTGGCATGCTTTGGTGCGGTCGGTATGGCTGGCATGATTTGCCATTGGCACAGAGGTGCGGCTAGCATGGTTGGCATACTTTGGCGCGGTCGGTTTGGCTGGCATGATTTTCCATTGGCACAGAGGTGCGGTTAGCATGGTTGGCATGCTTTGGCGCGGTCGGTGTGGCTAGCGTGATTTGCCATTGGCAGCGCAGGTGCGGCTAGCATGGTTGGCATGCTTTGCGCGGTCGGTGTGGCTGGCATGATTTGCCATTGGCGCGCAGAGGTGCGGCTAGCATGGTTGGCATGCTTTAGCGCGGTCGGTGTGGCTGGCATGATTTGCCATTGGCACAGAGGTGCGGCTAGCATGGTTGGCATGCTTTGGCGCGGTCGGTGTGGCTGGCATGATTTTCCATTGGCACAGAGGTGCGGCTAGCATGGTTGGCATGCTTTGGAGCGGTCGGTGTGGTTGGCATGATTTGCCATTGGTACAGAGGTGCGGCTAGCATGGTTGGCATGCTTTGGTGCGGTCGGTGTGGCGGCATGATTTGTCATTGGCAAAGAGGTGCGGCTAGCATGGTTGGCATGCTTTGGTGCGGTCGGTATGGCTGGCATGATTTGCCATTGGCACAGAGGTGCGGCTAGCATGGTTGGCATGCTTTGGTGCGGTCGGTGTGGCTGGCATGATTTTCCATTGGCACAAAGGTGCGGCTAGCATGGTTGGAATGCTTTGGCGCGGTCGGTGTGGCATGATTTGCCATTGGCACAGAGGTGCGGCTAGCATGGTTGGCATTCTTTGGCGCGGTCGGTGTGGCGACATGATTTGCCATTGGCACAGAGGTGCGGCTAGCATGGTTGGCATGCTTTGCGCTGGTCGGTGTGGTGGCATGATTTGCCATTGGCACGCAGGTGTGGCTAGCATGGTTGGCATGCTTTGGGCGCGGTCGGTGTGTGTCGGCATGATTTTCCATTGGCACGGAGGTGCGACTAGCATGGTTGGCATGCTTTGGCGCGGTCGGTGTGGCTGGCATGATTTGCCATTGGCACAGAGGTTCGGCTAGCATGGTTGGCATGCTTTGGTGCGGTCGTTGTGGCTGGCATGATTTGCCATTGGAACACGTGGGAATTAGGGTTTGGCTTATCGTAACCCTAATTTGAAAAAGATACCACGGTAATTATTTAGGGACACATTAAAGGTTTCAGTAAATGTTCCTAGTAAATGCTTGTTACTTTAAATGTTGTGACATCACTATCTGCTAGGGTTTAGTGTTTTACGATTTTAACCCTAAGCTAAAAACCACCATCAACACCTAGAAATTATCAATTGGAAATTTACCGGAAGATCATGTTGGTACCAACAATTCTACTAATACCTTGATTTCTTATAATGTGGTAGTGCTACAAATCTTTTATCTTATTATTTAATTACATGTTGTATTTGTAATTAATTATTTTATTTTATTTTATTTTATTAATAAAAAGGCGCCGCAAAGGCTTTTATTAACAAAAGAATCAAATACAAGGTACAATGTCGATAGAGGGAAACCTACCAACAATTTGAGCCCCTACACCTTTTTGAATTAAAATACCTAATCTATAAAAAAGAGAATCACCTATTTTGTAATTGAGGTCATGATTAGCTATACAATTTCTCAACCTCTTCAAGAGAATCACCATATCTTCACCAAGTTCTCCTAAAGTGGAGAAAGCAATGACGCCAAATCCATACCGATGAGCGGACACCGTATCCAAATATTTTGCCCATTTGCATGAAAAAGCATTAGAAATGGCGACACCCAGAACGAAAGTTCGACCACTAATACCAGAAAAGGGTGAGACACCCGTAACATCAAAGCAAACATCTTGCCCGTTAATCCAATTGTAGACAAGAATGTCAGCGGGCTTTAAAGCCTTGGCATCGTCAGATAAGAACCCAAGATTGACCTCCTTTCTAGCTGCAACTCCGGCCTTGTAACAAATATCCGAAATAATATCACTAGTGGAGAATGGGCTATCTTAGACATAATGAAACGACACAAACTAAATAACGCGAAACAACTAGATATCAAAAATGTTGTTGACCAAAGTCAAAAGTGTTATTGTGTCAAGACTTTTGTTGACCTAGAAACGATACTTATGGTTGTCGTTGACTAAAGTCAAGACGACGTTGTATCAAGACATTTTGTTGACTTCGACAACGAGACTCGCAGAGTGTGGTTTCCTTGGTTGGATATTCCACCTTAAGCGGTCGGGGCCTAGTTAGCAATTAGGGGTACGGGTAGTAGTTCGGGACGGCATACGTACGGGAATTATACGGATTCGGATAGGTCGGATTCGGTCAAAAATTCGGTCAACGGTTCGTTGTTCGGATAGTAGTTCGGAACGGCATACGTACGTGCATATTCGTTTTATAAATGTGAGTTCGGCACTTAAAATTCGGCTTACATATATGATAAATTGATAAGTATTATAACCTTATTACGAGACTAATTTTATTTGTATATGATTTATAAGATGGAAAAAACATTTTAGCGTGATTATTTACCATGAAGTAAACAATTTAATCGCATAAATATATTATAAAACGAGTTTATAGACTTTTAAACAAACAATTGACACATAAAACACTGGTTAAACAACTACCAATAGAAAATTTTAATTGAATAATTTTATTTAAATATAAAGTATATACAAAATCAAACAAAAATTAATCAACAGAACTCTAGTCAGAGAATTACCTATGGGAGAGCGAGGTTGGCGCGAACTAGGTTCAAGTTCTAGTTCGGAAATATCATTCGGATTCGGTTAGTTCGGATACGTTCGCGAATCATTCGTGAGGTCCATATAATCCGGAAACCTAGGTTCGGAGTTCAAATAGTTCGGAAGTATCATTCGGATTCGGTCAGTTCGGATACGTTCGGAAATCATTCGGGAATGATTCGGAGAATTACTAACTAGGGGTCGGGGTTTACTCTAAAAATGATAGACGGTTGGCAAAATATCACCTCTTATCTATCCCAAAGCAGAGAGAGAGTACTCATTTTTCTCCGCCTCCCTTCCTCTCTGGTTTCTCTTTCTCCCTCACCTCAAGCCACCACGATCATCCCCACTCTTCCTCCCGCAGCCGAGTAGTAAAACTTGATAAACCATATAACCTACCTCTCTCTCTATCTACCCTTGTTTCTCTGTCTCTCTTAGTATTTGCTGCTGCTTCGACTTCAAAGCAAAAAAGAGTAAAGTTCCCACTGAGAAACCAATTTCTCATCCTTCTCACCCGTTTGATTCATTATGTTTTAACCTGTTTTCGTTGGGATTTTTCTTAAATAAGGCTTTGATTTATTACAGATCTGATGGGTTTTGTCAATTGATTTTGTAGATTATCAAAGAGTTTTTTGGAACTGAATGAGAAAGATGGATCTAGCTCATATGAAATTGGTAAGTTCAAAACCTATTTTCGTTTTCTTAGCCATGTATTATTTTCTGTTTTAAGCCCCAACTTTATTTTCAATCTTGTATGATGCAGTCTTGGTGCTAATCTAGCTACCCCAACTTATAAATCTGGAGACATAGAGAATGAATCGGTACTGTCTTTGTTCTCAAACTCTAGAAATGTGTGTTTGTGTATTTTTTTGATAATAAACCTAAATTTTCTAGATTTTGTATAAACAGGGATGAAATTGATGATAAAGAAAACCCTTAATCTGAAATGGTTAATTTCTCTTCACCTTCTTTTGGTTTTACAAAGAAAACCCCTAATCTGATTTTGAAGAATAACTTGTCACTAGTGGAAAATCTCATCCATTTCACGCCATGAACCAGGAAGAAAATCTCATCCATGAAAACTCTTTTGTATTTGAGGTGATACTATATTATCTTCTCTAATTCTCTCAATTTATTTTACTTTCTCTCGGCTAATTTCAGATCTTTTACTTCACAGGGGTCGCTGCTGCTGCTTGAAAGAAATCCATGATATAGAAAACCCTAGCTCTAGATTAGTAATTTGGTGACTACCCTTTTGGGTAATTATTTGGCTCATTCTTCTCATCATCTTCTATCTCATAATTTGTTAAGTTGTGTTTTTACTTATGCAGGAATGGATATGTGTCTCATCTTGCATACATGATACATGTGGAGGTTGCTAAACATTGCTAATTTTAGCTAGGTCAGTTGCTTGTTTATAAGATTTGGGTGTTTGTTTTGGTTAAGTATATCAATACTTGGATTTTGAGACTTGGGTGTTTGCTTGTTTTCGATTTTGAACTCAAACTCTCTGCAGTTTTTACAGTTAGTTCGGTGGGGAAGGGTACTTACTGATGTTTCAAATTTAATTTCAATTGTCTTGCTGGTCTTTTCCGTTTGACAGATCTTTTGTTGGAGTCCATGAAAAAGATTGCATCTCAAAGTGACATTAAAGATGGACTGCATGGGTTTGTTGTGTAAACAGAAAGAAATATAGGTGAGGCCATTGTGTATTCATACAGGTTAAACTACAATTCTGCACTTGGAACGTAAGAGGTAATACTTGACTAGGTGATAAGTAATGCTTTTAATTTGGTTGGAAGAATCGTGATGTGATCTAAGATCTGTGGTACCTTTGATTGGCAATTTAAGATTCAGTTTACATGATATAAATTTTATGTCACTTATCTGTTTAGACTTTGGAGAGAAAAGATTAGTGCTTGTAATGTTCGAAATCTTAGCGATATGATATGACACCATATGGTAGATTATAGAGGAGTTCTATATACACATAACACATTAGAACTTGCACATTTTCCCTGCATTTGGTATATTTGGTCCAGTTTAAGTACGTGTTTCTGTTTCTTCTTTTGGCTACAATAGTGTTTTTCATTGTACTTATTTCAATTCATATGTTGAACTTTTTGCAGGTTTATGCCACCAAATTTTGTCGCAAAGAACATCAAGTATTGGCACTATCATTTGTAAGTTTATTCAAAATTTCCATGAATATCGACATATTTGTAGTTTCAACCATTGATTGTGCTGGATATGTATCTGTATTTTTTTCATACTAGTTTAGCTAGAGAAATAAGAATGATAATTGGTTCTCCAGGTATCCTAGAAGAAATTGTCCCTCACAAATGAATGTTTTTCATTTTTGTTAGTATGGATAAATCCAATTGTTGTCATAGAACAAAAATAAATCCCAACTGTTGTCATGGACCTTAATAAATAACTGCTCTTACCGGCCTGCAGAAAATATCTGGATATATTTACGAAGGATTCTCATTTTCGGTTTTTTGTTTCAAATAATCAGTCAGTCATTTTATTGCATCTCTGTTCAGCTTCTCATTTTTGCCGTGCCTTTGGGAGTAAACATGTGAGAGTGGTGATATCTCTTTCTGAATGTCAAATTCTTACTGATGCTTTACTTAGTTTGTTTTTGTAAAGCGTGACAGATGTCAATTTGATTTTGTAGGGTTACTATGTTTTCAGCCAGAAATAGGTTTACTGATTCAAATGCTGTTTTCAATATTTTTATTTGACTATTTTGTAGGGAGCTCCTAAGTGGAGAGAAGGAAGGCTTAATCCAATTCCCCACTGATAAGAGACTCTTGACTGATCCTGTTTTCCATCCCCTTGCTGACAAAGGTGCAGAGGTTTGTATTCTGTCATCTTCTAGTAGTCCAGTATCCATCACCATCTTTCTTAGAAATAATTGTGATTCATGGATTTGTGAAACCATAATCTAGAAGAGTCCATACAAAAGTCTGATGACATATCAATATTTAGAATAAGGAAGCCTTCTTTGCTGACTACGCTGATGCTCACATGAAGCTGTTGACCGGTTGTCTATTTTTTGGTAGTCTGTTAGCATCAGCGAGTTCCTGAACCAGCTGAGGGTGAAAGGAGAAACTATAGATCTGGAGGAGGTCGATCTATAGTTTCCAAGATGTTCTATGTAGTTCCATTTTTAAACTATTGGATTTAGTTAGTTCCTTTCGATTCATGGAGTTCTGTTTTCTTTACACTGTTTCAAGCTCGTAAAGTTTCATAATTTATAGCTAGATAACTCGGCTCAGGCTATAAACTCAATGTTTTTGCTCCATTTTATTTTTGTTGGATTGGTAAATATGGAGGAAGAGGTATATGATCTGACATAGGAAGGAAGAACCACATGCAATTGTAATAGCAAGTGTAGTTTTTATTCATAATCCCTATGCAATTGTAGCTTGTTATAATGAATAATGCCACCACCTACAACTGTACTCGTCCTGTTTCCTCAACTCATTCATGGTTGAATCCTATTGTACATGCATTTTCTTTATGCTTTTTGTTTTTCTTGCTTCAATTTTGACCATTCTAAGTATGGCCAGTAGTGATGACAGATGTATTTTTGAGAATCGCGAACTTAATGTTCTGTTTCCCGAATGCAGGATTCTATCTACAAATACTTGAACTAGACTGTGGAATTCTGCAAAAGATACTTGAATTTGGAGATAATGAATATTCTGATGGAGATGCTAGCAGCTAGCTCAGGTAATAATGCTTGTTTCAATACTTGTTTATTTGCTGTTGTTTTTTATCTTGTTTATGTACATGGAGATTCATTCACTTCTTGATGCTGTCAGGAACTAGCTGAATGTGGATTGTAGATATTCAATCACAATGTTTTGTTGAGGTATGTGTCTTCCTATACTCCTCATGCATATGGTTTTTCACTGCCTATGGTCTATTTGTTCGTCTCCATGTTAATGTAAGCAATGAAGTCATTATGTAAATATTCTTGTTGATGTTGTCTCGATGATGGGTCTATTATCAGACCACCTCCGTGTGTATGATGTTTGACTAGTCATGTAACCTAGCATATAAGGTCTGACATTTTACTCGTATTCTGAATGTAGTTCGATACCTTTATGGATGCCATCACTCTCTTCCAGATGGTCTCAGGTTCACTGATGTCATGGTTGATGGTATGATCGCTGTTGCTGTTGGATACGGAAATGTTAGAAAAGGTTGTGCTTCTGCAGTTCTGCTCTCAAGCAAGCTGGTGCCAAGGTCATAATGACTGAAATTGTTGTTGAAATCTTTAAGAAACCTTGAACTTATCAATTAGCAGCTGAATCCTTTTTTTTATTTATGAGTTTGGACTAAAATTTTGAGTACAAATGTAATGGAGCTATCATTTTGTATCAGATGAATCATGTTTTATATGAAATTTGAATCTGAATTGTCATTTGAATTTTAGTAATTTAATTTGTATTTCAGTGTAATTTGAGTTTTAATTTTAGTGTAATTTGAATTTGAGTCGGAACTATTTCAGCCCAATCAGAATGACAATAGTCAGCCAGACATACTTTTTTAATATTAAAATAAATCAAATCTACGACGTAATCCAAGTGTCGTGCACAGCCGCATCTTGGAAGCATCGTACTATGGCGACAACTTGAAGGTGTCGTTCCATAAAAAGACACTGAATCTACGGCACTCCGAAAGTGTCTTTTAACTCCCTAAAACGACACTATCTGACTATCTTAAATTGACTGTTTTCCACTAGTGATATATCCCTAACAAAATCATGCCTAACGAAATTAATTATTGATTGTACTATTTTATTTTGATTATATATTGTTACGTAATTAAATCATGCATATACTATACAGAATGAAAATGATGTACCAAATCATGAACAACAACTAATAAGATCGGAGCCAACATCAATCCAACCTCTTGAGACGGGTTTTGTCGATTTAACAAATACTTTTACAACCGATCAGGTATGGAATTTTGCATATTCATTTATGTTAAAAATGTAGTTAGTTGATAGTTAGAATAATTAATTTTAAATATTTATTGGTCATATATTGTAGTTATTTGAAAGTCGTCAAGACATGATTAATTGGTGCCAATCAGTCGGAAAGAAGAATCATACAGTTGTGATTATTAGAAAATCACAACAAAAACCGAACGGCAAAGGGTCTTTCACCATTTTCTCATGCGAAAGGTTCGGGTTGCATGTGGAGAAAATACAAAACAATTCCAAAGGGATCGAACAAAACAAGAAAAGAAAAAGAAGAGCTGCGGGATCAAGAAAAATGTGGATGTCCTTTTGAGTTGATAGGTACTTGTGTAGATGGAGTTAAATGGATTGTGTGTGTGAAAAATGGAACACATAATCATGCGGCATATGAAGACCTTACTAGTCATCCTTACCTAGGGAGGTTGACATCAAAAGAGACGGATCTTTGTATTGCACTGTCACTAAGTGGAAGTACCCACGCACAAATATTAACTCACTTAAAGAAACTAATGTCAAATAATTGTTCGACAGTGACGACTATTTACAATTGTATGGTAAAATTCCGACTTAAACAATTAGCCGGAAGAACAAGAATGCAAAAGCTTTTGGAGTTATGCAATGAGCACCGCTATATAACATGGAACAAGAGAGAAGGTGGAACAGATGTTGTGGTTCAATTGTTTTTTCTCATCCCGAGGGTTCAACACTTGCCCAATGTTTCCCAAGTTTGGTCATCCTTAACTGTACTTACAAAACAAATCAGTGGAGTATGCCGTCGCTATATTTTGTTGGGGTCACATCTACAAATCATAATTTTACTATAGCATATTGTTTCATGCCTGGAGAGAAGACTAAAGACTATGTTTGGGCGTTGAGAAAACTAAAAGATTTGTATTCCTCTAATTATCTTCCGTCTTTATTTATCGGTGATGATGACCAACAACTTCAAAAGGGTCAGCGGAAGTATTTCAAGTAGCAAATCTTATATGTGCATTCCACATCAAGAAAAATGTATGTGCCAATTTCAAAACAAACATGAACAAGGATACTCCGTAAGACCTTGAGAAGATAAAAGGAGACCGGGACGCTCTTTGGATGTCCGAGTCGTACGCCATGTATAAAATCAACCTCGATTGTGTGGAAATATCATGGGGAAAGAAGTACCCAAAGTGGATTTCTCATGTTAACACACAATGGTTGGCTCGTAAAGAGAAATTTGTATATGCATGGACTAATCAGATCAAACACTTCGGTAATAGAACGACAAATCGTGTTGAAGGTGAGCATGCTATTCTTAAAAGATTTCTTAAATGTTCTACAAGCAATTTTATAAAATGTTGGCAGGATATGAACAATGCTTGGTTAACCATGGGGATCAAAATCCGTGCATCATTTGAAAAAAGTAAAAACATAGGCTTACATGAACATCGTCGTAGTCCATACATCAAGCATTTGGTATATCATGTTTCCATAATGCGTTGGATTTTATTTCAAGGGAGATCAAGAGTTTGAGCAAGAGAGACCTGGAATGTTGTCAACATTTGATTCGCAAAACCCATGGGTTGCCCTGTGCTTGTGAGATATCTAAATGTTATCGCATTGGTCAAACACTTCAGCTCAATCGTATTGATGAACATTTGAGAAAACTCTCATTGGTACCGGTACATAAGAAGGTGGTGGGAGATGTAGATTGGGAATCAATCGTTGAAAAAATCAAAAGTAGGTATAAAGGATCTACACAAGAGAAGCGTCAAAAAATGCTGGATAATTTACATGAGATAGCAGGCCCAAGATCAACTTTAATGCAAGAACCCAAAGCATTTTGCAATAAAAGGTCGTCTTTGTGAAAGTGACTCCAAGACTAAGACAAAAAAAAAATCAAAGGACAACTCGTGTACGAGAGATCTGTCCAATTGGGAGAGAATTCTTCGTTCACAAACTACAAAGTCGACAAATGTTTCGACAAAAAAAAGAACGAACTCGACCGCCAAGGAAAATATGTTATGTTCCCAAGCAAGCAATGTACCTTCACCTTCGTCAAAAATACCTACTTAATCGCATCAAGGCTTCTTCGTTAAGAAAGCCTCGCAAATATACCAAAAAGGCTAAAACTATTGATATATTTGGGAAACCTACCCGAGTATATAAAAATAATGATGAATAATACTTGGATCACCTAAGTCGATCTGGAAAAAATGGATCAAAATATATCTCTTCATATAGTTGAAAGATTGGAAAATGTTGCTCGGATGGTCAATATGGATTTCGTGCTTGTTCCTAAATGTATGGATTATGTCCCGGTAGATGATTGGAGAACCGTCAAGAGACGCATGTTGAATGAACTAGAGAAGAACCGCGACTTGCATGTCCCACAAATGGGAGGAGAGGAAAGTTATAGAAAAGTAACTAAAGCTCTTAAATACACTTACAAGATCTTGCGACACGGGATTACCGGATTACCTTGCCTGAGATGGGATATATTTTTTCTTCATCATTCAACTGTATCTTTACAGTTATTTCTGACAATGGGAACAACTGCTTCTTACCCTTGATCACTGGCCCCCCCTAGAGGTGTCAAGAACGTATCAATCTTTAATATAGATAATCGACATTTTGTGAAGGCAATCCTCAAACCACCAGCTCTCATTCCGCCGGTGTATCCCGGATGTGAAAACGTATGCAAAGAAGCGGCATTTTTGTGGACTCCTCATCATGAAAGAATGCATCAAGGATGGAATGAACTTGTCCCACCACAAGTCCAACATAGCCCTATTGAAACCATAGACCTTAGCTTAGATTTCGGCTTTTCGATTAGAGTTCTATTATGATTCAAGTACTAAATTTTTTTGTAGCGCCCCCAAAGCTAGCAGCTGACAAATCCAAGAGATTAACTAAATAAATAGGCACTAACGATCTAAATCATAAACTTAAGCATTCAATTAAGGAATCTAACACCACTCTAAAATATACATATACAAGATCTCCTCTCAAATGATACACATACAATAGTTATTTGGTTTACAAATAGAATATACAACATAATAAACATACTTCAAGTTAACCAACTAACGGACTCAACTCCTCGAAGCTTCCGATGTGCATCTCTCGATCCGTCTCTGAAACCGAAAGTGGGAATGGGTGAGAACATCATCCCAAAAATGGGTGCCCAAAGAGAAATAACATTCAACTTTCAAGTAATCATGGCAAGATTTGGAAAACAATAATGTTTTTCCCAAACATTAAAAAGTGACCAAGTCATCGAAATAAACAAACATGTATACGAACAAACTCCTTCATCAAATAATGTATAATATGGTGTCAACCAGTTCCACACCTAGATAATAATACCGTGGTGTATCGCCCTATCCATAGCATAAAAGCGTAAAGTAAGTAGGTATAAATGTGAAGGAGCGTATCCTATATACCACACGTGGAAGTTCTTATTTCCCAAAACAATTCATATGACAAACAAACATTACAAGTCCTTCCCAAAACCATGGAAAGGTTAACGAATCAACTGAATTATCGTAACTCAATTTAAATAAAACTTGGAATGCATAAATAGGCAATACATGAGTTGTCAAACATAAACTCTTGTAAAAGAAAACATAAATGGTTACAAAAGATCTAAATGTAATTCCCACCTCTTTTGATGACAAGCCACGCCTACCTCGAGATATACGATCCACTGGTTCGTCCTTTGAATCGATCGTTGTTAATAAAGACTAAATGTTAATCACACAAGAACTCTAAGAATCTAGCCAAGATGGCTCACACAAGAATCATACAAGTCTATCTAATGGTTCTAAGCCCATTTATGATTCTACACCTTTTCATTCTCTACCTTTTGCACATCTAAGGTTTACTAATTCAATTAGGTTGGTTTTATAGTCCATTAGATAAGTCTTATGGACATCTATAACTCGTAGAAGAAGCTAGAGGTTAATTCAGACCATAAGGGTCCAACCCAAATTATATACTCCCTCCGTTCCATTTTACTTGCTTTTTTAGGGTTTCTTTTGTGTTCCAAATTAGATGATAGTTTTAGTTTTTTTTTCCCAATTTTCACTAATCTATCCCTGCTTTGGAATCACACCCGAGAATTAATTCTCATGGTAATCAACCAAAACAATTACTCTATAATATTTAAATATACCCCATGGAGGATATATACTCAATCTTGTACATCCCAAGTACATTACTATGGGATTGATAACTT
The DNA here is from genome assembly GCA_023531295.1 of Papaver armeniacum. Taxonomy (NCBI): domain Eukaryota; kingdom Viridiplantae; phylum Streptophyta; class Magnoliopsida; order Ranunculales; family Papaveraceae; genus Papaver; species Papaver armeniacum. The sequence continues at coordinate 22,950 of JAJJWW010018770.1, forward strand.
TCCCTATATTCTAGAAACACAAAACTAGGTTATTTAACTCTTTATGTAGGAATTAATATGGGTATTATTGGAAGGATTTTACTCTCTCTGGTAATTCTTAATATCCGTGAAAAATCCTACAATGTCAAGTAAATTGGAACGGAGGCAGTAGAAAAACTGACTCTAAACTCAAGTCCATTAAAAATTCTATAGAAAAACTCAAGTTCATTAAACAAGCCCATTAGTCCAAAGCCTGATCCTCCTGAGTCAATTAACAGTCACTAACGGTCAACGTCTGGTCAACGGAATCACCTAACGGTCAACATACAAAGTCAGGTCAAAGTCAAAGGGTTCAAGGTCAAACGATTCAACTCAAAGAGTTGAATCAAGGTTTACCGAGTTAACTCAACTCAGTCAGACAACCTAAGACAGGTAAGTCAGCTAGACTGACTGGGATGATTAACAGGCCTAAAACTCAAGAACAGAAGTCTATACAATCACTAAACATTCCCTTCATTCAAATAGAATTCAATAATTCAATACAACTGTAATTTAAGCCTACTTGCAATTCAGCAGTAGCTGCAAGCTCTAAGAGAGATCACCCTTGGAAATCTATATTCAAGCATTCTAATCCAATCAATTGAATCTTCATTACAGACAATACATTACTCAGAACCCAAATCCTACAACTACCATCTCAGTTACACCTTCCCTTTCTGCAACTCTCAAACACACAAACCACACCACTATAAAGGTTCAGTCCAACTACAAACCATCCCTGGGCATTCAACTTCACTATCGCCTTCATTCCTGTAACAATCTTAGATTCAAACTTGCATTTCAGTTCAATGCTTCAACACTCAACAACAACAAAACCAGCACCATACACAATACCCTCAGCTGTAAGTCCATTCTTCTCACTGAGGTACACTTGCAACTCCAAAATCCTCACAACTGCCGCTAAGAAATGAACTGCTTCAACCCAACTAAATTCACATCTCAGTTCAATTCTCCAACACTCGGCAGAACTCATTCTCACCAGAATATCATCCAATTTGACATAAGCATCATGCAATTTTGCTTCAACTTCCAGAGATTTTTCTCAAGGCTAGCAAGTAAAGCATGTGGTAGTCATCTTTGCCTCAGCATTATACTTGGTTTCTGCACATTCGGCACGCATCTCACTTAGAGCCTTTTCGAGCTGCATCAGTAAAAATTTAAGAAAATGAGAAACAACATAAAAATACATGGTTCTCAACAGAGACAAAACTCTCTCCATTTCTGAGCTAACAAATTGAATATTTCAACAGTTTTGCCAAACTAAATCTATTCATACAATGCAACAGTCTTGTGAAGCTTACATCATCCAAACGTTGTTTCTGAACCCCCAACTCAGTCCTTGGATTCTCTTCGCAATTTACCACTTCCAAAATTGAGATCAAATGACTAGATGGAATTCTTTTCAAGCACTCCTTCGCTTCTGCCAAACTTCCATAAACATTTATTTGGAACCAAACAACATCAACAACTCTATGTTCTTCAAATTCAATATCCTCAATTCCACCATTATCATTCAGTTCATTACAGCCCAATACATCTCCCTCAATTCAACTTCAACTGCAACCCATTTTAACATAACCTAATCTCAAATCAACACCACCACCAGTCTCAGCAACATCAATAACATCTCAACCCCAATACAGATCACTTACCCAAACATCCTTATTCATAGAATTCCATTCCCAATTAAATTCACAGAAACCCTGTAATTCAAAATAATATTAAATCTTAATTACAGGAACAACCTACATATACCCGTTTATCCAATATATGTACTCTAATCAATTACTCCATGAACCCTAAAACAGAATCAAATATAAGAATCTTAAATTAAATTGCCTTTCCATTCTTCCTGAGTTTGATACAACATTAGTAATAACCCCTTCACCTTCTTAACACGAGAATCAAATCCAAGTCCTTTATCAGCTTCAGTTCAACATCTGATTTAGAACTTTAAACCCTAATTATCGAACTCATGATGTTCTTCATCTTCATAACCTAATTTGTGTCAAACCCGTCTCTAATTTCATCTTATTCATCACTAATCGACCTCCTATTCAATCCTCTGAGAAACCCTAATTCTTTGATTCTTCGATTCATATTCAGAACATCTTCATAGCACCAATTCAACCACAACCCTTCTATTCCTCATCTAACAGCAAGTCGATTTACATCTCAATTCCAAACAAACTCAAAATCTAATAAACTGAAAACCCTAAATTCGGTTTCTCTCTGAATTTGTTGCGAACCCTAACAATCCTTAATTTTCTTCTTTCGTAATCCACCACAACATCATCCTTGATATTTCCCCTTCTATTACGATCTCAAAATCACTAATTTGATTACTCGATTATCTCTCGACTGAAGAACAGAAGAAACAGAGAAGTGAAGAAGAAAGAAAAAGAAGAAGAATGGAGAATAAGAAAGAAAGAAGGAAAGAAGGGCGAGTTTATCTGCTCATCTTGGTTAGATAAGACCAACGAAAAGTGATAAAGACACCCATTACTTGGATATGGGCAGCCAGGTCGGTCCACTACTAAAGTCTATTTTGCTCTTCTAACTATCCAGATGATTTCTTCTTCGTCCTATTTTGCTCTTCTAACTATCCAGATGATTTCTTCTTCGTCCGGTATCCGAATGACACGTTCGAGTAGTCCATTCCGCGTAACTTTTCGATATCTATTCAACGGTACTAGTTTCGTATCTAGATCGTTGTTAGATTAACTTCTATAATTTAACATTCAAGTTAAACTAATCGAGTCACTATCAGCTAAATCGTATCTTGATCATCGCTAGACCAGTCAAATAGCGTTGACGAGCTTGAGGGTCCTTACATTTATTGTTGAGTTACTTTAAAAGTTTTAGTTTTGTTTTCGGTATTATAAGATTATTTAAGTTTGATCTTTTTGTATTACATGTTTTAACTTTAATCTCGTTTTAATGTTTTTTTCCCTGACTTGGAAAATTCACGGACACTCTAGTGGCCGAGAATTCACTGATTTCCCATAAGGCAGACCTACTGTGAAAAAAAAAATCCCTGACTTGGAAAATTCACAGAAACTCTAGTGGTCGAGAAACCATTGTACTCTCTTACACCAGACCCACCGTAAATTTTCATTTCCCCTGAATTTGATAACCATTGAAAACTCACGTATGAATTCTCGACCACCAGACCAATGTGTGTTTTTTTCCCTGATTTTCATAACTCACGGACCCTCTGGTGGTCGAGAATTCAATGAATTCTCGACCACCAGACCCAATATGATTATTAATTTCCCCTTTGTCATCTATTGCGCCATCACAGAGGGGGGAGTGTCTGTTGAATGTTTGCTTAAAATCGTTTTGCAGCAAAGGCATGAAGTTCCATCTAACTTCAGAAGATTGTTAAGTTCAAAGTTGATAAGGCAATATATTTCTTCCATGCCATTGGTTGTTTAAGCTTTAGTGGAGAATATAAGCCTTAAAATTTCTCTCGAGTTTGGATTGGTTCAATCATGGACACTCCCCCCTCTGTGAAATTTAAAAGTCCCTGGATTTTTGTTTTCCGATAATTAACTCTCACGGACATTTCCCCATCCATGAAGAATCAATTCTGGTGGTCGAGAACTCACGGACACTCTGATGGTCGAGAATCCGTTGAACTCTCATACACCAAACCAACCGTGAAATTTTTGTTCACCAGATTTTCATAACTAATGAAAACTCACACTCTGATGGTCGAGAATCCGTTGAACTCTCATACACCAGACCAACCGTGAAATTTCTTTTCACCTAATTTTCATAACTACTGAAAACTCACGCACACTCTGGTGGTCGAGAATCCGTTGAACTCTCATACTAGACCAACCATGAAATTTCTTTTCACCTGATTGGTAACCATTGACTTTGTTATCTTTTCCACTGACAAGTTAATTCAGGATGACTCTGGTATTTGTTCCAAAATGTCTATAGAACTACTACAGCAATACATCCAAGATATAAAAATTTATATGTTACGGCTTCAAATGCAAAATATGCTTAACATAAAAAGTGAAAAACCTGTATCAAATATTTTAGATTCTTAATGTATGAGAGTAAATGTGTTCTAGTTTGAATTCAATCCCTAAGTTTTGTTAATAAAAATAACTAAACGAGTTACTTCTTGCGTTTTTCCATCGTATTCATCTCTATCACTCTCTTCCATTGTATCTTTGTCTATCTCATCCGCAACTCCTTTACTTGGTGGTCGATAACCACTTCGAACTGAAGATGAGGCCATTTTTGTCGTCCTTTTTGTAAACCTAAAACAATAAGAGGGGAAATTGAATTCTATTTAATGTCACATATCTACTTAATATAAACATTAAGTCAACCTTTTCCTTAATATCAAAATTAAAGCAACCTAAATAATGGATCATCTTTGCCATTAAATCAACATTTTCCTTCTGGGGTACTTTAATCCACAACATCCAGTCAGTATATAAAAGATAGCAACGATGTTTCCTAGTGCGCAAATCCTATAGAGGGTTTTCTTGATTTTAGTTCCTGAGAATATCCCAATACAGAACAGTCAAATGGGAGGCAGTAGTGTGGCTGGTATAGAGGAATCAGGCTTTTTTCTAGTACTTAATAGTGATATATGACCTACACGAGCTACTCCCAAGGGTGTGCTCCCTTTCTTTTGGGTTAAAAACAAATTAAACTACATTGTACATATGCTTTACATATAAGTATCTGATTTAGACAATTTATCAAACACCAAGAATGCAGAAACCTAATACTAACACTTCATAAAGCCTGTAAATTATAAATTCATTGTATACCAATTCGTCTAGAACTAAAGAACATAATCGGTAATATACCAATTCGTTGTATACCTAAACATCGAAACCCCATTAAAAATTTAGTAAAACTAAGCTTAAATTATCTTGTGAAATTGATTTGATTCTTTCTCCTTCCTTTCGTCCCATGATGATTGGGTTGACTAAGTTTTCAAAAATTTAGAAGAAAAACTGATTTGATTCTTTCTCCATTATAGATGGAGGTTGTTGTCCGCCGATTTAGAAGGAGAAGGAGAAGGAGAAGAAGGTTCGTGATTCATATGGCCGGTTTAGAGTTTAGTTATAATAACTGAATCAGCTCGGTGGGATCGGTAATATAACAACTCAACTCGACTCGCCTCTAACCGTTTTCTAATAACTCGGTATGGGCTATTAGATGTGCTATGGTTAATAAAATGAAAAATATTGTGGGTTATGGTTAAAATGGGCTATGGTTAATAAAAGCGTGGGTTATATTTAAGAGAAGCCAAGTATAATTCTAAGATAATTATAACCGAATATATGTTTCATCATAAATAGAGTAACACTGAATACATTACTGCCTCAATATGTTCGAACAGTTCTTGTAGTGTTCTTGGTCTCCGTAGTGATTCTGGTGGCGGCCACGGTGTTAGGCATACGATAGAAATTTGTTTCCCGAGTAGCTATAAAAAGAGCCGTTGCTTAAGAGACACGAGGTATACTTAAGCAGTCTTAATCAAGCTAAACTCGGACACTAATATGGATTTCTTTTTATTAACTAATTACTTACTTGATTAATTCTATAAAACCAAAAGTCTAGTTAGCTTAGTTCTTGTTGAACTCGTTTTAAGAAACCATTACAAATAAGGAAATTGATTCGACTATATAAAATAAATACTAAAGAGAGTTAAACCAGGCCCATTCTCTTGATTTTTTTTCTCTTAGCAATATGCTCTCCCAAGAAAAAGAAGATGATCTACTCTCCCCGGAAGAAGAAGATGATTTACTCTGTGGAATTATCGGACAATTGCGAAAAAAGGTACACTTTTTTCTTTCGTATCTTGTAGTATTTCTGCTTCTTTGTTTTATATTTTGCATTGCACAATATAACTGGTTGACTAGTGTTGTAACGTGCATGAGTGCAGAATAAACATGTACGAGTATTAATTGTTTTTTACTTTTATGTTGTAATTATAATCAGGCAATGGCAAAATTTATTGCAATGACTGGAGAACAGCGTTGTGATACGGTTGTGTCTCTTCCTAAGTGGGATGAATTTCAAAACCACGAAGAAAAGAGAACTGCAAATAGTAGAAAGGAGAGCGATGAGAAGCTTTGCGGACCCACAAGGTCTGCAAGGAAAAGGCAGCGCGCAAGGAATTGTCATGTGGAGCCTGCAAGAGAAAAGGCTGTAGATGCTGAAACCCAGGATGATAATGTTGCATTTGCGAATGATACTGGCAAAGAACAAGATTACCATGAGGATAAACCTGAAATGGATGTTACGGCAGAGACAACTGATAGCGAATACGATGAAGAGGAAGGAGAAGAAGAAGAGAAGCCTCGAAAGAAGAAGGCTCGAGGGAATAAAATGACGAAGAAGCCGAACTCGAGAGAACCATCTCCACCACAGGACATGTCTGCAGTCATGCAGAAAACTGTTTCAGAAATTGGTGGCGCAACACCAGTACATTGGTTGTTTGAAAAGACTTTATATACGAGCGATATTTTACCCAATCTAGGAAGGTTATTTATGTCTAAAACAGTGAAAGATTCTCTGACACCTGCTGAGTGTAAGAAATACTGGATTTTGAATAAGAGTAACGGAAAGAAGGAGAAGAAGGAATACATAGTTACATTGGTTGAACCAGATGGAAAAAGATCAGAAATTGATTTCAAGATTTGGGGTAGTCTGCGTAGCGGTAAACCAGTTGTAGGTGAGGGTCAACCAGTCTTGACCGGCTCTAATTGGAATTTATTGGTTAGCAAATACAAACTGGAAGCCGGAACTAAGTTGCAGTTTTGGTGTTTCAGAAATGCAGACACAAACGAGCTTTGTTTTGCCATGAATAACAAGGTATAAAAGAAAGCATGGAAGCATATGCCAAGTATCTGCAGCCAACAAGTTGAGGTTTTTCGCGAATTTTATCAAATCTTTTCTAAATAATTTTTAATTGTTTTCTGGTTAGACCCTAATCTTTACAAGTACATTAATATAGATTGCTATTCTTCTCTAATACGCTTCATGTGAAGGCCTATTGCTGGCCGGAGTGCAACTATCTTCGCGGCCTTCTAATGAAACATCACTAACAACAATGCTCATTCAAAACTTTCTTCTCATAAGAAGTAAACAAATGAAGATTAAATTCATTCTAAATTTTGCAATGTTGTCGGTACAGCAAAATTTTAAGCTCCAAAACAAAATAAATCTAAATTCAATTTCAACAAGCTTACAAAAACCTTAGTTATTGTGTTTACTCAGCTGCTTGACATCAGTACTAGAAGTCGACCCAAGACCTGGCCTTTTAGACTGCGCTTGTTCTTGTACTATACTTTCTGCTGTTTCCAGATCTTGATTGATGATGCACGCCTCTCATTTGTATGCTTAGTTGATATTTTCAGTAGAAAGGAAAAATAGAGGGATAGTTAACTATAAAGAGGAACTATGTGAAAGAGAAGGATAGTGCTAGAGAAGTAATGAAAGTTGTTAATGATGTGGAAGAGTAACTGATGAGTTAGAGGTTTGAGAATAAAATCAGCAGTAATTGTGAAGGTTATTAGTGAAAGAACCTTATGAAAGTAAGATGATGATGGTAGTGAGCATATAGCACCAAGAGTGATAGGAATTGATGTTGGTGATCATGATGGAGATGATGGGAATTAGTCTAAACAACCAAGGTAATCTCTTTAATCTACTTTAGTATGTTTTTAAATGATTGGGTAGTTGTTGGACTTGAGAATAGTATGAAAACAATTAAGTTCATAGTTTTCATAATCATGATTTTATGTGAATTATATGTGTCTCTGACCTAAGTTTGAGTTCGATTATAATCATCCTAAAGAATGATTCAGTTCTTGTATAAACATGAAAGTTGTAGATAAGTATCTCATCTTTTTATAGAACTTGAGTTTTCTCGATTCGGATTGATAGGTAATTAGTTATGAATTTTCAAAAGTTACCCATTGCGACTGAATTCTGAAAACAGCAATGACTAAGGAACTACAATGACATTTTTAGGGATGTTTCGGTCAGATTTAGCTTTAGAACATAACTACAAAGTTGTAGTAGAGATAGTCACCTTTCTAACGAGTTATTACTAGCTTCGTTATAGTCATAATTGAGAAACTTAGAGACCACTAAAGTTAGGTGTTTGAAAAAATGATACTGAAAACGTCCGTCAACTGTTTGAAAAAATGACTGAGTCAGCTCAGTGAGTTGACCGTGTCGGATCGATACAGCGAGTCAAACCTAGAAAGATAAGTTTAGGTCTGAACGGTACTAACGGGCCGGGTCGACCCGCGGGTAAGGGTTTGGCTAGAAATCTTAATTAGAGTTTTCGAACCACTTCTGGTCAGAATTAGCTTCCAGTTCCTTCTGCAAAGTTATAGAATTTTTCGAGGGCTTTCCGATGATACCTAATTTGACCCTATTTGGATGGGTAGATATTGTTTTATGCCAATGACACTTAATACCATGTTATAGAACCATTGATAGAAATAGAATCATTAGTTATTTGACCTAGCTTATAACTGGAAACTTGTATGAAATTATGTTATGAATCTTGTATGAGGCTAAATTCTTAGAGTGGTTATGTGATTAACAGTTAGTCTTTATTAACAACGATCGATTCAAATGATGAATCAGTGGATCGTGGATCTCGAGGTAGGCTTGACTTGTCATCAAATCATCAAGTGGGAACTTTGTAACCTTTTTGTAATCATTAAGTTACTTTATATGCGAGCATGATAAGTCCTTACTTTCTGTTAGCATGTTGTTTGTGCTTGAATGGGTATGTTGTGTGATATGCGTTGGGTGGTTCCCCGCGAAGATTGTCTGTGATTCCCCATAGCTCTTTGCTAAGTTTAGTACGGCAATGTTACGTTGTTTGAATATTACTTATTATCCTTGTTTTACCCCGGATAAATAGTATTACATTTTATTGTCTTAAGATAGTAGTTCGGCTTTACCCCGGTTGATTATTACCTAGTAGTCCGGCTTTACCCCGGTTGATTATTATATATACTACATTTTATTTGGGGAAGTCACTCTGTGCATATCATACTTGATTGTCCAGTCTTAGTAGTTTGACTGGGTTACTATGACCTTGACTTAGGAAGAAATTCTAGGTTCATGACTGGATATGGTCATTATTTGGAGACTTCGGCCTACGAATAATGATTGGGCCTTTTGTGAACTCACAAATGGGTCGATAATAGTAATCAAAACCTTATTATATTCTAGACTTAGATGGTCGCATTGGGTTTATGAGGTGTACTCATTCCACGATAATATCTTACGGTACCTGGATTCATGCTATCATTTGAGACTTGAGTTATTCCTAGCATTTTATTTTCCATTGAGTGAGACGAGGTTGGGATAACATATGTTTAGGTTGTTTGATTCGTTTCTCGTAGATCCATCCGGTGGTGGATCTTTCACGGATATTGCCACTATGGACGCAATATCTGGGGATGCGACTTGAAGCAATATTCTGCTCTATGTTGTGTGTAAAAGATGTTTATCGTTTTTCTTTAGTAGAACTGTGATGCATGTTGGTGATTACATTAGAGTTAGATGTTTCCATTGAGCACCCCTTTGGGATGATGTGCTCACTCGTTCCCACTTCAGTTTCAGAAATCAGAAGATATGGTGCGCGTGAAGATAACCGTTTTCGTAGCTTAAAGCTTTTATCGATGTTAGAGATGTTTTGAATATTTTATATATATATATATATATATATTTATTTATATATGTATATTTGTGTTAATCTGTAAAACAACACATTAACATATTTATATCACTCGAGAGACTTTCATTTCTATTATATCTGAGAGGTTGGATTTTGTTATTAGCTCTTTATGTAATAATGATTCTTACAATCGGTAATCTAGGTTCGATGCTTCGTTTAAGATGTAATCCCATTAGCTAAGTAGGTGATTAGGTTGGGGCGTCACACTTCGCTTCCCTCCCTAAGATCAACCCTTCTCCTTCACTTTCTGACCGAAGCAAAGCTGGGACGGCCATTTCTTTGTTTAGGCTAAAATTGTATAGATTGATCTCTCGAGTCTAAAGTACTCCCGTGCAGTGCATTTGTTTAGGGTTTAGATTCGTTTCTCGGCGGCACACCCAAATTTACCATTTCTAGCAGAATTAGTTTTTACCCCAAAACAACTGGCGACCACAGTCGGAGATTAATCTCTCGGTTGCGAAGCCAATTTCTCAATTTTCATTCCAATCTTCCCAAACTCAAGATGGTGGATCTTAGGTCTAGATTCAATCATTAACTAGAATTCACTTCAATCGCCAATCCCAACTTTCCGCTTCATGAGTTACCCCGGACATCCCAAACACTTCCAAAGCCGCAAATGCTCGAAATCCAATCACAATGGAAGGTATGGAAAAAATATTAGAAGATGTTGTCGCAAATCAAGCTGATATTTTCAATCTGCAAAATGAGACGTTTTGTCTCATAAAGAGTATAGCGTACCGGCTACGGTAAGAGCCAACAAACATTCGCTTGGAGAACGCCACCAATTTCAGAGATGATACAAAATGTTGAATCCTTGTCTGAGGTCTGTGCCTCTGCCAATGACGATGCTAACAGTGTATGTGGCCGTATCCGACGAGAACCGAAGGAAACGGCCAACACCAATATACCGTCCGCAAGAGCAGTCAACACGTTCCATGGCGTTGCATCCTCTAACACCAACACCAGTAGTGTAGGAAACATTCCCTCCAACGTGACGCCTCCTATCACTGTGAGCCAGAGCCGCGCCACCCTTCTCAATATTTTTCGAGTGTAACGCCCCAATTGCTACCGAGCTACGCCACTCCTCCATCGTAACGAGAGGTCGGATGATCCATAGGAAGCCAACCCTCTATTATCATTATTGATTTGATGGAAAGACAAGAAGTTCTCGCTAAGGCTCAGACAGACATGGGTACAACCAGAAAGAGATACTTATTTTCCTCAAGACCCTAATGGAGCGGCTACCGCAAGAGTCACGTCAACCCCAGATGGAGCTGACAAGGAATATTTTTAACACCCCCGGCATAAGCATTTTAGCAGGACGCACCTTTATAGATGAAGAGGCTCGCGTTGCGCTCCTGAACGCCCATTAGAAAGGAATCAACAATCCAATTTCATCACACGTGAGAATCTGGAACGACTTCTCCAAAATCGAGGCAAAGAGAACCCGGCGGACATGCACCAGCATCAACCTCCTTATCTTCCTGATGTGCAAAGAGTTCCCCTCCCGAGGGGATACTCTTCTCCTCAATTTTTCTTTTATGACAGTACCGGTAACGCTCGTGAACACATCTCTCGTTTTTTTGGAATCACCAGGGAAGCCGTTCCCAAACCCCCACCTCTCCTGGAAAGAACGACCGATAGATGGAACTGGGGACTCCTAACCACTCCTCACTTGAAGGATGTCGAGTTTGACAGCACGCTGATTGACGCAGCCTCCGACTTCAACATTGTAACCGTCAAGACTCTGAGAGTTGCAAGAAAAAATCAAACATAAGAAGCGTATTCTTTCCCACAAGGAGAAAACACCACTTGCCGACAGGACTATTTGTTTGTCTTCTTCCCATCTGCCATATCATATCAACTCGTTTTTCGAAGTCAAAGACTAATGGCGCCCTTTCTGGAGTTCGCTCCAAGAGCCGCTTCAACGTTTTGCTCTAGAAGCCGCTTCAACGTGATAGGTGTAGAATACACCGTATTTACTATACAGAGTTTATGCTTTCTTTGCTATTTCTCTTGTAAATTATGTATTTTACGCTTGTTTTGAGTTTTATAGCTACTTTGGAGTCGCACGGAGGAAAAGAAGAAGAAATCACCCAATTTGAGCCAAAAGGGCAAAAAGGTCATTTTACAGGCGATTGATATATGGAGCCCATCCAAGGTTAAGGGGCAACCCAATTTGAAGGAGTACTAAATACGGACCAGCTGAGGATAAGGGGCTGGACATTTGAGGCTAGCCCTTATCAAAGCAACCACTCGATATAGGCACCCATCGGGGGGTGGTTCTTACGTTGGGCGTCTCAATCCCAAATCATTACATAACCCTAGAATTAAGAACTCTCAATCATCTCCACACCTGAAACCGAGAGAAGAACAGCGGCTGCTGCTTCATAAGCCGAGAGACTAACATCGAAAAATTCAGAGAAGAAAGAGAAGGGGGTTTGATTGAAATCGAGAAAGAAAAGGTGAAACTGCTACTGATGGTGGTCTTGTTCGAATTGCAGAGAAGAAAAGTAAATCGATGCAGCTAGGATTGAGAAATTTCTGGGTTCAAGATGGAGAGAAGGTGATGTTAATGGCTGCTGCTGTGAGATGAAGAAGAGATTCAGAGAATCGGGAAATGGTTACGCTGAGAAATTGAATGAGAAATAGAGCTCAGGGAGATGGGGATTGAATCGGAAAAATTAATGGGTCTGTTAAGGGTTCGATGATTGCATCTATGAATCGATTGAGACGTGAGTTGCTGCCAATGTCGAAGATCGAGAGAGAGTCAAGACAAGCTCGAGCTGGTAAAGAACTAGCTAGTGACGATGAAGAATTTGATTGAGCTCGGGTATGGTTGATGACAGATTCAGATCGAGATGAAAAACTACAGATGGGTTTTGGCGCTGATGGTGAGATGGTTCCGAGAATCAGAAGCTACTGTTGATGTAATGGGTTCTGTTAGTCGACTGAACACATGATCGATTTGGGTCAAGTTCAGATGATGCAGTGGTGAGTCTGATGGTGGGAAAAGAGGTGGAATTGAAGCAGCTAGTATTGAAGAACACAAGTTCGATGTTGGAGTATGGGCTGTATCTGTGCTGGTTGAGATTCAGAGAAGGAGCTAAGGCTTCTGTAAAATAGAGATTAGGTTTTGTTGGTTATTTAAAAGAAGATAGAGCTGCTGAGTAACGAGTGAAGCTCAAGGTGATTTCTGATGTTACAGGGAATGATTGAAATGGTGCTGATAATGGAATTCAGATGGAGATAGGAGGAAGAAGATGATGCTGTAAAGATAGCTCAGCCTGAGAAGCAACAGAGGAAATTGATGAATGAATTGTGCCTTAGATGTATGTTTAGGATGTCACAAGAACTGAAGAATAGAAAGGCTCGAACCGGCCCTGGAAACGTCCGAAAACAACCAGAACTCGGCCGGTTTTCCATTACGGCGAGTCGACTCAGTGCCGGCGATGACCGTTCCAGAACGATCCCGATGAGCCGATCTGACCCAACTCAGACCACTCACTGATCTAAGACTCGGCTGACTCGTTGTCTAACTCACTCCCCCTTGACCTTTGACTAACAGTTGACTGACGGTTGACCCGTTTGACCGTTAGTCCTAACGGCGGACTGACGGAATATTCCGTCGAATATTCCCTTGACGGAGAAATTTTCAGGTGGCCGGCGACAACTTTCAGGCGACTATTCCGGCCGGATTCCGGCCATAATACCGGTTTTCCGGCGAACAAAAAATCCAGAATTTTCTATGGATTTCTCTCATGGGTGTGAAGACTTGGACTAGGAATTGGATGGAGAATTGGGCTCAAATTTGGAAAGAGAAGGTGGAAGAGTTGAGAAAAGCTTGGATTTGGAAATTGAATTGATAAAGGAAAAGGATTCTAATCCTTGGAAGAGTTGGAGAATATTGAAGCCTATAAATAGAGAAGTTTTCTACATCTTTTACACATCTCTACACACACAACACTTTTCTTTTCTTATTCTTTGTGTGAACTTTTAGCATGAGTAGCTAATTTTATTATTGATTGAGGATGAATTCCTAGTTCTTAATTTATGTTTTGAGTTTTTGTTTTCAATTCTATCTTGAAGTTTTTCACATGATTATCGCTTGTTTTTACTAATAGGAATGATCTTAAAGACATTCATGGTTGATTGATAGATTTTTTGGGTGGCCAACTAAATTGATTTGTTAATTTGATCTAAAGCTAGTGAAAGTTATGGGATAAGTAATCGTTTCTTGACTCTTTACATAAGTAGCAAACACGAGACCTTGCGGAGGGATTCCGTGGAGCAATTGTGTGTAGAAACAACGCTAGAAAGTGAACCAAGCGAACCGAGTTTAACTACTAGTACTAAACCTAAATTCATAAATCTTAATGCATTCGGGGAATTACATCTTGTAAGCGAACCTCGTGGTGGTTCTTTTGGATAGAATCGATAACTAAGCGGACTTGTTACTCGGTGAAATAAGGGATTTTGGGGCTAGCTAAGCGGACCTGCTATCCTACGGTTGGTGATAATTTGTGACTAATAACAAGTAGAAAAGAACATAACTTGATTCATTGTTTCGCAACGAAGAAGGATTCCTTGATCTTGTCTCTCTTATTGCTTTCAACTTTATCTTTTAATTGCTTTGCTTATTTTCTTTTGCTTTTTACACCCCCTTTCGTGACAATTTTTACAACTAGAATCTCTTGCTCCTCGTGGGAACGAACTTGACTTCCATTATATTATTTTTAATTGAGTGGAAATATTGATTAATTTGATTGCACCTACGACACGCATCAAATTTTGGCGCCGTTGCCGGGGAGCAGCGGATGATTTTAGTTGTTTTTATTTTTCTTTTTGGTTTATTCTTGCTTTGTTGGATTCTATACCGTATCTAACTTAAGTTTTTGAGAATCTTATTTCAGGTGCCAGTTTTCCATGTATGGTGGACAAGAGCAAGCATATTACAACAATCAATACGGGTTTCAACCTCAAAATTATGGCGACTTCCAACCATCCTTAGGATACAATCAAAACCAATCTTTTGGCTATGATCAAATTCCTACAGAACATTATGGATATTCTCATACATATCAACAACCTTATGACGGGTATGTAAGTGGACAATCACAAGGATGGGAGGATAGTTTTGTTTATGATCGAAATTCTCTAGTTTTCAGATAAGATGTCCATATGATTGGGGATCTTCAACAAAAGTTGCAAGAATCACATCGAGAAATTCAAAGGAATTCGGAGAAATTATACGAACAAATTAATCAACCTTTGGAGACTTTTGAAGACGCTAGTGTAGCTTACTTGAGCCTTGATCTTAATAATGATCAATCACCTATTCAAAAGGAAGAGCTTGAGGAAGATGCATTTATTGCTTGGAAAAAATTTCTTAGGGAAAGATATGAGTCCGCGGAAGTGTATGAACGTTGCAACGATGAGGAAGTTATTCCAACTCCGGATCATAATAAAGATCCTTCACCTATTCAAAAGGAGGAGTTTGGATATCACTTGCCTATTGTTGTAAACGAAGTAACACCCTCACAAGAAGATCTTACAATTTATACCGAGGAAGATTATATGAGAGAAGAATGGCCCGATTCCGATGATGATAATGTTGAAGAGATAATGCTCGTTAATGAAACCGAATTGATTGATTTCGTGGAAGACCCAATTGAACTTGCCAATGATTTTAATGATGCCAAGACTTTGGTTAAGGTAGAAAACGACGAAGAGTGGTTGCAAGGTTTAATAGAGGACCACGATATACAAGAGGTAAGTAATTCACTTGAATTTTTTAAGGATAAAGAGGATTCTATAATACAAGAGATTGTGCAAGGTTTGTCTAACCCTTTGCATATTGATTCTTCTCCTTTACCTCTTATTGGTTTGAATGTATGTGCTTCGAAAGTATTTTTGGATGATTTTGTTTCTAGATATCCACCATTGGAAACACTTGATGCTAATACTATGCAGGTTTGCCAAGAGAAATACATGGAAATTCCCAAATTCTATATTCTTTATACACTTCCGAGTGTGGAAAAGAATAAGTGTGGGGGAAATTTCTATCGGGCGATAACATCATTATTATTTTCTTGTGCTAACATTTGTATGGAGTTATTGTTTTCAAAACAGGTATTATGGGTGGATCCTCAAATTTTCAGATTGTTAGTATATGGGAATGAATCATGCAAGAGCTAAGTCGGGCCGTCGACTTTAAAACAAGCGCTTAATGGGAGGCAACCCATAGGTTTTGTATTTCTTATCTTTTTGCTTTTTGTTATTTCTTTTTCTCGTTTCATATCATGTTAAAATTTCCCACCTTGACTTTACTAGAGGATTCAATTACATTGAGGACAATGTAAGGTTTAAGTGTGGGGGAGTGGTTAAGCATGTAACAAAAAAAAAAATTACAAAAAAATTAAAAAGTTTTACATAAAAACTCCAACTTTTAAAGATTTTAGAGTCACTAGCATACTTCTAGGTATGTTTACATAGAGATTTTGACCGACATAATTGAACTTGGAAATGTTAGAGAATTACATTCGGATTTCTTGCTTGTTAGAGTGTTAAATAATGGATTTAATCATGCCGGTGATGCGAATTTGGTGCAGGGAGAAATGCATTATTAGAGTTGCTGATCAATCATTAGTGGAGACTACCCGTATTCATATCATGTGAGGCACCGACCAGAAATTTTCCATCTACTAAAGAGCTTCTTTTGAGTGTGTGTCACCGTACGTTAATTCCGGGGTAGAATGGTGAGCTACCCAACCTCCCACCAATAGAAGCACTACTCTTTGATCTCTTGAGTGCTAATTTTGTCAATCATGAGGGTGACGTCTATAGATGAAAGCTTCCTTCTTGTAGTTCGATTTGCAGTTAGCACCATTCATTCTCTCGACAACAACGGATCCATAGAAACACTCTCATCATCAACAAGGAGCGACATCAAAATCTACAAGGAAAGTTGGAAAAGTTCAAGGTTTACAAGCAACGGAACGAGAAAAAGAGCAAATTTCAAACTCAAGTAAAGCAACATACAAATGAGCGGATTTTTACATATAAGTTGAGGACTTACAATACAATGAGGTAATTCTATATCCAAGTATAAAGACTTATTCATGAAAGCAAAGAAAATCAAAAGGTGAGAATTTTTGAAGTTTATGATTTCAAGACGGTACAAGTTGTGAAGAATCAAGCGGTAAAATACTTCTCCCACGGCCATGGTTTATTTTGTATTTAATTTCTCTTGTTTTCAATTCAAAAAAAAAAATATATATATATATATTTGTTTTGTTTTTATAAACCGTGGGGAAGGAAAATCTATAAGGAAGTTTCAAGCGACAAGGATTTAAGGTAAAAAGGTTACAAATTGTCAAGGATTTATGAAATTCGAGGGTTTATCATCAATAGTTGAAACCGAAGACGAAGACCAAGAAGATCAAGACGAGGAGCGGAAGACGTTTCTATTGGATGCCGTGAGAGTGGTGTTATCATAATTGGCGATCGGATGTGAAGGTGAGTAAGTAATCTCATCCTCGATAATATGGTTGATTTCCTTTCTTAGAGATCGTCAGAAAAATGGTTTTTCAAAATATTAAAAGATGTGGGTTTTTAAAAATATTTCGGAAGTTGTCCTTCCCACCATTCAACGTGTTGCGGGATTTCTCTCTTCATTCCTACCGCACACATGTGAGAACCATAAAAAGCTGTCTTTTTGAGTGCAATTATCATAAAATCCTATTTGGTGAGGCAGAAGTCGAGGCGAAATGCTTATTGATCGTTTCTCAAACACGCATTCTCTCATTATGGTGTGGTTATTTCTCACTCAACATTTAAGAATGAGAATATGTTCTTTAGTATTTCTAACTTCTTATTACTAGAATGCAGAAACTCTATGTCCTCATAACTCTTTGGATGCTTGTGACGCTTGAACGCTTTGAAGTTGTGAGTTTTTAGTTTGATTTGCTCGAGGACTAGCAAAGTCTAAGTGTGGGGGAATTTGATAGGTGTAGAATACACCGTATTTACTATACAGAGTTTATGCTTTCTTTGCTATTTCTCTTGTAAATTATGTATTTTACGCTTGTTTTGAGTTTTATAGCTACTTTGGAGTCGCACGGAGGAAAAGAAGAAGAAATCACCCAATTTGAGCCAAAAGGGCAAAAATGTCATTTATTGCGATTGATATATGGAGCCCATCCAAGGTTAAGGGGCAACCCAATTTGAAGGAGTACTAAATACGGGACCACTGAGGATAAGGGGGCTGGACATTTGAGGCTAGCCCTTATCAAAGCAACCACTGATATAGGCACCCATCGGGGTGGTTCTTACGCCATGCCTCAATCCCAAATCATTACATAACCTTAGAATTAAGAACTCTCAATCATCTCCACACCTCGAAACCGAGAGAAGAACAGCTGCCGCCGCTTCATAAGCCGAGAGACTAACATCGAAAAATTCGTGAGAAGAAAGAGAAGGGGTTTGATTGAAATCGAGAAAGAAAAGGTGGCGCTGCGATGGTGGTCTTGTTCGAATTGCGTAGAAGAAAAGTAAATCGATGCAGCTAGGATTGAGAAATTTCGGGTTCAAGATGGAGAGAAGGTGATGTTAATGGTCTGTCAGCTGTGAGATGAAGAAGAGATTCGTGAGAATCGGGAAATGGGTTATTTGAGAAATTGAATGAGAAATAGAGCTCGTGGAGATGGGGATTGAATCGGAAAAATTAATGGGTCTGTTAAGGGTTCGATGATTGCATCTATGAATCGATTGAGACGTGAGTTCTTCGCCAATGTCGAAGATCGAGAGAGAGTCAAGACAAGCTCGAGCCGGGTAAAGAACTAGCTAGTGACGATGAAGAATTTGATTGAGCTCGGGTATGGTTGATGACAGATTCGGGATCGAGATGAAAAACTACGAGATGGGTTTTGCGCTCGATGGTGAGATGGTTCCAAGAATCAGAAGCTGCTGTTGATGTAATGGGTTCTGTTAGTCGACTGAACACAGGATCGATTTGGGTCAAGTTCAGATGATACAGTGGTGAGTCTGATGGTGGGAAAAGAGGTGGAATTGAAGCATTAGTATTGAAGAACACAAGTTCGATGTTGAGTATGGGTCAGATCTGTCGGCCGGTTGAGATTCGAGAAGGAGCTAAGGTCGCCAGTAAAATAGAGATTAGGCTTTGTTGGTTATTTAAAAGAAGATAGAGTCGCTTGAGTAACGAGTGAAGCTCAAGGTGATTTCGATGTTACGGGGAATGATTGAAATGGTCCGATAATGGAATTGAGATGGAGATAGGAGGAAGAAGATGATGTCAGTAAAGATAACTCACCCGAGAAGCAACAAGAGGAAATTGATGAATGAATTGTGCCTTAGATGTATGTTTAGGATGTCACAAGAATCGAAGAATAGAAAGGCTCGAAAATCGGCCTGGGAAACGTCCAAAAAACAACTTTAACTCCTAGGTTTTCCATTACTTACAGGCGAGTCGACTCGGTCCGGCGATGACCGATCCAGACGAGTCCGATGACTGTTCGAAACGATCCCGATGAGCCGATCGACCCAACTCGGACCACTCACCGACTAAGACTGCCGACTCGTTGTCTAACTCACTCCCCTCTTGACCTTTGACTAACAGTTGATCGGACGGTTGACCCGTTTGACCGTTAGTCCTAATCTTGTGGATCGACGGAATATTCCGTCGAATATTCCCTTGACGGAGAAATTTTCAGTGGCCGGCGACTATTCCGCCGGATTCGGCCATAATACCGCTTTTCAAAGTGAGCAAAAATTCGAGAATTTTCTATGGATTTCTCTCATGGGTGTGAAGACTTGACTAGGAATTGGATGGAGAATTGGGCTCAAATTTGGAAAGAGAAGGTGGAAGAGTTGAGAAAAGCTTGGATTTGGAAATTGAATTGATAAAGGAAAAGGATTCTAATCCTTGGAAGAGTTGGAGAATATTGAAGCCTATAAATAGAGAAGTTTTCTACATCTTTTACACATCTCTACACACACAACACTTTTCTTTTCTTATTCTTTGTGTGAACTTTTAGCATGAGTAGCTAATTTTATTATTGATTGAGGATGAATTCCTAGTTCTTAATTTATGTTTTGAGTTTTTGTTTTCAATTCTATCTTGAAGTTTTTCACATGATTATCGTTTGTTTTTACTAATAGGAATGATCTTAAAGACATTCATGGTTGATTGATAGATTGTTTGGGTGGCCAACTAAATTGATTTGTTAATTTGATCTAAAGCTAGTGAAAGTTAGGGGATAAGTAATCGTTTCTTGACTCTTTACATAAGTAGCAAACACGAGACCTTGCGGAGGGATTCCGTGGAGCAATTGTGTGTAGAAACAACGCTAGAAAGTGAACCAAGCGAACCGAGTTTAACTACTAGTACTAAACCTAAATTCATAAATCTTAATGCATTCGGGGAATTACATCTTTGTAAGCGAACCTCGTGGTGGTTCTTTTGGATAGAATCGATAACTAAGCGGACTTGTTACTCGGTGAAATAAGGGATTTTGGGGCTAGCTAAGCGGACTGCTATCCTACGGTTGGTGATAATTTGTGACTAATAACAAGTAGAAAAGAACATAACTTGATTCATTGTTTCGTAACGAAGAAGGATTCCTTGATCTTGTCTCTCTTATTGCTTTCAACTTTATCTTTTAATTGCTTTGCTTATTTTCTTTTGCTTTTACACCCCCTTTCGTGACAATTTTTACAACTAGAATCTCTTGCTCCTCGTGGGAACGAACTTGACTTCCATTATATTATTTTTAATTGAGTGGAAATATTGATTAATTTGATTGCACCTACGACACGCATCACAACGTTCACTCCATGGTCCGCTTCAACGTTCTCTCCAGAAGCCCCTCCGCTTCAATGTTTCGCTCCGGAAGCCGCTTCAACGTTTCGCTCCAGGAGCCGCTTCAACGTTCTCTCCAGGAGCCGTTTCGCTTCAACGTTCGCTCCAGAAGCCGCTTCAACGTTCTCTAGAAGCGGCTGCTTCAACATTCGCTCCAGGAGCTGCTTCAACGTTCGCTCCAGAAGCCGCTTCAACGTTCGCTCCAGAAGCCGCCCCGCTTCAACGTTCTCTTGAAGCCGCCCCGCTTCAACGTTCTCTTCAGAAGCCGCTTCAACGTTCACTCTAGGAGCCGCTTCAACGTTCGCTCCGGAAGCCTCTCAGCTTCAACGTTCGCTCCAGAAGCCGTCGCTTCAACGTTCCCTCCAGAAGCCGAAGCCGCTTCAACGCCTCAGTAAACCACACAGACCAACTGCATCAGGTCTGCCAAATCACCTACTCAGAACTCAGCACCGCCTACCCAAGGCCTTCCCGAAGTTGCGCATCAACAACCACATCGCTAACAAAGTCAGATTCAGTGTTTATTTCCAATTTCCTATGGAAGGGGTGCATGGGCTACCAGAAATTTGGATACAGTACAGGTTTATCAAGTGCGACTCCCGCTCATTGATTAACAAATGATGGATCCAAAAGATTGCCACTTTCGTCAATTCGTCAACCACCTTACCAGCAAATGCAATGGAAGTACGTCTTTCAGGAGAAAATAAGCTCAGGATAATTACACCTGGGGACTGCTAGCACGAGATTCTTTCATGTCCCTCAACCAGTTTATTTTTGATATCAGCATCATCACTGTCAAAGCTTTACGAGCCACGGAAATTTCTCAATATGAAGTCGTACACGTGCATCAAAGATCCCAAAAGAAGACCTATAGATACTTATGTCCATATCACCCCTGAGCAAAGCCATATAAGACGCCCCTCAGCTGTAGGATTGCTATCAAGGGACTCGCGTGATGATCAACAGTAAAATAGAACTACAGTTCCTGTGAATGTTCCGAGATTTTTCAACAAACAAGACAATTCGCATTGACTGTTGCATGAAGCACAAATGCATACGAAGAATCACGTGAATCATACTTGGGAGATTGAAGGCTTGCATAAAATCCCCTCACCGTCGAAAATCTTTCCAGCTCATACAAGATAGACGATCAGAGCGCCGCCAATTTGATGAGGATTTCTTGCCCTCCAAGAGCACGCCGTAGAAATATATTCACAATCCGGACACGCCATCGGATTTACTCTAGTGACCAAACAGAAGTGTAACTGGGGACTGCTCATTGCATCCCATTCCATACAACAGTCCAAGATTCAGAAGATGGTTCAAAAGATGTCGCTTGGAACGAAGTCCTTGAATACTTGATAGCACAACGTCGGCGACAAAACGCTTCTCAGCTCGTCTACTTCACCCAACGGCTCCGGAATATTTCGACTATACAAGCATCCACAACATATTATATCTCCATCAGAAGGGAAAGAATGATCCTATGAGATAAAGAGTCAGAATGAACCCAATTTCATTCCAGTTAATACTCAGGAGTTTAAAGAACATTTTAGTTGCGACTCAGCGATACACACACCAAACAACTTAAAGTCAAGGCCTCTTGCAATTGAGCGCAATGGAGTTTGGCAAATTTCCAAATCCACTGAAGAGGCTAGATGCTCATTTTTCTGGAGACAAGACCCCATTTCACACTTCAGAAAAGATCGATGGAGTTCACTCAGGATTTGATGAAATTCCAAAACCGTAAAAATTATACGTACAACTAAAGTTCATACTTGCAAAAAGAAGAAGAAAGAACAAGATGTACTTACCTTGCCACTGACGATTGGCACGCTCGTGATGGAGCTGCTAACAGTGACGGAAAGGAGCCGGCTGCTACAGACGAAAGCACGGAATCGTACGAGCAACAAAAAAGGAAGAGGGTCGATACCCTTTTTTTTTACGAACGGACAGAAGGAACTAGCAGTGCGCCGGTACGAAGAGTCACCAGCCGCACAGACCTATTGCCAAAGGTCGATCAAATTTTTCCTAGTAATCCTCACATGCCTCGCCTTTTCAATTTGTTCTCGTCTGTCACCATCTAGTGCTTACCCCGCAACAATGTCACTATTACGTGCTAAGCAGGGGACTAATGTTGATGGTGGTTTTTAGTTCAGGGATAAAATTGTAAAGTCCTGTATTTAATGCGCCATCATTATGCAAAGAAGATTGAGCCATTTAAAAGTGATGAGTGCCCAAGCCTCTTTACTTACATATGTATTGAGCAATTCAGTATATTTATGTGAAATTTATCCAGAATGGTGCGTGTAGCAACAACCCAGATATTCTGTAAATTTCCGAGTATTTATTCTATGCCATGTTCCCCAGTGGAACTCTTAATACTGACATGACATGGCGGCTAATGCTCGCTCCCAGCCGAGTAGCATGAATCTCCCGAAGTGTTAGGATTAAGATGCGTGTGGAAGTACTCAATCAGAGGCACGCAAAGTTATGCTTCCCTTTGATATTAAATTAGTGATTTTTTTGTATCAGTATGCAAAATTCACCCAAAATTGATTGATTTTGCGGCAACCCGCAAAATTCAGTTCTTTAATCTAATTTTATCAATTTGCAAAAATTAGGTTTTTGCGCCCTGCGCAATATCTCGAACCCTATTGGTCGAGACCAAACCTAAGTAAGTTAGGAAATTAATCCGCCATGGACTAGTAGGAGAAAAGTCCTACCAAAAATCGAGAAAGCTAGAAATAAAAGAGGAGCTGCGGCAAATAGGAGCAAAGAACAAGAGGAGGCGTGGCCGCGCCACATGGGCTGGGCCGATTCGCCCTAGCAGCACCACACGTAGCCGGATGGCCATGCTCCATGTTGCCCTTGCCGTCCCTCCTTTCCATCGACCAATCAGGTCGGTCTAAATGCGCCACACGCATTTAGAATGAGGCCAGCCCCATGATGCTTGCCGGGCCCCTTTCCATCAACTAATCAGGTCGCTCTAATGCGCCACACGTATTTATAATGAGGCCGACCCCATGCTGCTTGTCGGCGCCCTTTCCATCGACCAATCAGGTCGCTCTAAATGCGCCACACGCATTTAGAATGAGGTCGGCCCCATCTTCGCTTGCCGCCCTCTTTCCATCGACCAACCAAGACTAACTTAATAGCGTCACACACTATTTCTTGCGGCAAGTTTCATGACTTAGCTCGCCACATATGATTACCTGTCGCCTAGTTTGCGCGCGATTGGTCAGAATAACTAGTTCTTGCACACAAGACCCACTCAGTAATCTACTGCATATTTTCCACGAAAATACTCGAGACATCAAACATGTCATAAGGCGGGGATGCTCACTGGGGTATTGGTCCGGCGGTTTACAGCGTGCGGCGTGCAACACGCCCATTATAAGAAAGTGTCAGGAAAGGGCGGACGGTTAATAAGCAGTAAGAGAGTAGTGGGTGTAAGGCTGACCAGTCCTCCCTCATGATGGAAACGTGATGGTCACCACTTTTTACACAACTCCACTTCTTCACTACTTAACAGTCTCCACTTCCTACGAGATCAGGGGTGCTCAATCATGACTTGTATAAATAGGTATTCAACCTATTTCGACAACAACACAAGTGTTATCAACACAAGTATCCAGAAAACATCAAGAACTGATAGCTTACATTCCGCAAGCTAGTTCCATATTCTGATACAAGTCATAAAACATCCACACCTTCAAAATTCAATATTTTTGATCTCAACACCTTCTTCGCTTCCCTCCCTAAGATTAACCCTTCTCCTTCACTTTGTGACCGAAGCAAGGATGGAACAGTCATTTCTTGGTTTAGGCCAGAATTGTACAGATTGATCTCTCGAATCTAAAGTACTCCCTTGCAAGTGCATTTATTTAGGGTTTAGATTCGTTTCTCGTGACACACCCAAATTTACCATTTCCAACAGAATTAGTTTTTACCCCAAAACACCTGTTGTTGCGCTCCTTCCAAATGCTCCACCAAATTGCAAAGGGCAAGTAACTCCACAATCTTTTAATTATGTTCTTGCTCTTCTTATTGTGCCATTCCCATAAAGTTCTTCTAACATCACTACAATGCACTTAAGAAACTCCAAAGCTTTTCAAAAAATACATCCACACAATGAAGTAATGTCACGGTGAAGAAACATATGAGAGTTAGACTCAATATGGCCACCACAAAGCAAACAAAGTCGCATCTTGCACCAAACTTGCATTATATAAAAATTCCTTAGTTGGAGCAGCATCATAACAAAGAGTCCAAACCAGAAATGCCACTTTCAAAGGGACTTTAGGATTCCACAGCTGCTTGTCAGGGAATGCAAGAAAACTTTACGTGCAATTACTTAGAGGTATCACTAATTTTAATAATCACTCGGGGTAAGATGGCTGAAAGCATAGGTGTGCACTTTGTCCAACGAACTCCCAAGCCTATTAAATTTCTAAGAACTCGGGCTTCTCAGCTTTACTTTCACCCCTAGCGAGGCTTTGCTCCCCTTTAATCAAGTTTTTAGCTTCGCTCTCGGTAATGACACTATCACTATGTTTGGTTATAGTGACTCAAATTTGAATCGTCAGAATAAATGAGAATTCACCTAGCTGAGTCAGATCTACTCAGATATGACTGAACTGATCCAAAACTACGTGAGTCGGTGGTTTTGTCCAATAAATTAGGGGTAATTTGTTATCTGACTCAAACATGTCCAAGTCATGTATCGAGTGAAATCTAACTCAAAATTAGAAATAAACGGTCGACATCGATTCGCGACGAGCCCGGGAGTCGACCCGAGATCCAAAACGCGAGTCGATGCAAATACATGTGGTGTATGTTACTACAGTACCACGGATTGACGATAATTTCATATCTCCCAACTCTAGTATAGCTTTTAGTTATCCATTCAGTTTGCTTCAATTTTTCCACATCCTAGATCACCAGTACCCCTCCCTATAGCAGACAGCCTCATAGGAAAACCCACCTAAGGAATCCGAAGGTCAAAGAACTCACCTGCAAACTATTGACTATACCCCTCCTAATTTTTTAGAGTTTGTTGCCCGTTCTAGTTGTTCTTTGTTCCTGCAAATTCCCCCAAAATAAAAACTCAATTCATCAACCAAATCTGAGCTGATATTTCCCATTGATACTCTAGCAGTAAAAAAATGTGGATTGAGATTCTGTGTGGGCTGGTAATTTATCGTATATTCAGGCGATTTTTGTACGATGATGATATCTTAGGAGCTGAAACAAATGACACCGACGCTAAATTTCTGATCGCAGAGAGGTCTGTTTTCAAACCCTAATTTTCTTCAGTTTGAGAAAATTCATTATAAATTTGAAATTCTTATTACATTATAATTAGAATTTGCTGATATTCGTTTTGGGATTTTTGTTAGAGCTGAGAAACTCTACGGGGGAAAATTATATTTGGGACTTCGAATTCCTGATCCCGATACTGGTTCTAGACAAAACATTGATATGGTTGTTGTCACCAAAGAGTAAGTTTCATATAGAAATTAGGTTTTTGTTTTCTTCAATTGAAATTCTAGGATCCTGTTCTGTAAGTTAACTGTAGTGATTTTGTTCATTGTTTAACAGGGAAGTAGTGGTGATCAATGTTAAGAACTTTTCTGGGTTTGTAGACATTGATACAGATGGTAGTTGGATTTGTACTGGAGCAAAACAACGAAAAGCAGAGAAGCATCCAAATCCTGTAAGCATCCAAATCCTGAAATCAGGAAATTTGTATAAAGTTATGGGTAAGGAATTGAAGGTTCTAAAAGTGCGTTGATGTTTAAGTAGATACATTTTTGATCTATTTGCTGAGTTGTTCTATGATTGTTCGATTTTAAGGTGGTGGAAGCTAAAAGGCAAGTTGAAATTCTTGAATCATACTTTGAACAAAGAGGAGTTGAACTGCCAAATGGATATGTAACTTATAGAGTTGTACTTTCAAACCCCAGCTGCAGGTTTGTTCACTGGATCTTTCTGTTTTAAAGCTTTTGCTACTGTATGGTGCTTCCAGTGTGTCTGAAATTCAAGGGTGTATGAGGTGTAAATCTGCAATTTACAATTTCACGTCTAACTGCTTGCCTAAGCTAGAAAGTAAGTAGGAAAAGACTGTCGAAAGTGGAAAAAGAAAATTAATGATAGCAAGAATTAGAACTTAGAAGAAATAAGTTTCCTTCAAAGGTTAACCTCATCCTTTTAAGACTTGAAAATCCATGTCACTTTGGTGAAGTAATAATTTAAAGTCTAATTAACATGAAGAATAAAACTGATGCCAAGTAAAGTTTAGTTCCTGTTTTTGTTTGTTTTTGTCTGTTTTTTTTTTTTTTTTTTTTTTTAATACTTTGCTGTATTTCTGTATCAATGTGCTAGGGCTCTTCCTTCCATTGATTTCCCACCGGAGGTTGTTCCCTTTGATCAATTGACAACACTTCAGCCAGAAACAAAAGGTGTGTTTACTGGTTGGATTAAGGATGCATTTCGTGGAGGAAAGAAAGAAAATCAAGATGAGATCAATCAGCAGCTTCATTTTATTCTAAGCACAGCTCCAATGTGGGATAGGTTTGTTTACTTCTATTGCTTGTTTTTCATTTTGTGGTTGCATTTAAGTCTGAAGAAGTTGTCTGGTGTTAGAACGTTTGTGGTTGCACTTATAAGATTCACATTGATCCTGTAAAGTAGATTTACCAGAAAGTAAACTTCTTTATCATTTGTGCAGGTTGGAGCTGGATGAAAATAAACATTATCTTGGAGAATTCCTTGAATTTAAAGGAAAAATAGAGGATGTCCTGGCTTTGAGACAGATTAAGAGATCCAAAGTTAGTCGATTGGTCATCCAGAAGTCATCGATGTTTGGCTTTGGTATCTTCTGATAACACTTGCATGCATTTTCATTTTAAAAAAAAAAATATTATTTTCTTAACTGATTTTGCTACTGAACACAATCTTGTAACAAACAAAACTTCCATATAAACATTCCCAAATTTAGGAAAATCCACTTTATCACCGCATCTGAGTTCCAAGTGTTCAAAATGATACCACCAGAAAGTAAACTTGTGAAGTTGTTGATGCTTGAAGATTTGTTATTCTAATGGGGTAATTTATGGAATGTAGGTCGTTCAAAGGTCCAAGTGTTGTATTCAGCCCGAGATTATCGAAGTGAAGGGGCTTCAGGTTCTGAATGGAAGGAAGTAACAGTGAAATCAAGTACAGAAGTGCTTTTTCAACCACAGAATTCTACCAAAGTCCGCAAGTTCAAACTTTCTTCAATCAATTCTATGTCACTGACTGCATGAGAAATGTTCCTCCACTTGAGAGATGCATACAGTACAAAGCTGTAAGGTAAAAGCTATGGTGGTTGTTTTTTTCAGCTTTTAATTTATAGTGTTCTATGTATATATTCTATTTCATCACATTGCGCTATACCTCGAGTTATGTTGATTGCGTAATCTGCTGTGTGTCATATGAGACTCTCTCTCTCGGTGCATGGTTCACCCTCAAGATAGGTGATACCAGTGATCTTGACTGAAACTCATCATCATTGACCAGCACTAAAGTTGTCTAATTTGAATTGTCGTCCTTCATTATATTGAATTTGCATATGATGGATGTTTAAATCCAGTTTCATGTATAATAGATTAGGGCGTCACGACAGGGGCTATGGGTATAAGACCAAATCCGTATGTTGACCATCCTTTAGGCTTTGAGGTTGTTTTAGCCTCTGTATTATTATTTGCTGATAATTTTTCTTTGTTCATTCCTAATACATCCCAAATGGTCCTGCATTACGTAAAGCCACCATCATTATCGCTTAACTGAAATGTGGATTAGAAACAACATTATGCAGAATGACCATTGTTAGAATGCGTGGCAGTTATATAAACAACTTTCGTTCCCAT
The DNA here is from genome assembly GCA_023531295.1 of Papaver armeniacum. Taxonomy (NCBI): domain Eukaryota; kingdom Viridiplantae; phylum Streptophyta; class Magnoliopsida; order Ranunculales; family Papaveraceae; genus Papaver; species Papaver armeniacum. The sequence continues at coordinate 51,529 of JAJJWW010018770.1, forward strand.
CCATGATGCTTAGCTGTAACTCCAAATTCACTGTAAACACAGGAAATCCTAGGCTGAATCAGGGAAGTGAGATATATCCTATTTGCTTTTTCTACACTTCAAACTGCATTATTTAGTCCCCTCCCCGAGGCCGCTTATCAGGTTAGGCACAGTGGTGTATATTCTACAAATGCCATTGAACCAAAGCCAATTCCCACTGCAAACATGTTGGTAGTATCCTAAAAAGTTGCGTACTTTTTCCGGGTTCATGTACCTACGTTCTGTATCAAATTATTGGGCCGACCCGGGAAGGCGATGGCGACTTTATATGGCCACTTTTTGTAAATCTAAGTGATCAATTACCACAAAAGATTGAGAATGGTCCATCTTTGAAAAACCAAAAATATCCCTCTCTTTTAGTCCAATTACTATAACTCCTTATATATCCTATTTTTTAAAGGCAGTATCACTTTTCCGAAACGGGGCGAAAGTATCACTTTTTCTAAACAGGCGAAAGTATCACTTTTTCGAAAACGGGGTGAAAATAATCGCAGACGAACCCCATATTTCGCATTCTTTTTGGTCGGCCCTCCACCGTTGCAACGGTCGTACTTACTTGCGCGGTGCAGCTTTTCATCACGATGATCAAAAAGATTTATCGGAAGTCTACTGTATTTGACCAAAAATCAGCTTTTCCCGGATCAGTTCAGCTTTTATTTCTGTTAACGAAATGTCTTTTTGCCTATATTACACCTAAATCCTAATCGACCTAAACCAAAAATCAGAAATAACCATGGCAGGAGATGAAGATATTTCAAATCCAAAAGGTCTAATGATAGCAAACAATGAAATTATAAAATCTTTTCTTACTTCATCTGCTTCATCTTTTTTCTGGTTCTAATTTTGTTTTCTCCAGCCCAAAACCTAGAGAGAAGGTAATCAAAGCTCGCTCACAGTAAAGTTTATACATTTCTTTTGCTTAATTGTTTGAATTTTGCAGAGCAAAGAACTTCAGGAGAGATTGAAGAAGCTGTTGGATTTGGCTGAACGAAGAGAGTATAAAGAGCTTGTCAAAGATATTACTCCTGTTGAACAAACTGATGAGCCTTTCTCATCTTATAAAGATCAAGTTGGGTTTGGTAAGAATCAAATTCCATCTCTTGCTAATATTGTGTTTTTAATTTATAAAGTGTCCAAATATTCAAATAAGTTCATCCAAACACAATGATAGATGTTGAAACTATTAAGTGGATAAGACTAGAGCATGTATTATGTAGTTTGTGACGTTATAAGGTTTGCATACAAGGTCAAAAACAGCAAGCATTATCATTTATATAGACAAAACTGTTTGATAAAATCTCTGAATGGAAAATTCTATTTTTTCTTTGAGGAAACTTTTAAGATAAATAAACTGAGAAGGCGGAACTAGGATTTGGAATTAGGGGTGGCTTGAATTTTTTTTTATGTATACTTGTAGGTTTCTATCCTGGCTTGACAACAATTTTAGCTGGGTTTGCATTGGAGTGGGCTAAGCTCGACCACCTATTTTTAAAAAGTTCCTAGGTTTGGGGGTGGCTTAAGCCAGCCCTAGCCTGCATGTAGATCCACCCCAGAGAAAAAATATCCAACCAAGATAATCTTGTACTGGATGATTGCAGTTTCAAGTTAACCCATGATATGATGAACTCCCAAGATACACTAGTGAGATATTTGCAGTTTTTATTTTGCCTAATTGAAAATTACCCAAAATAGCAGACGGAAAAAAGGGCACCTAACGAGGACTTAGAACTTGTGACTGTTTGGGAAATCAAAAACAGAAAGCCAGAAATTGTCCTTAGTTATAGTAAAAAAAGCAAGAAATATTCGGTTCAACTACTTAGGAATCTAGCGGATCATAGACGAGAGGAAGCATATGGGTAATGGGATAGCGCTAGTATCCTGTTCCAAACCAATTTCATTTGACTGTGACTGAGTTTCATTTGATAACGATTTGGGGGAATCGAAAGTTGGATTAAAAGTTGTCGATGGTGTAATAATTTGCTGATTCAGTCTTGTGTTTGTGTTAATGTTCTTAGTTGATCTATATGCAGCCCCAAGATATCACTTCGATGGGACAAGGTCAAAACCAGATTTCTTACTTGTCTGGTTGGTGATACAGATGTTTGGTTTCCCTATAGCACTTGGGTTAAATCATGTTTATGTACAAGTAATGATAGTTAAAGGGCTGAAAATCTAACATTCTACTTCTATTTCCCCTGGTTGTTATATGTTCTCAACTAGGGTTAGTACGAGTTAATATTTTGTGTTGGTTTTCTGATAACTTCATGAAGTTCTTCATAAATATGGTGTTCTGCTAATTCCTACTTATAGTTAAAGAGTATAGTGGTGTAAATAATAAGACAAAGTGGAAGATTTCTATATCAAGATGCCGTCTTTTTATGGTCAGAAAACAACAAGAGGGTGATGAAAGATCATTGGGCAGCAGGAAATCTGAGTAATGATAAGTAAATAGCTGACAATCACAGCCAACCTCCCCCTCTTTGTTGAAGTTCGTTTACCTTATTATATTGGTGCAGAATTTAGTAGGTTTTACCTGATTTGGCCTTGGGGAGTCTAGGTAGAGGAGCTCCCAATCCCCACCAATAGAGTCTTTTTGGCTGCCCACTTCATAGCAAATATGAAAACCTGAAAATCTACTTTGGTCATAGCCTCATAGGAGGCTACGTATTAACTTCACACCTTGCCTAGGATCGTAATTATAGTCACTTGCAAATCTGAGAATCTGTACTATCTCCTGCAGTTATTGTTTTTCTTAATATAGAGTTCTTCTTTAATCCATCAGAGTTATCGGAAGTTGATCTGCTTTTGTCTATGTAGTTACTGAGTTATCAGAATTCTAGCTTAGTATCACTTAGCTGGAAGTTTCTAATTCCCAATCCTTCTTGCTCTAACTCAAAGAACTCGAGCCATTAACTTGCTAATGTTTACTGTCAATCCCTACCTCTGGCTCATTCTTACTGACGGCAATAATTCTACTAATTCAATTATCATAGGTCTGATTGTGTTTGAATCTTGATGATAGTGTCTTGACATTTCTGTTTAGTTCTTCTTGGTTCAATTATCATAGGTCTGATTGTGTTTGAATCTTGATGATAATGTCTTGACATTTCTGTTTAGTTCTTCTGGGTAAACCCTGTTAGTATTATGTACTTCTTTTAGTTATCAATAAATTTTGATGATTGAGCAGAAAAGGGTTATAAAATTTACAATTGAGTTTTATCTTTATGAAGAGTTAAGTTTCGAAGCTAGATAACACTGTTACAGCTAGGAGGTATTATAATACGTGTTGGTTAATAATTAATTGATGTTTCAGTTTATATAAAAAAATTCGCCCGAACGAACATAACGAAGCTGTGACTGCTACCTTTGAAACATAGTACATCTTTCTCGCATAACGGAGTTGTTTCTTCCCCTATTTGGAATAAAATACCAGTCTTATGCTACTGCGACTTTTTTTCTGATACGCTATATTTTTTTTTTTTTTTTTTTTAATTTCTTACAACCACTTATCTAGCTGTGTTTGAAGATATTGTTTCTGTGGTCTTTGCTTCTTCAGATTAATAAGTTGAAAGTGCATTCCATCTTTACGTTTTACAGGTCTCCATGTGGCCGTTACTATGTTTACGGGTTATTTGGTGGGATATGCTGCATTCAGGGCTCTGTTTAATCATAACCCCGTCATGGTATTGCTTTGTATTATCCTACACATTTGTTCAGTTAGAACCTTGGTATGATCTTAGAGAAAGACTAGACACTCCCTCCCTTCAGTTACTGAAACGCGGTTTCTTATGTTGTAGAATGCTGCCGGTGGTATCCTTGGTCTAGTTTTTGCGATGCTCTTGGAGACTCTTCTTTTTATAATTAAATCTTCAAGTAAACGTCCAGTATCTTCATCCTTGGCTTCGTCATCTGCTTCAAAGCTAAAGAAAGGTCAATAACAACCATTATCGAGCTTAATCTCTAAAGTTCATCTTGGTAACATTCACTTTGAGACTCTGATCCTTGTATACGTATATCTAAAAGTTAGAAGCTCAAGTTTTGGCCTCTTAGTGAGAACTGCCACCAAACTGGAAAATGTTGTTTTTGTTGTTGCTGCCGGACACGTAAAATTGCTGGCACATGTAAAGTGGCTATCTAGTTAGAAAATGCTTGAGATGTTGGGTGAGCTTGAATTCAGAAAGCTTTTGCTAGAACCCAAGTCTGAAATTACTGGCAATTCTCCCTCTCGATATTAATCTATGAGACTAATCTATTTATTTATACTTTTTAAAGAGAAAGGAATATAGCTAATAAAAGGGAAAGCTTATGTGATGTATGACTTGCATAATCCTTCTATAGCCCTTCTTAGTCAGTTTCAGAACTTGTTATTTGCGCTTATAACATCAAGTTAAGCTACATTTTTGTGGCCTTAAAATCCTTTCTTGTTTGTACATAATCAATTTCGTTCATGTTCAAAGAGATGACAAAATTGAAACATCAAACTGGATCTTCTTATTATCCCCCAGTAATCCGCAATAGAACCTTGATTTATTTGGTAACCTTTGGTTCATAACTTGTTATATTTCTGAAGGTGACTATTGATTCGTAATCACCCGCGCATAATTCTAGCTCTACAAAATTTAGTCATCGCTTATGATGTGCTTATGAATACTGGTCTTTGATTCAATTTCAAATGAATTATACAGGAGGGAAAAAAAAAAACAAACTCTCTTCAAACTTAGTAACCATAATTAACCACATGGTAGGACTTCTCTATATACAGTATATAATAAACAAAATGCACGACGAGTACAGTATAACCAAAATGTACGAGGAGTTGATCAGCACATGGTTGCAAGAAAAGCACTTACGTCGTACCAGGAAAAAACACACTCGTGCAGTCCTACTACGAGTAAACTATTAATCGTCCCATGCAGCAGGACTTGGATGATTGCATGGGCTTGTCTCCGTTTGTCATGTAATACTCTTTAAACTTTTTACTGACAACAGAACTGCCGAATAGCTGCCTTTCAAATATTCCAGCATCCGCAGCAGTATCTCATTGTCACACGAGTGACACGACTCACAAGACAGACCAAAGGTTATGGGTCTCCTAATAGTCTCTCTCTGTTAACATGTATGTTATCTTTGAATAAGTCTAGATTCACCGTGATAAAATCACGGTGATATCACACCCACTCACAAAAATGGTGGGGCCCACCAAACACAAAAAACCAACCCCTCTTTCTCCTGGTGGGGTCCCCAGGGATGTGTGTACCGGTGATATCACCGTGATAATATCAGGGTGTGTGTAGCACCGTTGGTTATCTTTACGTCTCCATAGACCATGTGATCGTACACTTTTACTCCTTTGGGCCACACGAAGCAGCAGTATCACGTGATTCGTTACTTAATCTTGCGCCGTTTCTCATTCGATATATACTTCTTTCCATTTGTCCGTGTCATGTGCAGGGAACGTACAAACGACGGTATCCAAGTCGTTAGCACCATGGCCGGTACTGATATGATACCGATTGTCCGAGGAATGTACTAACTCATATTTATTTATTTTTGACGCAAAAAGGACAATATATTGGAAAAAAGACAGGCACATCATTAAGAAAATGGTGCACCTGTGAGGAAAACAAAATACAAGACTCAATTGGTTATCATTCAAATAAATATGCAAACCATTTATAAATACAAGACTCAATTGTAGTAGAGCCAAGATTACATGGAAGTGATTACAGCGTTCCAGTTATTCAAAACCATGCTTAGAGTAATGCCTTCAAAAACATTAGAACCCACAGACCAATTATATATGAGAATTTTAACACTGTCAATATTTCATCCAGCTTTCTATATTTCGCAATGTATACTATATTGTTCTGTTCAATCCAAACAGTCCACCGGATGGCAAAGGGGATTAAATCCCATATTCTGCTTTTCCTTGACAAGTGTGAGCCTTTTATCCTATTCCACTCCCACATAGTTTTCCTTACAGTTTGTTGAAAAATCCATTGCAAATTGTAGTCTTCCAAAAAATAGAGCCAAACCGATCTAGTAGTCTCACTGTGCAAGAATATATAATGGTTTGATTCCGCATCTTTCTTACACAACAAGCAATCATTCACCATTATGGTATTCTTCAGCTTGTCCAAAGTTGGAGCAGCATTATAACACAAACACCAAACGAAAAAAACCACTTTCTGTGGAACTTTGGAATTCCACGGGCTTTTATGAGGAAAAGATATCAATCCATTAGTTTCCATAGAACTGTAACACCCTGCAACAGAAAAAGAAGACCCTGAAATCCAGTTTCTATGATCATCTCCATTAGCATCATTTATTTCAGGAAGTAAAGGAAGTAACTGAGCTATATCATCTACTTCAAATTCTTTTAAATCCCTGCAAAAATCAGATTCCAACCCCCATCAATAGTATGCAACTCCTGAATAGTAGTATCTTTTGATCTACTAACCTGGTACAGGGCTGGGAATAAGTTCTCTAGAAATAAAGAAAGGTTGGGTCAAGTTTAAGAAACTTTCTCTAACTAAGGAAGGAGGTGGAGTGGGAATAAAGAAATTAAGACTTATGAATAGAGCCATGCATGCCAACTGAGTTTGGAGATACGCAAATGAAAAGAATTCTTTGTGGAAAAAAATTATAAACCACAAATTTGGTGGCAACATTAGAGCTTTTTTTCCTAATCAAACAAATGGTGCAGTAGGGAAGAGTCTATGGGCTGGTATCTTAAAGAGCAGTGAAGAGGTTAAACAAAATTCTCATTTGCAGGTAAACTCGGGTGACAAGGTACTATTTTGGAAGGATCAGTGGTTGAATGGGCAATCTTTGCAGGCTCTCTTTCCTAGTCTTTACAAGATAAGTAGAATGCAGGATGCCGCCATTAATGACTTGGTGAACGTCAATAGTGGTGATCGAAATTGGAACCTGGCTTTCTGCAGACTACTAAAAGAAGAGGAAATTGTTGAGGTTGCACATCTCCTAAATTTGATTTAAACCTTCAATTTTGGAAATGGTGGTGAAGATCAAAGAATTTGGCAGGAAGGAAGGAGTGTGTTCTCTGTTGTTGAATGTTATAAGGTTATGGAGATGGACGGTTTGTTGCTCTTCCCACATGAAAGCTTATGGAACCCAAAAATCCCGCCAAAGGTAATTTTTTTCGTATGTTACGGAGAAGCCCCTACTTTGGATACGTATCAGAATTCTATTATGTTGAATGGATGTTTACTTTGCAAGAAAGCAGCGGAGTCAAATCAACATCTATTTTTGCATTGCGAAACAACTAGGAATGTGTGGCTTTATTTTCTGAATTGTTATGGATTGCAATGGGTCTTTCAAGGGTCAGTCAGAGATACCATATGGGAATGGAAGAGAAGAAAAACCACAAACTCAAGTATTAGAAACCACATTTGGGACATCATTCCCTTTGCAGTATGGTGGGCGGTTTGGTTAGAGAGAAATGAGAGGCTTTTCAATGGTCGTTACAAAAGTTTGGAGGAATTCACCAAAATGGTTAAGTTGTTTATATATAACTGGTGTTTAGATACAAAAATCTTTCAAGGTATCCCTCTGAATTCTGTTTTGTACAACTGGGAAGCAGTAATGCACTATTATGAATCCCAGTTTCTTTTGCTAAGTTTTGGTTTTTCTTAGGAGCTTTGTTATAATTGAGCTCATGTAATTTTTTTTTTGTATGCTCTTTACCATCTTAGTGAGGAGTTTTGACCTTTTTAATCAATTTTGCCCTTTGCGAGTCAAAATAAATAAATAAGTTCTCTAGAGAATGACCATTGACCCATCCTTATAGAATAAACACCTATTACCACTGTTGACATGAATGACAGAATTATTTTCGACGTGAATCCTGGATTTTAGAATGCCAGTCCACAAGCTCTTCCCAACCGTTTTTTTTTTTTTTTGTCAAATTTGGATAAAAGGCTTTCGAGTTACCACCAAATTTTTGATTGATAATTCTTCTCCAAAGTGCTTTATCTTCTACCCCATATCTCCATATCCATTTAGCGTGAAGGGATTTTTTCATTAGTCTCAACTTTTTAATACCTGCACCGCCACCATCTTTAGAGACACAAGCAATTCTCCATTTAACCCAGCTCTTCTTTGGGTTGTTGTTTGAAGACCCCCACAAGAAATGTCTCATTATATTCTCCATTTATTTCTCCACTTAAACCGGTAATTGAAAAAGAGAGAGATAGTAGATTGGCAGACTTGATAACACACTCTGAATGAGCATAAGTCTACCACCCTTAGATAGATACCTTCTTTGCCATGAACTAAGTTTCTTCTGGAATTTTTGAAGTATGACTTCCCAAACTCGCACTGCCTTGGATTTACTTCCTAATGGAATACCCAAATATTTCATGTTGAAAGTAGCTAGTTGGCACCCAAAACTTGTTGCACATTCAGCTGCATGTTGTGCATCTCCCACTGCAACAATAACACTTTTACTAAAATTTACTTTTAGTCCTGAAATAAGTCCAAATGCCAGCAATATATTCTTCAAATTATCCACCTGCTCTACCTCATCATTTAGAAAAACCATTAAATCATCCGCAAACTGTAGGTGATTGATGGATGACAGGAGCGTTTTCAGCAGGCCTCAAACCAGCGATTAAATCTAGAGAGGCGGCTTTTTTAAGAAGCAAAGAAATCACTTCAACAACAATAATAAACAAAAATGGTGAGATGGGGTCACCTTGTTTAACACCCTTACCACTTTTGAATAAAGTAAAAACACTACCATTGATGGCCATTGCAAATCTTGTTTCAGAAACACACCATTTGATCCAATTCCTCCATATATGTCCAAAACCAAACCTAGATAAAGTATAGTCCAAACAGTTCCAGCTAATGTTATCAAACGCCTTTTGCAGGTCCATTTTGACTACAACACCAGGTTGATTTCATCGTTCTCTTGAGTCAATAAGCTCTGAAGCGATGAGAATACAAGTTGTTATCTGTCTAGTGTCTACAAAAGCACCCTGAAATTCAGATATGATGGATGACAATACAATCTTCATTCTATCAGCTAGCAACTTTGTGATGATTTTATAAACCCCGCCAATTAGACTAATAGGTCTAAAATTATTCATAGAGACAACCCCCTCACATTTCGGAATCAAGATAATGTTGGTACAATTTAGCCTCCAATCTAGATGTCAAGTTGCCTCAAATTCCTTAATGACTTCCATTAGATCATCCTTAACTATGTCCCAGACAGCTTTGTAAAATTCCATAGAATAACCGTCTGGACCCGGCGATTTATTGGTTCCAAAACTCCAAATCACCTTTTTTACTTCCTCTATATCAAAGGGCTTCTCCAGCAGAATAACTTGTTGCACACTTATAGAAGGTAACTCTAGATCATAAAACTTTGGCATGAACTGAATGTCTTCACTAAAAATGTCCATATAGTACTAACTCATATTTATTGATTACATGTACACCGGATATTTTTTACTCAAAGTTAACATAATTTCTAATTTTTACTTTCGGGCCGTGAGTATAACCCCAAAGGTGTCACTATCCATCCACAAAAAACCTATCAAAACAAAAGTAACACAACAACTCCAAATAATATGAATATTTGGGGCCCGATTTTGTATCAATATCCACCACTACCATCCCCAACCACCACCACTACCATCACCAACCACCACCACCATATCCAACCACCACCACCACCACCATGTTCACCATCAATATATACCAGCACTACCATCACCAACCACTACGATCACCAATCACCACCATCATATCCACCATCAACTACCCCTACTAGCAACCAACACCACATCCACCAACAAATACTAGCAATACCATCACCATAAAAAGCACCACCACCAACCAACACCACCACTAACCGGAAACAACACCACCAAAATTTGGTTTCGTCGTAAACTTACTGTTTCATCATTAAAATCTTTGGTTTCATGATAAAAAAAAAAGGCAAAAATAAGATGAAACCAAATTTTGTTTGGGGTTTTTGTATCAATATTTAAAATTTTGGGGTTTTTGTATTAATTTTGTTTAATATGGAGTTTTAATGAATCCCAACATTTGAACGGAGTTTTTGTACTCCAAGTTTGGTCACCTTGGTGTTTTACTACTAGTTATGTTTTACTTAAGCAAAAAATAAACAGTTAGCACAATTCGGTCTTTATAGTAGCCGGTTTTCCATGAGAGAATCTCCAAGAGAAGGTGCAAGAAATCCTATGTGGATTTTTTATTTAGTCCTTTAATTTATGGGGTCTACACATAGAGTAAATATATGACCTCAAATCTAAAAAACCATCTCCAACGGTGAGAATTTCAACCCTTATAATTAAAAGAAAATTAGTTAAAAACGTGGAGGTGCAACCGGAGGTGTAGATAACATTTTCATGAACACCTTCATATTTAGTAATTGGCCCTCCTAACTTGTAGGACCCTACCGCTGGAAATGGATTTATGCCAAACAGGGGTCGAAAATCCTATGTGTCACTTAAAGTAAATAAATCTACCCCCGTTGGAGATGCTCTGACAAGGTATATCAAACTCAACGATGCTACACACACCGTGAGCTGGGGACCGTGGGTTATCCCGCGTGACCCAGTCACGGTGGGCCCCACCAGGAGTTTGTAGGGGCGGTTTATTAGGGCTGGGTGGGACCCACCGTGACTGGGTCGCGCGGGATAACCCACAGTCCCCAGCTCACGGTGAATTAAGCATTGTTGTATCAAACTACGTCCCTGAAAAAGCTGGTCGAAATAAGCCCTCGGTTTTCCCGAGTTTGGTGTAGAAAACCACACAGCTTTAGAAAACTATCAAACTAAAATATTCCAGTGGGAACATCAAATACGTAGACCGTACACTAACAGAAACCATGCCTGTCCCCTTTAGATACCAGCATCAATATGCATGAACGAACGTGGTATGAAGTATCAACCACCTTGACACTAGGAAATCAAGAACGAGGAGCAGGCATCTGCTGCTTTTTAATTCTGCCCCCTGATGTTATTGTGCTGATATCATGAGGGGTAATGAATATCCATTGGGAGCCTTGTTTCAGCGCAAACTCCACAAGAGTCTCCAAGCTAATCTTCCGACTAACAGCATCCATGTACACATCGAATTCATCCATTGCTCGAAACGGAGCTTCAGTCATTCCATGAATAGCTAATGTGAAGCATAAAGTAGAGAAAGAGCGCTCCCCACCTGAAAGCCCTCTAGTATCACAAACTTTGTCTTTCGATGCATCTTGTGGCATCTTCACTTCGAGTGAGAGGGTCTTCTCGTTGTAATTAACCTTGATGTGTCCACTTATTCCTTTGTTACTCAGATTATTGTTAAATTGCCAGGTCAACTCACTCTTCAAATAATGAGCATTTTTCTTGAATTTGGTTATACGCATCTCAAGGGCACTCTGACATGAGTTCAACATGTCGCGTAACGCTTCATAAGTTTTTCTCTTTCTCAATATTTTGCTCTCTTTCTTCTCATATAATGATCTCAGATCATCAAGCGATTCTGAATGTATCTGGCTCTCTCGTTGATGTCTCTGACGTAGTCTATTTAAACGGGCCCTAAGTTCCTCAGGCGTACTCCCTCTGCACCCTCCCAAAGATTCGACTTCACTCTCAGGACAAATGACGGATGCCGTCTTCCGCTTCTCTGGATGGTTCAGCAAAAGTTCCTGGTGTTTAGCTTCTGCGTCTTTGATCTCCTGAAGAACCTTATTATGCATGATCTCTTCATATCCAGACGCCTTTGTTTCAGCTTTGGACAGGTTATCAGTAATAGCAATTAGCTCTTTTTCGGCTTCATCGTAGGCTTTAGATTCCCCTTTGGCCAACTCACTTAGGTTTTTAACTGACACTTTCAAATTTTTGATCTTTTCCTCAGCGTCCTTCATCCTCGCATGCAAATCTTCTAAGATCATTTCCTTTGCCTTTATCTCCCCCTGGATTTTCAAGATTTCCTCCTGAAGCTCATCAACATTAGGAGCAGACAATGAAGCCTCCGAGGCATATGAATTGCACAAATTCTTCAAAGATTGCAAATTAAATTCCTTTGACGTGGAATCCAGCTCGATATTTAGACGCCGCCTTTTTATAGTGTTTAATCTTCCCTGCAAGCTTTCAAGGTCAGACTCCGCATTTCTCTTTATCGCTTGACCTTGTTTCACTTCATTCTGCACCATTGATGCTTCCTTTTCAGAACGGTCAATTTCACCAGCAAAAGAACCGGATAGTCGACCAGATATTATCTTTTTGTCTGGATGATGAATGCTCTGAACTGAACCGCGGGTGTACATATTTGTCCCATCTGCTGTGAAAACCTCCTTCAGATTTGATATCCTCTGGTCAAAGGCCACAGATTTTCCCGCTTTATAATCACTAACAAGCACTTGTCTCTCAGCACTACCTTTATCCACCAAGACATTCATTACAGTATGATTTTTCGATTTTATGACCGAAAGAACAGTTGGATGACTAGTTTGGGGAAGCTTGTGACTCGGAATATTCAACAAAGGTATTGAAAAGTCATAAATGATAATGTTAAGTTTGTGCCAGGCCTTGTAGCCAGCTTCCTTGGCACATTCTCGTAAACATTGAAAATCTCCATGATTCGTCACAATGAAAGCATTTAGCATCCATCCAATTGCAGCTTCAACAGCATATGCCCAGGTGTCACCATTAACTAGATTGAGGTGAGCCCCGATAGGACCAATCGGAGGTATTGTGAATTCTCTGTGGCGTCTCTCTATAGAACGTAAAAGTTGAAGCACTTTCTCTCCTCCAAAGGCTGTCACCTTATTTGTACTACTTAGTTGAAGCTTACTTATATGAGAAATGATCTTCCGGTGCGTATGCTCAGCTTCTTTAATGTCAGAAGCAATTTGATTGATTCTCTGCGTAGTCATTGAAACATTTTCAGTTAAGGTAATCTCTTCTTCCTTTAATTCCGCAATAATTCTTGTAGCCGCATCCAAATCCTCCTGCAGAGCCCTTAGTTTCTCCTCTATCTCACTTGCTTCGGCCTGAGTGTTTCTAACATTTTCCTCTTGCAACTGACAAATTTGTTTCTCAAGGGAGCTGGCACGCTTACCCAATTCTAGGATGTGATTAGATGCATGAGTGTGTTTCTGTTCAAGCTCATACTTCTCTTTTGTTGCCAGAGTAAGATCTTTTTGCAACTCGTCCATCTTTCTTCCGGATTCTGGCATCTTTTCCAAAATACAATCAATTTCTCTTTTCTTTTTATCAAATTGGTCTTTCAGTGCCATCACCCTATCCGTCCACTGATCAATTTTGGCTTGGCACTTAGGTATTCGTTCTTTTAGTTTTTCAATCTCAGAAGCTTGTTCCTGGATTTTCCTGTCACCCTCATAAACCAATAACCATGCCAGTTTCTTACGAACCTGTTGCATCTCATGATGTAATTCATCAACATGTTCCATGCTTTCAATCTTCAATTTTAACGCATCAAGTTCTTTAATAATGGGTCTAATCGAAGACTCACATTCATCAACCAGCACCGAGACACTCTCCAGCTGAATGCCTATATCATCCAGTAGACCATGCACTTGTTCAAGTAACGTAGCCTTGTAAAAGAACTTAAACTTATCCTTGTCATTCCCAGAATGCAAGAACTCGCGGCTTTTATCTTGACTCATGATTACACATGGATTCTCGACATCAATATTAAAATGTTCTACAAGTTCTTTCAGAACATCTTTAGTCTTACCAATAGTTACTCCCCGATGGTTTTTCAAGACAGTAGTATTGCTCCCAGAGTCTCTAATTTGGCGTTCAACAACAATAACATCACCATATATCTCCGGTTTAAAAGCCTCTTCGCCTTGATTCTTAATTTCAACTCTAACAAGAGCATAGCTGCAACCAGTCTTTATAAAATCTTTCAATTTTGCAGCCCTTTGGGTTTCTTTTGCTCGTACCCCAAATGCAACACATAATGCAGTCAAAATAGCACTCTTTCCACCTGAAATTACCACAAAAAGAACTTAGAATACATGCATTCTGTAATTCGAGTATAAAAGTAAACAGACCTGAACCTAATGTTTTGCTCTAGGACCATCACAGGACCAATCTAAACCTAATTTGTAACATATGTGCCATATGAACCAACTAATCCATGAGACATTTTTAGACCTTAATTAACAGATAAACTTAGTGCCCATAATCCAAAATTACCTAGGGTAAAAATCCCCAAAAAAGAATGTAAAAATTTCACAATCAAACAAAATAAATGGAATTTCAGTGAATAGTAAAAATAAAAAGATTAATTAACTTACTTCCATTCTGACCGGTGATAAAATTGACGCCATCACCAAGATTAATCTCCATGTTAGTGTGACACATGAAGTTCTCAACATGGATCTTGGTAATGATCCCAGCTAATGGTCTTGGGGGAGTTTCAAGAGAAACCCTAGAATCACTCGTTGTTTGATTTACTTGGGTTTTCATTAGGAAACGATTTTAGGGAAGTGGAGATTGAAGTGAAGATGATAGAAGATCTGACAATCAAGAGCACAGTGAAAAACTCAACAGCTAGTTTACATTTATAGAACGGAAAAATCTTGATGATATAATTTATCCCTAATATACGGAGTTTTCAATTTTTATACCAATTCAAGGTGGGTTTTTCTTATATATACCCTTATTTATATATTAATAATTGTGTTGAAGGTTAAAACAGGAAAGTAGATGGATATTTAGGAAATCAAAATAATTTCTTAATCTAAGAGATTTTGCAAAATCCGCCTATATAATAGGGACGGAGGGAGTAAATAGAATATACGAGCCTTTCTGTATATGGAATTCACTTTTGATGCGATGTGAAAGTCAAAACCCTCACCGTTGAATAGTGGTGGGAAACTGGGAAAGTGTAACTGTGTGACGTGTGTCACTTTGCAGAAGACATGCGGAATAGGACATAATCCAGACATTTAATCGTTCCCCTCTCTCCCATTATCAATTTCAATTCACTCCTCACTCCACCATTTAAATTGTGCCACATGTTATCCCAGCTGCGGCAACATCCGAAAGAAACGAGAAACTTTAACAATCCTATTGAGCATCCGTGTACTTTTTTTGCAAAAGAATCATGGTTTTGTCGTATTAGTTGCTTTAAACAACATATGTGTAGATTTTACCAATTCTTCTTTTTAAATCCCGACCCAACTACACCAACTCTTTATGGGTTGAGTAAACAAAGCCCTTTATCTTTATGGATCACCGTCTTCCTTCTTCCTCTCACTGAAATCTTGTCTTAAATCTAGTAATCCACCATTGCCAACTTGTGCAATTCATGGCAACATCGCCCTGCCACTTATGTAAAGATGATTCAATAATAATAAAGTTTTTGTAAGGTACCATTTATATAAAGATGATATTTTTGTAAGGCTCTAGAAATAGAAGGCTTTATTCTTTCCCAGATAAACAATTTCGGAATCCTAAGATACTGCTTAAAGTCTCATTTTTAGTTTGGACTTTATGGTATAACGGGCCCCAACATTGGATTATTTATACAAGGAAGGTATAGTGCAGAGTGTTAATTGTTTGTTGTGTGGCGTTCATGAGGAAATCAATCCTCATCTATTTTTGCATTACAAAACAACTTTTGAGGTATGATCTTATTTCTTGCTTAGTTTTGGAATTAGATGGGTTTTTGCAATTGATAATATTAGAAAAACTTTGTGGGAGTGGAATAACAAGAAAGGTAAGAAGAGGATCAAACGTCTTTGGGGCCGTTTGCTATTTGGTGGAGTATTTGGAGAGAAAGGAATAACAGACTTTACAATAACTTGAGTAGACCCACTAAGAAGATTATCATGGAAGTTAAAGCATTGTTATACAATTGGGATATGTATATAGATATTTTTGTTGGTTTCACTATTTCTACTCTTTTGTATTATTGAGATGTTGTTATCTCCACATCCATGTAACTTTGCTCAGGTCTCTATATCACTCTTTAGTGATAAAGAACCTTTTTAATAAATTTTGCTCTTTGTCATAAAAAAAAAAAAAAAAAAAATTGTACTTTTTTTTTTTGGCTCTAACGCTACTAGATCATATTTGATGTGTTGTGATGTCATCTAACCCAAGGTACGGTTTAACGATTTTTTTGCAGCCAAAAGAATTCAACCGTGTTCTGAAATGGAGATTCTATAAAAAAAAATTAAGACTGATAATTTTGATTGACTTTCCTCTTGAACATAAAAAATATATTTAGGAAAACTGAACCCATACCAACCCTGTTAGGCCCAAAGGAAGATACCCAATGATTTTCAGCCTTTGAATCTCCTTCTAGCACGCCCAAAATTTCAACCCTAATTCTGCCATTTGAGAATCATTTTTCCCGTCAAAACCAAAAATTTGAAATGATGAAGATGGTCAGCCCTTATCCAATAGCTGGGGGTGCGAATATCAGTTGGGTGCCCCTTAGTAATTGGGTTACCCCTTATCCAAAGTGGGAGTCCGAATAGCACATGTCCTCCGGGGTGTTCCGAGCAACTTTTCGAGCCGAATTTTCCAACAATCTTTATTTCCAAAAAATACCTACAAACACACAAAACACCATAATAAGGACAAAAACGAGTACTAACAATACGAAACATTGAGGACAAATTAGACACATAAATGCGTCTTTCAAATACCCCCCAAACCTATTATTTGCTAGTCCTCGAGCAAATTTATTCTAGAAAATAAAAATCATTTGAACCCCTAGGTGGCCCTAGTGGCGGAGTGTTGTCTCTCAGGAGGGTTTGTGAGGTGTACCCACAAAACCTTTACTCCAGACCCTATCTATCTACGTAGAACCTTGGAAGGCACTAAAGAATCTCCTTGGTTGGCATACTTATTGACTACAAGAGGAAGTACCCCGATGAGAAATTCCAATTGATGTACACGAGTTTGCACTCAAGCATACTAAAATTCATATAAAGTGACAGAGCTCTACTCAGATAGTTTCTGGACATCATAAACCTGAGTCAACCAATCACATGGATAGATTAAGAAGATGGATGTAGAGAAAAACGTGGATGATGTTGACTAAGGTGAACCTATCCTAATGGACTGAGATACTGGTCTGGACAATATCAACACACTGGCATATACAAGGGAACCAGTGGTCGATAATCCTAACTCTAGGTCAACTCAGCGGGCATATACAAGGGTACCAGTGATCGACTTTATTGTATTTATTCCGGTTGGTCTAGTGGTCCGGTCTCAATTTTTTTTTTTTTTTTTTTTTTTTTTTTTTTTTTTTTTTGGGTATCTCAGTCACTCTATTTCACCCTAGCAATGGCAAAGAGAAAAATAAAAGAAGTGATCAGGATTATTTCGATGTTTCGATCACGAGGATATGGCGAAACTACCATGTTTTCTTTTTCTAACACCTGAGCTCTGTGCTTTTATGAATAGACTCTTTAGATGTTTCCATCTAATCAGATTGGTTCCTCAACTCCTACAACCAAAATGCTTCCATCCACTTAGATTGGTTAGTGCCATCCATAATAAACATAAATTTCTAGGCTCTGGAGTTTATTTATTGCAACTAAAAACTAACAAGAAGTTTCTTCCCCACCCCCAAACTTAAATCTAACATGGCCCTCAATGTTTCTAATGAAAGAGCAATACCAAAAAGTTAAGTAACATGAGGAATCAGTAAAGAGAGAAGTCGGAAAGATAGTACCTGGGTGAAGAGAGAAATCAAAAACTAATATAAAACATACAATCGCCTCGATGGTCAATCAAGGGTAAACGGGGTCCTCCGGAGGGACCTCCTCAACATCACACCGTAGGAAAGGGCTCTAAAAAGGGTTTCAATCTCGACCGTTAACCTTCGAAGAACTACTACCATCTGGTGTCTCGATCTCAACAGCTCCATGAGGAAATACAGTGCGAACAATAAAAGGACCCGTCCACCGAGAACGTAATTTCCCAGGGAAAAGATGCAAGCGGGTATCATACAGAAGAACTTTTTGACCTGGAGAAAATGACTTCCTTAAATTATTTCTATCATGCACAAGTTTCATTTTGTTCTTATACTCCTTCGCACTATCGTAAGCTTCTATACGAATCTCGTCCAACTCATTGAGCTGGAGTTTCATATGGGCTCCTGCCTTGTCAAGTGAAAAATTTAGTCGCTAATGACTCAATAAGCTCTATGTTCTAACTCAACATGTAAATGACATGCCTTGCCATAAACAAGCCGATAAGGCGACATTCCAATAGGGGTTTTAAACGCAGTACGGTAAGCCCATAAGGCATTAGTAAGCCTAGACGACCAGTCTTTCCGATTAGGATTAACTGTTTTCTCTAATATACGTTTTATCTCCCTATTAGAGACCTCTAACTGACCACTAGTCTGCGGATGATACGGGGTGGCTACCTTATGTGTAATACCATATTTCTTCATCAAAAGCTTAAAAGGTCCATTACAAAAGTGGGACCCTCCATCACTAATTATAGCTCGCGGTGTACCAAAACGTGTAAGTATATTATTTTTCAAGAACTCAATCACAACCCTATGGTCATTGGTTTTACACGCAACCGCCTCAATCCACTTAGAGACATAGTCTACGGCGACAAGGATGTATAGGTTACCAAAGGAATTAGGAAACGGACCCATAAAGTCAATACCCCACACATCAAAGACCTCAACGATTAAAATAGGGTTCAAGGGCATCATGTTCCTATGAGAAATGGTTCCTAATTCCTGGCAACGTTCACAAGTAACACAGTAACTGTGGGAGTCTTTAATCAACGAAGGCCAGTAGAATCCACACTGCAATATCTTAGCAGCAGTCTTCTTAGCACTAAAGTGACCCCCACAAGCATGATCATGACAGAAGGAAATAATACTGGACTGGTCACTCTCAGGTATACATCTCCTAATAATCTAGTCTGGACAATACTTAAATAAATAAGGATTATCCCAAAAAAAGTGCTTAACCTCGGCTAAAAACCTAGAACGATCTTGTTTACCCCAATGTTGGGGCATTCGACCAGTAACAAGATAATTCACTATATTTGCATACCAAGGTGATTGGGAAACAGAGAACAATTGTTCATCGGAAAGCTATCCCTTATATGAAGGGAATCATTAGGAGAACTAACAACCAGCCTAGACAAGTGGTCTCGATACTACATTTCTCGCACCCTTTTTGTCTCTAATGTCTGGACAAAATTCTTGTAATAAAAGGATCCATCTAATCAATCTAGGTTTGGTATCCTTCTTAGACAAAAGGTATTTCAAAGCAAACATGATCGGTATAGATTACAATCTTAGAACCTAAGAGATAGGGTCTAAACTTGTCTAAGGCAAACACAATGGTGAGTTCCTTCTCTCAGTAGTGGTGTAGTTTAACTTGGGCATCATTCGAGTTTTTCTAGCATAGTAAATCACATGAAGTAATTTGTTTTCTCGCTGACCTAGCACAACACCAATAGCATAATCGAAGCATCGCACATGATCTCAAAGGGTAGGTTCCGGTTAGGTGCATGGACTACGGGGGCGGTAGTGAGCAAAGTCTTAAGCTTCTCAAAAGCCTCTAAACAAGCATCATCAAAGACAAACTTAACATCTTTTGCAAGCACATTGCAAAGAGGTCTAGAAATCAAGCTAAAATCCTTAATGAATCGACGATAAAAACTCGCATGCCCTAAGAATGACCTAATATCTTTTACGGTTTTTGGGACTGTAAAGTTTTAGTAAGGTCAACTTTGGCTTTATCTACCTCTATACCCTTAGAAGAAACGACATGCCCTAAAACAATTCCTGATTGAACCATGAAATGACATTTCTCACAATTAAGCACCAGATTCTTTTCCTTACATCTAGTCAACACTAATGACAAATGATGCAAGCACTCATCGAAAGACGAACCAAACACTGAAAAATCATCCATAAAGACCTCTAAGAACCGTTCTACCATATCTGAAAATATGCTCATCATGCAACGCTAAAAAGTCGCAGGGGCGTTACATAGCCCGAAAGGCATGCATCTATACGCAAAGGTACCAAAGGGACAGGTAAAAGTGGTTTTCTCCTGGTCTTCTGGGGCAATAACGATCCGATTATAGCAGAGTAGCCATCTAAAAAGCAAGTAATGACTATGTCCGACTAATCTCTCTAGCATCTGGTCGATGAAGGGAAGGGGAAAGTGGTCCTTCCTAGTGACCTTGTTCAATTTCCTATAGTCAATACAAACACGCCAACCCGTGGTCACTCGGGTAGGGATTAACTCATTGTTATCATTCGGACTATAGTAATACCAGGATTTCTTGGGAACAACCCGAACAGGGGCTGACCCACTTGTCATCTCGAAATGGGGTAGATAATGCCCGCATCTAATGACTTAAGAACCTCGGTTCGAACTACTTCTTTCATATTAGGGTTTAGTCTTCGTTGCATCTCCCTAGAAGGTTTGGTATCTTCCTCTAAATAGATCGATGCATACAAACGAGTAGGACTTATACCCTTAATGTCTGTTATGGTCCACCCTAAAGCTTCCTTGTTGTTTTGAAGGACGGTCACTAGCCTACTTTCCTGATCACCATCCAAGTCGGAAGCAATAATCACAGGTAAAGTTTCAGATGGGCCTAAAAACACATACTTCAGGGTATCTGGCAATGGTTTTAGGTCCAACTTAGGAGGCTCTTCTAACGAAGGAACTAGGGTAGACTTAGAAACTGGTAGTGGTTCGAACTTTGGTTTCCATCCATTACTAGTGTCTAACAAAGGGGTTGAATCTAACAAAGAATTCACCTCATTAATCACATCATCATCATCAAAATCAATCCCAAAGTGAGCTAGGCATTTCTCTAATGGATCTTCTAACAAAGTGTTTGGTAATGACTCCTCGACTAATGTTCCTATCATGTTCACCTCTTCTATGCTCGAGTCATCTAGTTCGAGAGGGTAGCTTACTAATATGAAAGACGTTCACTCAATAGTCATATTACCAAAAGACAAATTCATAATACCGGTTCGACGATTAATGATCGCATTGGATGTAGCTAAAAACAGGCGACCTAAAATTACCGATATCCGGTTCTCGGGTCGGGGACAGGTTGGGTATCTAGGATGACAAAATCCACCGGATAAATAAACTTGTCGACCTCTATGAGAACATCCTCGATCACACCCCGAGGAATTTTAACGGACCTATCGCCTAAGCGAAGAGTCATCTTGGTAGGTTTCATCTCACCAAGTCCTAGCTTAAGGTACACATGGTATGGGAGTAAGTTCACACTGGCTCCTAAGTCAAGCAAAGCTTTCTCAACACGGTATTTACCTATTGTGCAAGAAATAGTAGGGGACCACGGGTCTTTATACTTAGGAGTAGTGGTATTCTCGAATAATAGATCTCACGTGACTAGCTAGGAAGGCTTTCTTTTGAACACTAAGCTTACGCTTTCGTATACACAAGTCCTTAAGAAACTTGGCATAAGCGGGAATCTGCTTGATCGCATCCAACAATGGGAGGTTGATAGTAACCTGCTTAAAAACCTCCAATATATCATTAAAGTTGGATTCCCTCTTAGTTGGAACTAGCAGCAGGGGGAACTGGGCTCTGGGAATAAAGCCTGGTTCAATATGACCCTCATTGGTCTCATTAGAGACTCTATCAATCTCCTCATTTTCTGGCTCAGAAGGGTGAACTACAAACATGTTCACTTTCGGCATGGCGACCTTATTGTCAAATTTCTTTCCACTCCTAAGGGTTGTAATAGAATTCACATGATTGTACGATTTCTCTCCTTTAGGGTTAGGATCGGTATGACTAGGGAACCTTCCATCTTCTCTCTCACTAAGGAACTTAGCTATTTGGCCGACTTGAAGTTCTAATTTAGCAAGAGACTGGGAATTATTCTTAAAATTCTGCTTGGTTTCCTCTTGAAAATTACCCGGCTCTTTACTAACATTTCTGGCTCTGTGTTAACATATCCCGGCTCTTTTTTAGTATACTAAGAGATTCCTCTAAGCTAGTCATTCTATTCTCGAAGGGTTCGGAACCGGGTTTGACACGAAGAATTCTTATTATAACCAAAACCCGGGGAGGCCGAGAATTACTAGACTGACCTTGATTCTGGCCCTTAGACCAAGAGAAATTAGGATGGTTTTCCCAACCAGGGTTGTAGGTCTCTGAGTATGGGTCATACTTCTGACGGTTCTCAAACCTAGCATTGTTATAGACTGACATGAGCTTGCTCTTCACTAACCCGACCTTCCCAAAATGAGTTATCGGGCTCTATTCCACAACTAGATACTTGAGAGGTTCTATTAGGTTCACCAAGGGACCTATTTTTAGACTGACCCATTTCCAAAGCTTCTAACCTTCTGGACAAAGCAACAAACTTAGCATCTGACCCGAAGCTTGTATCTACCATATTGGTGCTACTTCTATTAACCAAGAGTCTTTTAGGGGGTTCAACACAAGACTCCCACTGTTGGGATTTCTCAGCAACAACTCCTAAGAAGGTAAAGGCATCCTCGGCACTTTTATTAGTAAATTCACCAGCACACATAGACTCGACCATGGCTTTGGTCGAATAGTCTAAACCATCATAAATAATCCCTACAAGTTTCATCTTATCGAATCCATGGTGAGGACACTGACATAGGAGATCATTGAATCTCTCTAAAAACCTATAAAGAGACTCTCCCTCTTGTTGCACACTAGCACTAATTTTCTGCCTAACAATTTGAAGTTTTATGCTTAGGGTAGAATTTCATATGAAAGCTAAAGCAATAAGTTCTGCCATGTTTCAATGGATCCAGATGGTAGGTTGTTTAGCCAGGTCTTGGCTTTATCTTTTAAGGAAAAGGGGAACATCTTAAGTTTCAAAACTTCGTGAGAAGGTCTTTTATTCTAACTGTCCCACAAATTTCCTCAAAGTCCCTAATATGAAAATAAGGGTTCTCATCATCTTTTCCTAAGAATATAGGGATCATCTGAAGAATACTAGCTTTTATCTCGAAGTTAGCCGTATTGGCTGGCAATTTAATGCACGAAGCTCGGTTGGTCCCAGTTGGGAACATGTAATCTTTCAAAGTTGCCATCGTTGGCACAACTGAAGTACTAGGGGTAATTTCCTCACTAAGAGACAGATTTTCAAAACTGAAGTTTCCAAAAATGGGGCTCTCAAAAGAAGAGTCTTCGAGTTCCCCGCCTTCACAAGAAGAACTACTAGGTTTGTCACTAATCAAACGACCTAGAGTGTTTCTTTTCCAAGCCCGTTCTCTAATGACCTCGAGCATACACTAGAAAAACAAAAGAAAAAGAAAAATCCTAAAAGGAAGGGAAGTTCTATGCAAACACAAACAAGGCTGACTCCACCACAGCAAACCTAATGATATCTAGCAAACAAAAAGCATGATGGCTCCACTTAGATTGTTTTCTAGACCAGCTTCTAATCCTTCGAAAGGAAATTAGTTACAATTTAAGCAAACCCCTCTGGATCAATCCGAGTCAAAGTAAGTTGAATCAAGGCGAGGGAAGCTCCGTGGAGCTTTGATACCCAAGGCCTCACTGCTATTACAAGGCGGCGCAGTCACGCATTCAACTTCACAGAAACCATCATGAACTTCGAAGTATGCTAAAAGAGTAACCAATATTTTTCGAGCGACTTTCCTACTAAGCTCGTTACCCTATCGGTCTCGTTCTATTCCAAATTTTAAAGCTTAGGTTCGCGTTAAGAATAGTTTTCCTAAGGCGGGCAAGAAGAGAACGGTGATGAAATCCGAACCCTTATCTTATATGGCCAGTCCTTGCCCTTTACTAGGAAATTAAAACAGCCGTATTCAGTTCCTCGACATATATGCAAACGAAGGAATACAGTAACTCGCTAGCAGGGGATTCGCGAGTGTTTCGACAAACTTACCTCCCGTTCCAGACGGGGGATGAACCGTTGTAGTCGACTCGGGCCACGACTCCTATGTCATGTACGAACCCGAGGGGCCGAGGTGATATCGTAATCACCATCCTTCTCTGCAAACAGTTTAATATTTAATATTACCCTTCCGTAGGGTTTAAAAATAAAAGAATGTCCAAATGTCCTAGTCCAAAGTCCAAAGTCCAAAAATAAAGTACAAAAGACAAGGAAAGTCTTAAAAAAAAATATCTCTCTTTTTTTTTTCTCTCTTTTTATAAAATATAAAAAATCTTCTTCTTTCGCTCCTTTCGCTTTGTCTTTAATTCCAAATCTTTAAGTATCCACCAAAAGCTTTGGCAAATTTTTCTTTCGCTCCAAATCCCAAAATCTGAAAGGAAAAGACAAAAACCCAAAAACGTAAAGAAGAACAAATAAATAAAAACCTAAAAGAAAATCTAAAAACTCTAGCCTAAAGACAAGTCCGGGTCGGCGGCGCCAAAAATTGATGTGAATCAGCTGTTTAGCGGGTCTTTCTGTCTAGCTTTTTAGCAGACATCTCTATCCACTGTTTAGTGGATCCGTCTAGCTGTTTAGCAGACATCGTCTCGCTGTTTAGCAGACATTTCTATATCTAGCCGTGGAGCGGATATATTTTTGTTCTGGTTTTGCTCGGGACTAGCAAAATATAAGTGTGGGGGTGTTGATAAGCATATAAATGCTACATTTTATACCCGTATTTTTATATTAGCTAGGACTCGATATTTTGGCTAATGACATTATTTTTGTGCTTTTGAAGAAAGTACAAGCAATTCTTATCACCGGATGGAAACTAGCTAAATAAAAGCAAAAATGACTCACTGCACCAAAGAGACCGAGCTCAAGATGTGGTCTGCCATGTTCTTTTATGGTACTGGAACCACCAAAGCCAGTTCATGGATACAAACAGTAAAATAAGGGAGTTTGTCGGTAATGTGAGCCACTGACAGTGGGTGATTCGTGGCATCACTTATTCGTTTCAAGAGAAGAATAGTACGTGGTACGTGGTTTATTTTCCCACCACATCTCGTCAGTACTATGCTGAGAGGATATCGAGCATCACCTCATATTTTTTAACAAAATAAAAGTGGAGTTTCAAGCAGCTGTCGGCACCACCATTCTCAATGAAGTTTAGTGGTTGCTCGGTGATTGAGGTTGACTAGTAGAGGTTGTTTGTTATCGATGGAAGACTGATCATAATATGTTGCTGCTGATCGTGATTCACTGGCAGTGATAAGAAGATGACGAGAATGGAGATGCAACTGAGCTTCTGCTCGAACTGAAGGAGGAAGAACTGTGTACTCAATGGATCGGCAACTGAAGGCACCGCTGCTGTTGCAGTCAGTGTAGTGACAAGAGTACAAAGACGAGATGGAACAACGTAGGAATATGTCTCCAGCTGGTGGTTTGCTGTGGTCGGATTTTGAAGGGTGACTGGATTCTGCCAAGAACCAGCGAGAAGAACAGATTGATTGCTGGCTCTGTTGAACTGGGAACTGGTGCAGTGGCCTGAGGTTGAGAAGAACGGAACTGAGCTGGTTACAATCAGTGATGAAAAAGAAGAGAATAGAAGGCAGTGAAGTTAATGCTCAGTTGGTCAGAATGGGTTGTGCTGCCATGGTTTCTAATAGAAAAAGAAGAGAAGTGAGTGTGTGTGTGTTGGCTTAAAACATGTTGATGGTTTCTGCTCGGAGGGAGAATGCTCCGGTGGTCCGAAATTATAAGTTGTGCTTTGGCCGGAGTTTGCATTTGGCAGAAATTGGTTGAACTGGATTGGTTTCAAGAGTAAATCAGTTGGGAGGAACGAAGGTTGAAAGTCAGTGGAGAAAGAGCTGTCGTTGCTCGTATTCGGAGAGAGTTCAGGCATGGAATTAGAGAGTGAAGTAAACACTGGAGCAGTCAGATTTGGGGTGTGTGTTTCAGAGACCAAGACGAAGATGCAATGAGGCTGTTTCCACTTGCAGCGCGAGTAACTCAGAGAAGAGATTATTGTGAACGGTAAATATATGATGTTGTGTCATCGGTGGCTTTATAGGGTGTGAAATTAGAGAATATATGGGGTTTTATACACCGTCCAAGGTTGAATCTGAACGAGAGCTGTGCTTGAGCTGACTTGAGAAGGAACTGGTGGAGATGGAGTTCTGTTGGCTGAGAAAATGGAGCATGATTCTGGCCTGAGTTGCATTCGATAGACAAGTGTTGCTGTCAGGTTGCCGTCTGGATACACAGGGAAGGAAGAAAGAAATAAGATTGCAGAGATGGAATCGATCTTAATGGTGGACGTTCATGGCTCTAGAACAGCAGGGTCGATGGAGATTTCTGGGTTTTGGTTATGTGCAGATCGTAGCCGTGAATGAAGAAGAATGATGTCGTGTGTGTTCTTGCCGAGAACAGATGGGTTGTTGGCTCGAGTTAAGTGCAGGCGATGGTGTTTATATTGAATGGTGCAAATATGAAGTCTTGAGAGTTGTGGCCGGTAATGGAGATGCAGATGGTGGAATACATTGAGAGGGTTCGAAATGGAGCTGGAGTTAGAAGGTCAGGGAACAAAAGCCGTGTGGTTACTGGTTATATTTTGGAAGGAGGTGGCATACTTCAAAAAGGAAATGATTAGAGAATAATTAGAAGATGCTCACGACAAAAAGGAATTCTTTCCTTTGTCAACGCACTGGAATATCTCTTTTAGTGGAAAGGTGATAAACTGAGAATAAGGTAGGAGGCTAAAGGGAGCCAATAAGGTGTAAAAGATTTGACATGTGGCACCCATCTATTGGGTAGTGACGTGGTGGTAATTATGAGAAAGGAATTTTGGTTTTAATTATTCAGATACAAGAGGAGGAAGTTCTGTCGCCGGAGTAGGCCGACGGTAGGAGGCTAAAGGGAGCCAATAAGGTGTAAAAGATTTGACACACCCATCCGTAATTATGAGAAAGAGGAGCAACAAGGGTTTTGCTGTTTTTGATTTACTTTTCTCCATGCCTTGCTAAAACTTTTGTTAGGGTTTAGATGGAAGCCAATAAAATTGTGTAATCTTCTACAATGATATTTCTAGTATCGATTTGATTGACTAGTAACTTCTCTTCACATAGCTTGGTATTTAATTGCTCATGTGATTCTCTTGATTATTTATGCTTTTGAATTGATATTTCGTGCTTCGGTTAAATCCCTAGACGTGGTATGCAAGGATAGATAGGTAATGCTTTAGAATCCCTACATAAGAAGCGAAAGAAGTTATAGCGGAGAAACTATATTTTTTAATTTAACATACAATCTTCCGAGACATGAGATTAATTTCGAAATTTGTCTTGAGTAATAAATAGAGATTAGTAGAAATTATATGATTGAATTGGTGGAAATCGAAAATCCTAATAACCCATTACCCATTTTGGTTACGTCTTTATTATTTATTATTTCATTTCGTCTCGCACTTCTGAAAAGTCGTTAAAACATCATCTTGTCGATTAGTTACTTTTGATATTAGTTAGTTTTAGTATTTCACACTCCTCGTGGGAACGACCTGTACTTGCCATTGTTCTACTAGTTAGACACTGTGCACTTGCAGTATATTAGTGTAGGTTTCCCCGGCAGCGGCGCCAAAAATTGATGTGAATCAATAATATTGTAGTAAAAAGGTTCGTTGAGACTTGTGAAAGCAAAAGATTTTAGACAAATAAAACGTAAAAACAAACAAAACCTAGCTCAAAATTTGATTGCAAGATATTAAAATAACCAAGACACTGATCCACTATTACACATGAATGAATAACGGTAAATAACCCAAAACTCTAATTATCTTTCAAATCCCTTGTTTCTTAATTCAAAAATAATCAGGCAAATTCTCAAAAATTAATTGTATCCCCTAAGCATAGATTATCTTAATACAAAGCATAACCTATCTAATTGAATCACAACTAATGACGAAAATTATGCAAACAATTTAAAACTCTGCAAAAACAGTGATTGAGTGAATTATAAATTATAAATTAGAGAAAATAAAATAGTTACCAATTATTCATGCGTAAATAGCTTCCTCGTTGCCTTGGTTGTGGGAGAATTAGCCGCTCATCATGTTGGAAACACGCTCAAAAATCATTATTATTGCTCAAAGGGTGTTTACAAAGATGAAAAGGAGAAGAAATTATAAACCTTAGGGTTATAATGAGTTTTATTTGTTACAAACCGAACTGTTACAGAGAACGATAGAAATAAACTGTTGTAGTCGCTGTAGCATATAAGTCTGTCTCCTAAACTACGACCCTCAGTCGTTGTAGCATAAACGACTGTTCCTTGTGCGTTGAATGTTCTTCGTGTTCTTCCTTCACAGAAGCAGCAGCAGAATTCTCTAACGTGATTTCTATTGCTCTGTTCTTCTCCTAAACTCTCCCAAACTCTCTGTATCTCTATCCTTCGACCCCAGCAACCTATTTATACACCTTTGGACCAAGAATCACTCCTCATTAATCCAAGAAATCTTCCCATCACTCGGCAGCAATGATATTATACTCGGGATATATTCTTTCCATTTTTTGTAGCAGCATGCATCTGTTGCAATCCAATTCACTCCAAACTATCCCTGTTTAACTTAATCACGCTCCACAAGTCTTTCAAACACGAGCAACACACGTCAAATCACGTTGTAATCCCGTGAAAGACTCTTCTCGTGCACAGCTCTATGTCTTCTCCTCGCGAGTTATCTAACCAAATTTAGATGACAAATCGACCCATACCAACCCTGTTAGGCCCAAAGGAAGATACCCAATGATTTTCAGCCTTTGAATCTCCTTCTAGCACGCCCAAAATTCCAACCCTAATTCTGCCATTTGAGAATCATTTTTCCCGCCAAAACCAAAAATTTGAAATGATGAAGATGGTCAGCCCTTATCCAACAAATTTGGGGTGCGAATATCAGTTGGGTGCCCCTTAGTAATTGGGTTACCCCTTATCCAAAGTGGGAGTCCGAATAGCAAATGTCCTCCAGGGGTGTTCCGAGCAACTTTTCGAGCCGAATTTTCCAACAATCTTTATTTCCAAAAATACCTACAAACACACAAAACACCATAATAAGGACAAAAACGAGTACTAACAATACGAAACATTGAGGACAAATTAGACACATAAATGCGTCTATCAGCTAGCCGCACCCTTGTGCCAATGCAAAACCATGCCAGCCACACCCATCGCGCCAAGGCATGCCAACCATGCTAGCCGCACCCTTGTGCCAATGGAAAACCATGCCAGCCACACCCACTGCGCCAAGGCATGCCAACCATGCTAGCCGCACCCATGCACCCATGGTATGCCAAGCCAAACCACACCTTGCCTTGGCCCTAGCCATGCTAGCCGCGCCACGTGCCAACGGCATGCCAAACCCTTGGCCCCACCATGCCAAGCCAAACCGCACCTTGCCTTGGCCCTAGCCATGATAGCCGCACCATGCGACCATGGCATGCTAATCCCTTGGCCCTAGCCATGCTAGCCGCACGTACCAAACCCTTGGCCCCATGCGCCAAGCCAAACCGCACCTTGCCTTGGCCCTAGCCATGCTAGCCGCACCATGCGCCCATGGCATGCCAAGCCAAACCATTCACGCCAAACCCTTGGCCCTACATGCATGCCAAGCCAAACCGCACCTTGCCTTGGCCCTAGCCATGCTAGCCGCACCATGCGCCCATGGCATGCCAAGACCCTGGGCCCGCCATGCCAAGCCAAACCATTCACGCCAAACCCTTGGCCCCACATGCCAAGCCAAACCGCACCTTGCCTTGGCCCTAGCCATGCTAGCCGTACCATGCGCCCATGGCATGCCAAGCCCTTGGCCCCTCCATGCCAAGCCAAACCATTCACGCCAAACCCTTGGCCCCACATGCCAAACACACCTAGACGCGTCACCATGCTGGCCTTCCCTGCGCGGATACCAAAAACGAAGGCGTGCGACGATCAACGGTCCCCCTTCAATCCCAGGAGCAAATCCTAGCCATCCAAGGTTACCAGAAGACGCATGGTAACCTTTGGCCTGAAAACCTAAGTTTGGCCGCGCCGAACCACGCCATGCCAACGGCATGCCAACCTAGTCGCGCCACCATGCTGGCCTTCCCTACGCGGCTACCAAAAAATGAAGGCGTGCGACGATCAACGGTCCCCCTTCAATCCCAGGAGCAAATCCTAGCCATCCAAGGTTACCAGACGACGCATGGTAACCTTTGGCCCGAAAACCTAAGTTTGGCCGCGCCAAACCATGCCATGTCAACGGCATGCCAACCTAAACGCGTCACCATGCTGGCCTTCCCTACGCGGCTACCAAAACGAAAGCGTGCAACGATCAACGGCTATCTTTCCTCTTGAGATGCAAAATCTCGACCGTCGAAGGTCACCAAGCTAGCAAGTCTCCCTAGTGCGACTTGCTAGACAACAACAACATGCTACATGTTTTTCACAAAAACATTCGAGACATCAACACATATCACAAACTTGGAGA
Organism: Papaver armeniacum; assembly: GCA_023531295.1. NCBI lineage: Eukaryota > Viridiplantae > Streptophyta > Magnoliopsida > Ranunculales > Papaveraceae > Papaver > Papaver armeniacum. The sequence continues at coordinate 81,985 of JAJJWW010018770.1, forward strand.
TCCTCTTTGGGTATTGGTTTGGCGGTTTACAGCATGCGGCGTACACTACGCCTGTCATAAAGAAGTTTCATAAGGATGAGGCGGTTAGTAAATACAGGGAGTTAATGGTGAAACGTTCTTTTTATGGAACATCAATTCCATGCGTTAACGGTTTTATGGAACATCAATTTCATGCTTTAACGGTTTTATGGAACATCAATTCTATGCGTTAACGTTACCACCTCTTCTCATTTATTCACCCAGTTTTCCATTCCTTAATGAGACCAGAGTACGTTTCACTTCGACTTGTATAAATAGGTCTTACCTATTTCCACCGAACAACAGGTTCAGTCAGGAGCATACACCACTCAGAAAACGTTTACTAGCACTACACCAAATTCTGGGATCCGTAACAGAACTGATCCGTTACTAAAACGGGTTGTAACGGCTCTTGCCTGTTGCAAAAGTGGGTGTTACATTTTTTTTTGTAACGGCAATTGGGTCGTTACGAATTTTGGTTGTAACATCCCTCGTAACAGGTGTGAGCCGTTACTAGTTTGCCACGTGGTAACAGCTCAAGGACGTTACGAATATTTTTGTAACAACGCTGTCGTAACGTCCTCGAGCCGTTACGAACTTTTTTGTAACAGCAAAAAAAATACTGCCGGTCAACCTTGACCAGGCCAACGCTGATCGGCAGTTCATTTTCAGCCGGAAATAAGACGGAATTCTAAATTCAATACCCTGCGTACGCCTTTCAATACATTCGTAACCACACTCAACAACAATGTCTTCAATCTATTCATATCACATTCATTCATATCATATCACATTCATATAATCAAATAACTGAAATTTATCCAAGAGTACCAACCTTTTTTTTTTGCTAAGTGTCAAATTTCTAAGGGAATACATGGAAACCTACTAGGTTCCAAATTTCCAAGGGAACACATAGAACGCGTTAATATGATATGGACTCTTTCAGTTGCTAGTCGCTGCCTTGCCTTTTCTACTTGCTCGCCTTATTTCATCAGCAAGGTCTCCACTTCCGCAAACTGCTTTAGCTTCAGTTCAAGCCTCTTTAGCTGCGTGAATATAGCAAGCGAGTTAGTCACCAACAACCAAAACTTATAAAATAGTTCGGAACAAGGAAATAAAAGAAATCTTAAACGAATACTCAGTCCAAACACATTAGTTCAAATAAAATTGGGTAAGCTAGAACTATTTCTTCGTTGTTCCCTAATAAGCCGACAGATGAACAAGGTAAATTGTCCACAGATACAAAAGTTCAGTTATGACAACGACATGCTATAATGTGCACAAACCTTAAACGAGGTACACCACACACCTTAACCCTAGATGAGGATGCACAAAATATCAAATACCACATACTAATTGGATGAGAGTGTGATGTAGGCTGGACTACACCCAACTATTGAGACGCCTAAACGAGGATGCACATAATATCAAATACCACTATCTGAAAGTGTGATGTGGTAAAAAGGGGTTTGACCGTGCAACACCTAAGGCTAGATTACACCTGACTATATATGCCTTAACACAGTTGAAGAAATCATCAATAGAAAAGATGCAAACTAAATCTTCAATTTGAGAAAGATAATTGAACTAAATACACAACAACCAACAGTATGAATCAACCCAGTTTCTTAACGCACTTGACATTGTCCCCCATTTAACCACAAGAAGAGTTAACTTCCAGCTAGCACAATGTTCTAGTACTCCCTAGACTGAGAGGTAATGCTGATTCTAGCAAAGACTCCCATTAATCATTTCCACCAAAGAGGCTGAGAATCAAACTACTTTACCTGATGATTAATTATACTGGCTTCCATTCTCTGTATTTTGCGCTCCTCATGATCTGCAAACAGTTTTGCTTTCATTGCAGATGAAGCTAGGCCAACTTTTGCAGCAACTTTTAGACTTTGAGTGGACAAAGGAGCAGAGGAAAGAGCATTAATTCCATCTTGTACAACCTAATTTTCTACAATTCATAAAACTCAATTTTCAAATGCCTAAGAACATCTCATTTCAATGGACGAAGATAAACACTTGCATCAATAAATTTCCTTGTCGGGTGGAATACTAAGGCTCATAATATCTATAAAATAACAAAGAAATGACCAAATGCAGCTATAAACACCAACCTTTTTGGTGACTTTAACTTGTGGGTGATCCATGATGTCCACCTTCTCTACTCCAAATAGTCTCTGTACTTATCCTACAAATGTAACAAATTGACAAATAAATAAAGAGATCCAAAATAAGAGGCTCTAACAGACATCTTGATGCCAATAAAAATATCTAAAATAAGGAAGTGCCTCTCTGTGCTTCAAACCCTTAAACAGTGTAAAAAAAAGACTCATACAAATAGTTGCAGCAAAAAGATAATACGAAATACCTTCAAGAAGAATCAATCACTAGACAACATTTTTACCAGTAAAATAAACAAATAATTAGAGACAATTATTGATTGCACGTTCGCACCTATCTCCAGAGCCATCTGTTTGGATCTTGTTACCAGAAGCAACTAGCTGGTTTTCCTCCTTGGACAATTCTGCTAATGATGCATGTGCACACAGCTGCGGCAACTCTTGGCCCTCTGCGAGACGCTTGAGAAAGGCAACCTAGAAATTCCACCAATTAGACATTGAAAACTTGCTTAAAACGAATAGAAATAAACTTCTGCAGAACGCAAACAAATCATTGAGCAGCAACCACACAACTTCATCTGTGATTTAGATGCATACAAGTCATCAAAAATTCTAAAAAGCCTTTGTCAGAATATAAGCCTGCAATTTTAAACAAAATATTTGATGTGTTTTCTCTGAAACCATTTATTCACATAAGAAAAAAGTAAGAAGCTTATAAATCCATATCAAGAACTTCAAAAAAAAAAGAGAGAGAGAGTAAAATACCAGATGGCGATATAAAATTTAACAACCTAGGATAGAACATGTTAGCCTTAACATAAAAGAGAAGGGACGCAACAAACTGCAACCATGAAGAAAACTTAGGGTTTTAACTTACAAGGGCCATGACTGGATTCCTAGAATTTGCAAATGGAAGCCTGCTTTCAGAATCAGGATCTTGGAGACAAAGTCCTGTAGGAAATACGAAGTAGAATAAAGCAACCTCCTAGTTAGTTCCAAATGACCAACGAGAACCTTAAGATGATAAAAACGAAATGGATTAATTAATAGCCTAGTATCAATTGTGTGGCACTACAGACGTGATAATCATGAGCATGAGCATATACTCTGTGATATTTAGCCACTAGGCTCGTATCATGGTTGGTTACAGAACAAGAATACATTACCATCAAAATATGTACAAGGAAATAATTCAAAATCAAACAGCAAGAGCAAGAACAAGAATACATTACCATCAAATTCTTCCAACGATCCCAACTTAGAACTAAAATACCAAGCAGTGCACATATAAAAAAATTAGTTACATTTACAAACCGATCATTTTGCTCTGGAGCTTTATTACTCACAACTGTAATCACCACTTCCATCGAGCTGCCCCTGAGAGAGGAGGTGTGCCATATATTGCTGCACCCCACATTGATAAACAGAACCATCAAACGTCACAATGTTCCGTATATATTATGTAACTTAAAAGTAAAGAACCATAATAAGACATTATTTGGCAAATGAAACCAGAACAAAAGGGAAGCACCAAGCAAATCCTCGTGTTGTCAGTAATGTCACTTGACACTTTGACTCCAATTTATAGTGTTAACTGGAATGACCTTAGTCAAACAAAAATGCTGCCATAATTATCAAATAACAAAGACCCCATTCAGAGCTCTGAAAGAAGATTATCCATTTAGTCTTACTTTCTTTGCCATGTTGATGAAATCATGCTTTTTCCAGATAATTCAAATGCAGCTATGAAGTTCATCCCCAGAATGTTTGATTATGTAAAACTTAATGCAACATATCCATACACTAGTCATTGCCTACATGCCTAAGTAGCACAGCATAAGCATACAAGACCGCTAGGATGAAGATATGACCATTTATATTTATATGGATTCTCCCCGCTACAAGTTCGACATGTAAACTGACCTCATTTCAGAAAAGAAAAAAAAACAATCAAGTAGGCATCACAGAGGAGCTCATCATTGATTTCTTTTATCCATACCTACCTTGATTCTATCCTGAATCCAAATACTAAGTTCCACTATTCTAATATGATTAGGGAACATTTGCATTTGTCTGTATATTTAAATAAGCATATGGGTTATCTTAACAATGCCATTTTACTAGATCAATTAGAAAATGCATATTTCATAAGTCTAAGATGTAGAAGAGAAGGTGCTTGTTTTATATTTGCTGAAAAACAAAGATTTATACTTACAGCATGGTATGCATAAGGTGGTTTTCCTTGGCGATCAAAGTGTTTAAACATGATACCAAACTCTATGGGACCCCACTCTTCCAGTTCAAAACAATTGCCCAAAGCAGATTTATATAACTGGCAAACAAACAATAATATTTTAAAGAACCAGAGAGAGAAAAAATTTACAAATAAATAAGCAGTTGCCTATCATACCTTAGCGGTGTCAGTTAGTAGTTATGTCCCCGCGGGATAAGATGCATAAAACTGGTCAACTCTAGGGACACCTGCCCTTGTCCTGCAAAACAAAAGCACCAGATGTAAATAGCTAGAATCTCATGAAAAGTTTCTCTTCACACTAAAGCAAAGTAACCAAAAAACAGAACCATTCACCTGTTGCTTGTGTAAGCATAAGTCAAAACCGAAACGAAGCAATAGAATCCAGTGTAGGATACGACTCTTCTGAATTTCTGAATCTTAAGAATAGCTTTCAAGTTTTCATAAATATCATGGCTGATCATGAGTTGCACTAAGGATCAGAAGATTACAGAATTGTTATCCCGCAGTAACTCATAATCATCCTCATCTAAGACATAATTCACTGCAACCCAAATCAACACTTCAGCTTCTTCATAACAGAATTAGGAAAAACTACCAATCCACCTCCATCATTACAGCTGCAACCCACACCTGTTCTATTTGAGAAACATTAGGTCACACATTGAAATTTCTACTCCAATTTATATAAAACTTTTAATCTATAAAGTAAAAACCAAATTGAAAAAGACAGAATCAAAATATAAAAAAAAAGTGCAAAAAGAGTACGAGAATCAAAGTCAACACCTTGAGATTCAAATAAGAGTACGCTGCTAAACGATTCCTAGATACCAAAGGATTTTTATGCAATTAAACAAAAAAGTTACTCACAATCTCAAAAAAATCAGAAAACAAAAATGAAATAATCCGAGATGTAAAGGCGATTTACTCACTTTGTTGGAAGAATCAGAGATAATATGATGATTTTGGTTCTCATCTTTAACACGAAAACACCCAAACAAAAAACCCATAATTGTTTTCTTCATCGATTCAAGGATGAACCCTAAATCAAACTCATTACATAACATGTATGGATGATTCTAAATCTTGAGCTAATCTAAGCTAAGGATTGATTTGATTTTTGAAACCCTAGCTTTCCCCTGACGAGATTTTGCAGAGAAAATGAAATCTCCACCACTCTCACCTGAAAATTGAAAACCAAAAGAAACCCTAAAAATCGAAAAAACAGATTAAAAAACCCTTACTATGGTTTCATCGATTCATTACGGTTCGATGATTGAAGATTGAAAAACACTCACTAGGGTTCAATTATTGAACAAATTCAAGAGATTTCACTAGGGTTTCATCTACTGCTAGGAAGAGAAGAGAGGCAAAAGAGAGAAGAGAAAAAAAATAATGAAACTCGATTTCACACTACGGTTATGTCCTCAAAATCACGCATGTGATTGACACACGCATGGGAGGAAATATCCTCTGGTGTCATTCACCTTGGGTGGAATTATAATAGTACGCGTGTTAATGGCACACACACAAAC
>JAJJWW010018771.1:0-145634 GCA_023531295.1 Papaver armeniacum
CAGTTAATATCAAATACATGCATCAAATATTGTAAGTCCTGTATATCATTTACAATTACACTTTAGAGATCCAAGAAAATTGAACGGAGCTATCACATGCAAGAGTACACAATAACAAAATTAACATACACTTGTAAGTTTTCATATTTCACAAACATTTAGGTACATTTTTATGTTACCAATATGACAACTTAAAAGTCTGCACTCAAACGCGATGATTGCACTAGTTTTAGATTGCATTAAGTAATAGATTTTGAATACCCAAAACACCTTACCAACTAGCATCACATTTCTCTATAAAGTGAAGTGTGCGCTTTTGAGCCTGGCTCCCGTTTGACAATATAGTTTTCATGAACTTCGTTGTGTATCTATTTTATTTGCAAATATGCTATGACAATTATAATGAGCCAAATGAAAGTCATACTTATTTTACTCGAGATGTCATTGCCGGCACTCCTTATTATATATGCAATAAAAATAAAAACTATCTTTTAGAACTCGAGATGCCATTGCCGGGACTCCTTATTATATATGCAAGAAAAAACAAATTAGCCCATCACGACAAGGTTTACCGAACCTTGATTCCGCCCATGACAGTCCTCGTTCAACAGTCCACACCTCAGCCGTGTTGACGTGTTGTTCTCATTTTGTTTCGTTTCTAGCTTCAAATAGCATTCTGCATATATAAAGGAAAGATTCCATAGCATTTCTGACATCTGTCGACATGTGGAAATTTATTTACTAGCAGGCATATTTTGCAACGAATTTGAGTTTGTCGACCAGAGGTTCAGTGTATATATATTGCTCTTAAATCTGATTAGAGCATAAAATTAGTTTTAAACTGGTCTAGTTTTTCTAAAGTTGTCATAGAGATGGAGGCAAATGCGGCAGTAGATGATTCTGTTGCTGTTGTTAAAGCCAACACCAATACTTCTGATGAACGCAACCACGATGACAAGAACAAGGAAGCACTCCAGTTCATCGAGGAAGTTACAATTAATGCTGATAAAGTCCAAAATCAAGTTCTCACAGAAATCTTATCTCGTAATGCTCAAGTCGACTACTTACAAAGACATGGTTTAGATGGATATACAGATCGGCAGACATTTAAGAGAGTCATGCCCGTGGTTAGCTACCAAGATGTTAAAACTGATATTGATCTGCTCATAGCTAAAGGTAATATTTCCTCAATTCTCTGCGCATCTTCTGTTTCTCAGTTTTTTCGTAGCACAGGGACTTCGTCTGGAGTAAGTAAATTAATCCCAACAACACAAGAACAAGCTGAGAAATCATGGCACTTTTGGTGCCTCTTAATGCCAGTCTTAAATCAGCATATTTCTGATTTAAACAGAGGAAAGGCGATGCATATATTTCTTGTAAGTCCATGTATCCGGACACCAGGAGGATTGATATCGTCTGCAGCTTCTACATGCCTCTTCAAAAGCTCCAATTTCAAAAATCTATTTAGTAATATTGATCCTTACCGCAACTACACTAGCCCGTTAGAAACCATTTTCTGTGAAGATACTTATCAAAGTCTGTATTCTCAATTACTTTGTGGCCTCTATCAGAACAATCAAGTTCTTCGACTAGCATTCATTTTCGCTTCGGGTTTTATCGAAGCCGTTAAGTGCTTACAGCAACACTGGACCCTTCTCTGTGATGACATCAGATTTGGAACTATAGCAGCAGACCACACCATAATCACTGACCCATTGGTGAAGAAAGCAGTCATGAAAATACTAGTCCAACCCAACCCCGATCTTGCTGATTTTATCGAGAATGAGTGTAGGAGAGATTCATCATGGAAAGGCATAGTGTCTAGGTTATGGCCGAATGCTAAATGTGTCGACACTATCATTACTGGAACAATGTCTCATCATATCCCTAACATTGATTTTTATAGTAATGGACTCCCAATTGTTAGCACAATGTACGCGTGCTCAGAATGCTTCTTAGGTATAAACCTTAACCCTCTAACTAATCCACATGAAGTTTCTTACACCCTAATCCCTACAATGGCGTATTTTGAGTTCTTGCCAATAGTCGACGGAGACGAAAATGAACATGACAACTGCAACCAGGAGGAAGATGCACATCATCAAGAACTAGTTGATCTTGTCGATGTTGAGCTTGGACGAGAATATGAGCTTGTTGTTACCAATTATGCAGGTAAATTATATTCAACAACTTGGATTATAGATTATAATTGTTTAACATGCACAGGACTTTATCGGTATAAAGTTGGAGACGTGCTACGAGTTTCTGGATTCAAGAACAATTCTCCTCAATTCAATTTCATACGGAGAAGAAATGTAGTTCTAAGCATTGATATGGACAAGACAGACGAAATTGAGCTTCAAAATGCAGTGAAAAAAGCAGCTGACCGCCTACTGATTTCGTGTAATGCCTCGCTTGTTGAATACACTAGTTTTGCTGATACATCAACTAATCCAGGCCACTATGTACTATATTGGGAACTTCTGTGCCACAATAACAATGCTGTAATTCCTCACACAGTGTTTGAGGAATGCTGTTTCATAATGGAAGAGTTCCTCGGTTATGAATATCGTAATATGCGTGCTAACAAGAAATTAATTGGACCCTTAGAGATAAAGATAGTCAAGACAGGAACGTTTGGTAAGCTGATGGATCATGCAATCAACCAAGGTTCTTCAGTTACTCAATACAAGACACCTCGATGCATGAAACTTGGTCCCAAATTGGAGCTCCTAAACTCTATGGTTCTTTCAAGTTCCTTCAGTCCCAGGTGCCCACAGCTTTGAATTCCTGCGTTGGGTAATTCATGTTAAGTTTAAGCAAGTTTTACTGTTGTTGTTGTCGACTGTACAAAACTGTGTGTTTCCATATCAATCTGTATTATATTTCAGTTTCAATTACAGAACTACAAACATAATTTTAGCATCTTAGCCAATGTTTGTTTTTGCAGCGTACATGTAGTGTCTTTAGCTCCAATGGTGAGCGTTTCACCTTTGACCTTGCCTCAAGCTTTGTTAAACATTTATAAGATTCGGCATGAGCATTCAAGTGATACTGCTACCATTACTAATTGCTTGTATCGCTTACCTTAAATGACTTGCATAAAATAAAAAGCCTGAAAATGTTTCTTTGGGACTAATTTTCGAGAAAATATTTGATGGGGGCGTTTTTTGAAGGGGGCATGGGGGGCAAATAATATGTTGACACGTGCATCTCATATTAATGAATTATGTTTCCAAAAATACCAACACCAATTAAGAAAACAATTTTTCTATCCAAAATTACACTTCTTTTATATTTTTGGAAACATAATTCATTAATATGAGATGCACGTGTCAACATATCATATGTCCCCCATGCCCCCTTCAAAAAACGCCCCCATCAAATATTTTCTCCTAATTTTCCAGCTGAAATTCTAAGAACCCTTCGGTTGTTGAAAAAGTTCCTATTACTTTGGGTAGTGGTAAATTACCGATAGAAGATGAAATATAGTTCGGTGCACCACAGCATAGCCATACTGTCAGCGTGCTCAATACAATAACTTACATCCAAACTGACATAAAGAATTGTATGAGGCTCAAATCTTTTAACTTTCAGATGCCGTTTGCCAGATGCGGAGCTAGAAACTAGACTAAGGGAAGCGAAATTCTATTCAATTCTATTAGGGACAACAAGAAAAGAAAATTAGGCTTGTAGGAAAATCTGGGCTTGGAAATTAGGTTGGAAGCCCAATGGGCAGGGTTAGCAACTGCACACCGTTGTTGCATGTTGGATCCGCCGCTGCTGTTTGCCTCTTTTTTCATCATTTATTATTGCGCTGATCAAATATTAGTTTTGGCAAAACACCAGCACTTGAGAAATAACATATGTCAAGTGCCGGTCCCATGCTCTGGCTCCCAGCTGCAATCTCTTGGACTATTTGGACCCATAAGAACAAGCTGATTTTAGAAGATGCCACCTTTGACATGAAACAATCTCTTGGACTAAAGCACGTACAAGCCTTTCTCAAAGGAATTTAAAGCTGTTTTCTAGTTTCGGATTTCTGTTTGTTTGGGTCCACTAGATTTGTGCGTAAGCAAGGTTTGGTGTAAGCATTTTTGATTTGGTGTAAGCAAGGTTTCACCCCGCCTCGTAGAGATGCATTTTTATTTGGCGTGCACGGGGCTTCGTCCTCTGCATTTTTGATTTGGTGTGCGTGGGGTTCCCCCGTCTTGCGGCGATGCATTTTTGATTTCGTGTGCGCGGGGCGAGTGGCGATGTATTTTTGGCTTGGTGCAGCGGGCAAACACATTAAATAGGCAGAGAATATGTGTATTTTTTTTTTATTTTCTTATTTTATTTTCGCAGGAAATATATGGATTTTTTCCTTTTTATATATTATTTTGGAAAAAAGAGTCTTTGTACGATAGATACTCGATTTCTAAATTGAATTTGGACTTCCATAAAATTCAAAACACGGTAGGTTAGGTTTTCCTTTTGAGTTTATAATTTTTAAACCAATCATACGTTGCCAAGTTTCCTCGTGAATTCCAAATTGAATTTGGTTTCCTTTTTTTATCTTTTCCTATTCTTTTTAAACCAATCATACGTTGCCAAGTGTCTTCGCGAATTCCAAATTGAATTTAGTTTCCTTTTCTTTTATCTTTTATATTCTTTTTAAACCAATCATACGTTGCCAAGTGTCCTCATCAAAACGCTTGTTTCGCAAAACTCAAAGAAGGTATATTGCGGCCAATAGAAAACGAGGTTTCCTCAGTATTCAACGTCGGAACTTTATTTATCTAGGCCTTTAAGTCTTTTGATGTTAATGAACTTTGGTCTGTCTTATCTGGGTTTGGGCTGAGGAAGTATTTTCTTTTTGTGCTGAGTTTTATATAATTACCGATTCACGACTGCCAGCAGATATAAGAGAATATATATATATATATCAAGTACACCAGTATACTAAGTGTGGTACTGTAGTTGTATACCAACTAAGTATTTTAATTATGTACAACTTAATACAAAGAAAATAAGTAGGAGAAATGGAACTGTTTCTGTTTCATTTCATTACCATTACTCAAAGTTAGGGCTGCACATGGTTCGGTTTTTATCGGTTTTTGGCAAAACCTAAACCGAAACCAAAGTACTCGGTTTTTCAGTAATGAAAACCAATGAAACCATATAGCCTATTCGGTTTCATTGGTTTCGGTTTATACTCGGTTTTGTTAAAAACCATACGGTTTTTAGTTAGCAGAATTGATTTATAAACAATAATGTGCCGGTGCTTTATAGTTTACGAAGCTTGAGTGTGAAAAGATTCATTCTGCTATGAGAATAATAGAGGTTCGCAGTATCGAGCTAAGAAAAACCCCAAACATCTTTTAACTACATACTTATTGAAACAAAACTAGCTCAAAAGAGAATAAAAGACGACGAAAATATAAGAGCTTAATGCTCCCCTCATTCCCACCACTGTTGCAGAGCACTGGATCAAGCTGAGTGCGATTCTTTGAATCCCAAGCTACCTCTCCTCCTTCCACGGGAACTCCTGCGAATGATAAACAAACAGAGATCAGCCTACAAATAGTGGATTCACAAATTATTTTCAACATTCCCAAGCAATAACAACAATAACAATAACAACATTCCAAAGCAAAATAAAAAAGATCAGCAGCACATGTTTGCTGTTGCTACTATAAAAAAAAAAATTGCCTTGTGGCAGGACAGTCAGCGCGCAAAATAGATGGCAAAAACCTCTAGTTTTTGCACAGAATTGAGGAACTGATACTAGTATTGCAGGAGGTACTACAGGTTCTAGCCTTCTAGGTGTATGTGTTGCTTTTGCTAGTGCTACACACCCCTGAATCAATCAGATGGAATGTTATTTTTGAAACAATCAGTAGGAATTATGAAGCTAACTAGTTTCAAACTCAATTCCATGGCATCAACACAACAGTTTACTACTCACAACATCAGAATAGAAAGCGAAATTTAAAAAATTCAACAACAATTGCTGAAATGTAGGTAATATGCCTCTAAGTTTGTCATAATGCAAAGACAAGAAAATCACAAATCACAAGTACTTCCTAATTGAATAGTCAAGAAATAATCACAAGTATTTCCAATCATTTTCAGTCTATAAGCTAAGTCTAGACATAAACAAGTCACAACTGATATAAGGCTATAATTATCCCACATCAAAAAACTAGAAAATGGCAGGGATGGACCGGATGGTAATCTGAAAATTCACTCGCCAACGAAAATATTGTAGAAACAGCAAGTCTGCAATATTATTGTAGAAACAACTCATAAGAAACATATACATAAGCTTCTTGTTTATCTACAGCAAATCCCGCAAGGTATACGAAAAAAATGAATGAAATTACAGAAAGGAATCAAAAATCAAAAATGAAAGCATCAAACTATGCTTTTCGAATCAAATCTCCAAGATATATTGTAAATATGAAATATGTCTTTGTAACTTCATTTGTGCATAAAACTTAGATATGAATTCCTCTGCTTTTAGATCAATTCCTTCTTCCTCATTTTGGACTATGTTTACAGAACTTAATCCATTGTTATCTGATCCATCGTTTCCATCGATTTCGGAATCTGAATCAGCCAAAATAAACCCTAATTTTGAGATTGTACAATCAAAATCAGCACTATTGTGTGTATACTAAATAAATTGACCTAATTAAGCATAACCCAATTCATATTACTATGTAAATCAGCCAAAATAAACCCTAATTTTGAAATATCCCCAACAAAAATTAACATCACAAAACCCTAATTTGCAGATTTATAAAATCAAATCAATATCAAAATTTGTTCAAACCTAACGCTCATAATCATAGTATCATAACCTTTTCAGAAAAGAAGATAAAATCAAACATTTAATACCTTTATAATCGAAGTAACTTCTAGTCTTAGTTTGTTGCTTGATTAAACTTGAAGAGGAAGAAGAAAAGAAGAAGAAGTCGTGGGAAAGCACCGAAGAAGTCACCGGTGATTAGTTTTAGAGCGATGGTGTGGCTGGTGTCTTAGTCCTGGTGATGCAGTGATGTACTCCAGGGAAGAACGAAAAAGATGAGCAGTTTTGAGAAATAAGAAACTTCGATCTATTCTGGACTGAACTCGACTGAAGTAAGCTAATATCTACTAACATCCATGGCCAATAATATTATAATCCTACGGTCAGTAGTAGTCGGTTAACCAATAGGTTTTCGGTTCGGTTTTGGGGTAAAACCTAAACCGAAACCAAGAGTGTCGGTTTTCCAGAACTGACAACCAAAATGAAACCACTGTGTTATGGTTTCGGTTCGGTTCGGTTTAAAAAGGTCGGTTTCGGTTTCGGTTCACGGTTTAGGTTCGGTTTTGTGCAGCCCTACTCAAAGTCGCAACATGAGTATATATATACGCAGGTGAATTACAAGGAGGGATGGGCTTTGCCGACAAACCAAAGGGATAATTAACCCTGTACATGAGACACGTAAATGCAAATGTATCTTTCACTTGGTAACTTAGTGGGTCCCACAAAAAATGTGGTCATCCACAATTACCGACCTTATGTAACACTCCCCTTGGATGACCATCATTCTAACTTTTTGATAAGAAGAGAGAATTTTATTAAGGATAAAGAATGTACAAAGTACTACAAATAGTAGTAAAAAATAAAAGCTAACGAGAAAAACTGGAGTTAAGCAAAAACTATACTCCAGTTACTTACGGTTTGTGAAAAATTCAAATGAATTTTTCTACCAAAAGTTGTTGCCCAAGTTAACACAAGCGCTTTAGCTTCATTGCATAACTCTTCATCTGTCTTGAAAGTATACTTATCTTCAAAAGTGCGACAGTTCCTTTCCCTCCATAAAACCCAAACAATAGCTCCTGGAATTAGATTCCAAACTATCTTGCCATTATGTGATAGCTGATTGTTAAACCAAGTTCTGGCTAAATTGATCATTGAATCTGGAAATACCCATGCGCATCGATCATTTGGTGTAATGGAGCACCAAATCTTGCGAGCCACTTTGCAGTGGATGAAAATGTGGTCCTGAGATTCTGTACAATCACCACAAAGAATACAAGAGTTATATATATCAATCCCCTTAATCTACATCATGTCTTGAGAGTTCAGCTTTCCGTGAACAGCACACCATAAAAGAAAGTTAACCTTTGGAGGAATACCCGAAACCCAGACAAATTCATAAGGGTAATTATCATCTCCAGCAGTACTGATCATGTTAGCATACAAAGACTTGACAAAAAGGTACCTGTCGTGGTTAATGACCATCTTCTAGTATCTTAAAGAGCATCCAGTGTAGGTGGATTTGAACCAATGTAATGCAGCAGTGTACATAATAAGTTAGACTCTTCATCTGTCAGGCATCTTTTGAAGTCAAACTTCCATGAACCTTATTCTGTAATGTGCTCAGCGATGCTAGCATTCTGCAATCTGACCATCATTCTAACTATTCTTGTCACGCTACAATGCTTTCCAGAAAAATCCGATGGATAAAAACTGGTCGAAGGAAAAAGAAGACAATGTCTAGAGCTTTAAGTTGATGTTGGCCGTCATGAATTATCTCCCTTGATGAAGCTATGTCAGGAAAACAATTTAGGACAAAACCTGAAATGTGCGTGCTAGGAAAAACCGCGTGTTATAAAAGCCTTCACAGAGTTATACCAGTAATTCCTTGATAACTGTACTTTAAGAAACTCTATGGATATGTACATCTCTATAGATGAGGATCATCGTTCTAAGTTGATAACTCATTAAAAACCTCGCCAGGAAAACCCATAGGGACAACACCTGAGCGTAGGAAAATATGAGTACTCAGAACAATGATAAATCCGCATATGTTGCCTCGTTAAAACCTTGCCCGGAAAAACCCAGAGGGACAAAAACAGGGATGAAGGAAAAAGAGTACAACGTTTTGAACTGCATATAATAGTGGACTCGCATGCCTCATTAAAACCTTAACAAGGAAAACCCAGTGGGACGAAAACCTTGACTAAGGAAAAAAAAAGAGTACACGGCGTAATGTCCAACATTCCCAATATCCATAGTCTTTTATGGATTTACTCCCCCTGATGAGTAGGCATCTTAGTTGATCATTTTGTTCGACAGTATTGCATAGAGATCACGAGCCATCTTATAATGACTTCAACAGCTTCAACTTCCTTTAGTTGGTAAAACTTGGTCTGATCTTCTTCAGTATAATTTCTAATGATCATTGTATCAGCTTTTTATTCTCCACTAGATTTGTTTGAACAATCATAATCGATCGGAGGATAAACAAGTATCCTCTACTACCAGACTTTAGCTAGGAAAATGTTTTACTTTCTTTAACAAACCTGCCAAAAATCAAAACTTAAACGAGTTTGGTTATCTTTTCTCTGTAGGAGACATCTAGCGATCTTTTATGCAAAAGATCCCGGCTTAATGGTACCACGAAAATGAGGGGGACTTTCTTGGACCAATGTCTCGATATTGGTCTTTGGGTAGAACCAGACTTACATGTTTACTACAGACCCAATATCAGGTACCTATAACATATCTCAGTTAATGTACCATTAGCTTACACATCTTTTGTGTAATACAAACCACACAGTGATACATCTCCTTGGTTGAGATGTAAGCCGATCAATCTTAAAAATATAAGAGATCGAATCATTAACTTATCCATTTATAAACATGTCTAAAGCTTTATGGTTGACGAAATTAAAGGACTTATAGCTACAATGCTCTATCAAATTGAGCCCTTGTTTTACCGAGATTTTCCATCTCGAACTCCTACTTTAAGCATTTTTGTGCTTTGGAGAATTCTTCAGGAGTTCCAATCAAATAGATGTTGTATATTTCAAATATAGTAAATGCACAGTTCATGAGCATATAAAATGGTTCACATATCCCTGGGTAATATAAGCATTAACTTAGACGATTGATCACTTTCGTCCTTATTAAGTAAATGCTATGACATGGTAATTCTAAAAAAAACTTGAGGAATTTACATGCAGTTTTCTGTATCTAGTCTTTCATACAGATCTGCAGTAACCACATCAACTAGATGCACATCGAGGCCTTAAAGACTGCCATACAAATACCATAAAGGTAGTTGCATCCATAATATGGAATATGTTACAAACAAATCCATCTCAGTTCTGTAAAAGACTTTGTTCCATTAGTTGACTTTACTTTGCTCACTATGCACATACATCCACCTGTAGCCACTAGGGGTTACATTATCGGATGTCGGAACTGCAAACACCCGTTTGTGGCCAAGGGTAGCTCACATTATCGAGTGTTCGGGCCGCAATACCAAATTTATGCATTTTTGCGAGAAATCATTATTCGCTTTGATCTCACCTGGTTTAACCAATCACACCTTTGATGACATTCCCATAGAGAGTGGTTTAAACCAACAACACCTACGGTAGTGTCAGTGGATACTTTGACTATGTCATCAACAATCATTGGATTATGATCATAAATTTCTCTATTGCATGCATGCCTTACGGAAATCCTCTAATTTTGAGGTTTCTGACTTTTGCATATACATTTTCTTATTAGGAGAACTATACTCAGAGAAATTAATTAGATCTTCCACTGATAGTCTCTTTGAGAGCACTATCTTTCAATGATTGTGATTAATTCTTTTCTTTTAAGAGGTGCAAAATATTTCAAGTCAACTAGTCATCCACGCTCAAGGTGTGTTCTAAGTGACACACTTGCTACTACATTTACAGCTTCCCAAGGAAGAAATTTGATTTGCAATCTCTGAAGATGTCAAATCTTCGACATGTCTTTCAGTGATGAAAACATCAAGATGAGATACATTATGGTTTATCTTTGTGCAAACAAGGATACTTCACGCCGTTTTTCAGGCGATAGCCTTTCCTCCCCCAAATGATGGGAAGACTTTCTCATCAAATTTGCAAATCTTGTAATAGATTAGTAATAGCAAGAGTAGAATATAGCACATCTCAAACAGAAAAACATGACAATGGTTACATGAGTAATAAGTTCAAAGTGCACAAGAACATCAAATGTGCTCACCATCAACGCCCAAAGCATTACTAGGATGATACAACATCAACAGATGACAAACAAGAGTTTTATTTAAAATCTATATGAGTATAGATACACATTCGCAAGCTGTGAGATGTCGAGTCATTTATGACTACCAGGCCATACTTCCATCAACCTCGGTTAGTGTCTCATGGAAACTCACTTTCAAGGGGTGGCCCATTTGCATAACAAGCGACCTCAATTATTTTTCTCACTATGCTTTCACATAAGCATCAAATTTGGGACTCGATGCTAAGACTAAGTTTCAAGAGCGTACACAAGAGAGAAAACACTTCAATATGAACTAAGGTCCATGTCTGCCAATTATGTAAATTTTGTTGATAATTTCTTTGCAAAGGGGATATCTATCCACAACAATTTCAGAGGTACTCCGAACATTATCGATAACCAAGTTATTAATTAGTTAGTTAACAATCTCATATCATTCTCTAGAGTACGAGGATATTCTAATCCATTGGTACCAAAATTCAATATGCGGATATTCATCTCCGAGAGATATCTACGCAAATTATATGGATATGCTCTTCGTCAGGAGTTATCAACTCATCACTCAAAGATAATATGGATATTATCTGATTAGATTGGCATACCTCATACAAGAGGTTTTCGTCTATGCTTCTAAGCATATTTTCAGACGAAACAATCGTTGCGATTCCATGGCATGCCTTGCAAGGACTTTAGTTTTGCCGAATCTAGATAGCATACTCTTGCGAAATATAGAAACAGAGTAATCTCCAACACCTCAGGCATTTCTCGGTGTGAGAATCTGGATGAGACACAATTGGAGTTAACTAATATCGTCGACGATTCTCCTCCTGATCCTTAGGCGGGAGTGTCTCATCAACAGAACATCCAGTTCTGCATGACTCAACCTATCAAGGGAGCAACTAGGTGCAGAAAACAATAATAAAATGCAACCCAGGAGAGGTAACTGATCAGGTTTCCTCTCTCGTTTACTGCCCAGCTGGAATATTTTAAAGAATTTACATTGTCATGTAAACTTAACAGTAAACTATAAACGAATTTTGTGACCCTAGACACTATCTCAATATCAATACCAGTCCTGCCAAGACGACGATAGAGATTAACAATAGTGAACGGCATTTCAGATGCATGCATCGTGTCTGTCACATCGATAGTAGTGCTTTACCAGGCTCATAGATAGTTATTTACCCAATCATTATGCCACCGTCCCGTATTATTCCACCTTCTAGTGGTACGGTGCTCATCAGGTTCTTAAACCCGGGAACTATTGTGGTTCCCTTATTCAAATATGCCGACCACAATTGTATTTTTCTTCTTTGCCAAAGATAGACTTATTTGCATAGGCACTGCTGCAAATTTAATTCACCAAATTTGTGATTTAGGTAATGGCTCAAAGACGAGAAGGCATGATATTAACTCTAAATATCATTTAAAGAAATGCGACACTCATTATTGCTCGACGTTTGTATATCTACGAGGCGCATTTAAAACATGCAGCTCTCGTTGTTACTATAACAACATATACAAAGTGCAAGTTAAGCACTAGCTCTTTAAAGTTCATCGATGCAAATAATAGGCGCATATTATGCACGCCACAAAAATAACAGGAACACATAAGGGCACAAAATATGCGACTCTCCTTATTGCTCGCCGCAATATTGTATACTATGCATATAACTTCTCTAAAATCAATTCGAACTAATTACCACGCAAATCATCGGTGAAACAAGAAAGAAAACATTCAAAATGCAATGTACACGGTTCTAACATAACACCAACAAATCTCCAATTTTTGCCTATCGGATTCGATTTAAATATTAATTTATCAAAGTTGAAATATGAACACATTCTTTTCATTAAAAGAAATTGTCTCGATATCGATTGTAGGTCATTTCAAGGACCGCTGATAGAGACTGGCTAACCGTGTCAACCCGGTGTCCATTTTTCATCGCATTTCGACCTTAAGTGGAACGACTTTGAATTTTGGAGATTATTATATCAAAGGAATATTAAAATTTTGCTATCCCACAGGATGCAACAATTCCTCGCTCTGCCGATATTAAACCGTTAACACCACAAAATCATTGGTGTACCAACAAAGGTAATTTTGCTCTCTACGCTATCCAAAAGGACGCGGAAAAACTTTCCGTTGGTTGGCTAAAGCGGAAAATAGAAAAATGCTACAAAACTCAAATATTTGGCTAAATTCCGAAATGGAATAGTATCAAAAATATAAGTTGTTGCTAACACTTACCAATTTCAGATATCTCTTCATATACCGTATAATTTATGTGCTCCAAATAGCACAAACAAGGAACGGCAAGATGCCTAACTTTAGTTTTAACGAGTCCTAATCAAAATAGGAAACGAAGATAGATACTACAAAATTTTATGCTTAAAACTACTCAACAATAGTTAAAGCAAATATGCAAGGGTTGAAGAGAATTATCCTTTTTCCACATCGTCAGCCCCACCGAATACCACCGAGCAATTCGTGCTGATAACATTTTATATAATTACCGATTCACGACTGCCAGCAGATATAAGAGAATATATATATCAAGTACACCAGTATACTAAGGGTGGTACTGTAGTTGTATACCAACTAAGTATTCTAATTATGTACAACTTAATACAAAGAAAATAAGTGGGAGAAATGGAACTGTTTCTGTTTCGTTTCATTACCATTACTCAAAGTCGTAACATGAGTATATATATACACAGGTGAATTACAAGGAGGGATGGGCTTTGCCGACAAACCAAAGGGATAATTAACCCTATACATGAGACACGTAAATGCAAATGTGTCTTTCACTTGGTAACTTAGTGGGTCCCACAAAAAATGTGGTCATCCACAATTACCGACCTTATGTAAGGCTTAGTTTGGTATTGCTGCAGCTTTTGTAAAAGCACTTTTCTCGCCGTGTGTTGTTTGTCATGTCCGTGAGAAATAAGCAAGTTAGACGTTTGGTAAAATATTAATTAAAGTTGAAGTGATTAAAAAAGCAATCAAAATGTGTTTGGTAAAATTTCGTATTCAACCATTGTTGTTGTAACAAATGACAAAAACAGACATATCACTCATGGTAGTTTTATTCAATTTTATTGGGTTTAAAAATAATTAATTTTTTTACTATATAATATTAATGTTCATACTAATTACCACTATCATTATGATTGTTAAGAAATTATTTTACTTAACAATTAAGTAATTATTTAATATTTGTTTTTATTTTTACTGACAAATTAAGATTATTCAAGCAAAAATGAAACTAAAATTAAGTAATTATTTAATATTTGTTTTTATTTCTACCGTTGAAAAATTAATTAAATGGTATATAAAATAGTTCGAAATAATAAAAAATAATAATATTTAAAAAATGCAATATAAGAAATAGTAAAAAATTGATTGTATATAAATTTAAGGGTAACTTTTGTCATTTATAAAATAAAGTAGGGATAAAAAAAGATAAATCGTGCATTAAATTTATGTGGGACCAATTTTATGCTTTTGTAGCTTTTAAAAGCTCCTCTTCCCCAACTTTTAAAAATTTAGGAATTTGGGAAGTGCTTTGGATAAAAAGCACTTTAGTTTTTTTTTACCAAACACCAACTTCAAAATTTATTGACATATATAGGTTTTAAAAGTTCTTTTGAAAAAAAATAAGCATTACCAAACTCAGCCTAAGACTGAGCAAATTTTGTAACATTCAATTTCTTTTTTAGTAGCAAATGAATGCGGTTGGGTTTTATCTTGACTTGATCGGTGTGTGTATGAAAAGTCAAAAGTGACTTGGTTCTGTCCGTGTTTTCGTGGTGTTAAGGCTTGCCAATCATCATTTGAGAACTGTCAATGCACCCACCACTTAATCGGAAATAATTAACATCCCCCGAGCCATCCGATAGTGGGAGTGTGAGAGAGAGGAGATGTGTCCCACCCTTAACCCACCCCCTACAAATCCGTTGGATAAGGGGGACCTCTGATTTTGTGTCTTGCAGGATGGACCGGGGTCAGTGTATAGCATAACCCGCGGTCAGTGTATCATTCACTCCACTTAATAATTAAACTTACTAGATTATGTAATAGCTTACATGCAGTGTATAGCATAACTCTAAATGAAAACTACAATCATGAAAGAACATTTATAAAAAACCATGAAAATCCGTAGTACTTTTTTTTTTATCGGTCAATAAGAAAGGATTTATTGGAAAAAAGGGTACTTAAGGGATACCTCAACCCAACAAATACAACCGACATAGAAAAAAGAAACCGATCTTTGGAATCGATCACCCAAAGAAAAGGAAAAGGGACAAATAGCCAAGTGAGAACCAAAAAAGAAAAAACCAAAACGACTCATATCCAACTCAAAGCGGCCGATAGAAATACGAGTCCCATAAAGCTATCACCATGTTAGCCGTTAAGCCCGACATTTTAGTATTTGACTCCGCCCAAAAATAAGTTTGAATCTTAATATCTCGAATTAAGCTTTCCAAATTTCTTTTTTTGTGATCGAAAGTTCTAAGATTCCGTTCTTTCCAATACACCACCATATTGCAACCGGTAAGTTGTTCCATATACGGTTAAGTCTTTCATCACCCCAATCATGACTCCAAGTTTTTATAGTTGCCGAAATATTACTATCGTAGCTCCAATTGAAGTTGCATCATTCGGAGAAGTAATGTCAAATTCTATTTGTTCGCCAACAATCATAAAATAAATGAGCACTTGTTTCATCTTCTTCTTCACAAAACCGGCACACCCTATCCACATCCATACCCCTTCTAAAAAGATTGTTCGTCGTCATCAACCTTCATGATATAGAAGCCATTGAATTTTTTTTACTTTGTACAGATAATGTCGACTCCAAATAATCTCACTTGGGAAGTTAACATCGCCTGGATCACAAAGAAGCGGTATAGAAGCCGTGAAAATCGGTAGTAGTATTGATGATACAGTACTACGGAAGTACGTTGTATGACTATTTAGTTAGCAACTATAGGAACTGTGGTTGCAGGATTTCCTTCAACCACACCCCTCCAAGATCAAATGGTTTTCTAATTAAACTTCATGATTGATTACAAATTTTTATTAATCTTTTTGATGAGTCTTACAAAAGTAATGAGAATTACAAGGAAATCAAAATAGCCTGGACTTTCTCTCTCCTATTTGTTCTCCTCTCACTCTCTAAAAGATCTCCCTTATTTTGACTTTGCTCGGTCCTTTATATAGGAGATTACATAGTGGATGACAACTAAGCCAACCTTTATTTTCGGATCTGGTCTGCGTCATTCTCGCAGGCTCACAAGGGTTTGCTTCGCAAGGTAATCCCGCTCTTCGCCGAATCTTCACACTTTCCTTACGACTAAGCTGACGTCACTCGCTACATCACTTCTCTAGCACTCTGCGATGACCTTCGCAATCACACTTTAGCTAATTTCGCTGGGATATAACTGTTGCGAGATTCTGTTCCTACAGGAACATAGTGAGAGAGCTCCACATTTAAGCTGTGGGGGGTGGTGGGCTGGTGGTGCATAATTAGAGCTGATCAGGCCACAAGAAAGTACCCATAGCGAATTCCCTTTTCCCATCAAGAGTACCCTTAAAACTATCAAGACCATATTCTCAAAGAAGCATATCAACCTTCCGTTCTTCCATTTTCTCATAATCTGACTTCTTGTAACGAGGATAGTGAAGTGGCATTTGAAAACCTGAAGATGCGCCACATTTTGCTGAGATCTTGTTGAATTTCTTCTCTTCATCATCATGCATTGAGTAAAAACTTATCTTGTGGATGATGATCACATTTAGCCTTATCATGATTCTCGGTTGATGATGAATTTTTGTAACCGAAATTCACGGTGCCTATTGAGTTAATAAACCATTTCAATAGCATAAAAGTCTCCATGATCATCCACGAAATCTTGATATATTTTTTAAGATATTTCAAGGCAGCCTAGAAGGAAGAAGAAAGCTTGAATAGAAAAACCGCAGTTTGAGATGCAACAGAGACTATTAGATCCGCTACATATAGAGAGAGATGAATGGGTAAATTTACAAGCTAACACCCACAAGGAAAAACTAACAGCTAGCGCACACTGTATGTCATATCATAGTTGTTATGGTATGAAATGAGAAAACTGCGGTTTTACTGACTGGTGACTATGAAAGATCTAGTTTCTTTATTATACTTTGGTTTCTGTTCGCGTTATTGTTACGTTACGAGTTACGTGCTTGTCTCACTCAACAAAAGTTGGAAACCTGATCTTAGAGCAGTAAATTACGTGTTAACACAGGGTGAAACCTTAGTTAAAGCAATTTACGTGTACTTGAGTCGCAACTCAAAATTTACTACATGCTCCACAGTCCACACCAGTCAAAATAACACAAAATTGGTCAAAAAGACCAAAATCAACAATTCCTGGGTGAAAAAGACACTTAGGTTTTGATACTGTTTAAATAGTCAAAAATTAAAAAGATACCGTTTAAATGGACAAAAATTTAAAAATAGGCAGTGATGTAACCAGTTTCATCCTGTCCATTTTCAAATATTTTTTTCTTATTTTTATTTTACACATGGATGATCCAGTTTTCATCCTTCCTATTTTTTAAGTATAAGCCAGGATGAATCCAGTTTCATCCTTGCTATTTTTTTTTTGGCTATTTCACCGGTACTTTTTTTTACTCGTCCATTTGAACCGTGTTTTAATTTTTTTTGGACAAATGACCCATTTTCTCTCAAAATAAAGCTGAGTGTACCCTCACTTTACTTGAAGGAGCAACTGGATATCACTGTTCAATACTAATACCTTGCTTAAAACTGTGGTCTTCTTTGAGCCATTTCCAAAACAAAACAAAGATGCTTTTAAGAGAAAAAGTTTCATGTGTCAAAATTTGAGCTAGATATTCTCTTCAACAATAAAACATGATTATTTATAACCACAGGTTTGGTCGGTGTCTGAAAAAAGGACCAGGAAGTAATACTTTCGACAAAGAAGGATCTTAATTTTGATCAACATACAGTAGCACGGGATACATATTTAAACAACTCAGCTCTCCCCTTTGACTTTCTCAAGATTCGGTTAGTTCCGGTTCAACCGTTCAAAATATCAGAGGGTTAATGCAAACTTAAGAACATCTCCAACAGAGGGTGAATCTTGTTTTTTTAAGTGACACATAGGATTTTAGGTGTGATTTTAGATCCCCGTTTAGCATAAATCCATCTCCAACATTAAGGTCCTACAAATTAAGAGGGACCAATTACTAAATATGAAGGTGTTCAAGAAAGTGTTATCTACGCCTCCGGCTCGACCTACACGTCATATTTTTCACTATTTTTCTTAAAAATCTCTTTACTGTTGGTGATGGTTTTTAGATGTGAGGTCTTATATTTACTCTCTATGTAGACCCCATTAATAAAATAATTAAATTAAAAAGCTACATATGATTTTTTACACTTTCTGTTGGAGATGCTCTAATGATGCTACATTGAGTATTCTTTTGATCTAGTTCATAGTGTCGAGACAGGTTGCTCGTTGTTTGTTAACAACAATTTATGTTAGTCAAATACGCTCTCTTGAGTTGTGTTTTGCGGAGTTCATCTAAATGTCAATTTAAATGCATGTGAATGAATTTCTTGGTAAACAAGTTGATAGATTTTTATTTTATTTTCGGTGAATGTAATTTTTTGATCTTAATTTTGATTGATTACTAATATAAGTTCTCTTCTTTGTAGGTGAACTCATTGGTGCAACTAAATGACCAGACTACTGATGTGTTGTGAAATGGAAGATGATTATTACTCGGAAACACCTTATGTATCAAGTATCCAGGTGTTGTGGTTCTATTCTTCATTTGCTTATTTGAGTTCTATTCCTCGTCTCTTTTATTTGAATTCTATTCCCTTTCTTGTTTCCATTTTGCAGTTGTTAATTGGTATAGTCTTGGATTTATTTGTAGGTTACCTGAATTCAACTAGTTTGCTGCTAGTAAATGAACGTATAGTCGGTCAAGTCGCTGCTAACTCATGTGGAAGATTCATGAGGTTATTGTTCAGCTAAGTTTGTATAAGGCATAAATACAGGTTGAACTTTGTTTACTTACTATTGAAATTTAATTTCAGATTTGGAAGATGGTTTAAGTTGTAATTGAAAGCACGTTTTTGTTCAAATTCAAGTTTAAAGTCATTATCAATTCAATTTTGTAACATTTGGTTCTGAAGTCAGTGTTGATCTCATATTGATTTGATTATGGTTTTAGAATCAGCTGAATCAGCCTAAGATTTCAGCTGAATCAAATCAATTTTTTTTATAATATATAATCAAAATAAACTAGTGTGCCCATCAGTATTATGGATTAACTGTTAAAGAAAGTAGTTTTTTAAAAGAATTCAACGTATGTGAGACACAATAGTTTTGGAAAAAATCACTCGTAGATTAGAGCTTCTGGCCCCAGTCGATTTCAGTGATACTACCTCTTGCCCTGGCAGTGATTTAACTTCCATTTTCCACTAGTGTCAGGTCTCCAAGGTGAACTGCTTCTGGTGGATGGAACAATGTAGGAAAGGGAAGTCAGCAAAATGGATTTGTAACCTCGGGAAAAGGATTGGCTCTGAGGGACGTGCACGAGGTCCCAGTCCCGAACCCATCGATTGTCGGCAAACTGCTCGAGATGCTCACGCGACGAGAGGGGGTCGTCGCGTGCCGGCCGGGGACGGATTTGGAACGACTCCTCACAGAGCCTTCCCGGTGCGTTGAAAAGTCGACTCAGAACTGGTATGGACAAGGGGAATCTGATGCGTGTCATAACCACAACAAATTAATTCAATATATTTACCACTAATTAACTGGTAATATAGAGGTAGTAAAGATCGTTCCCACTGAGAGCTGTGTAATTGATAGGTTATTTAGTTCAACAAAATAAGATAAAACACAAAGGGGGATTGTTTTGAAGTGAAATAAAAAGAATAACAAATAAAACAAAGAGATGATCAAGGAATCCTTCGATGTTACCAAGCGATAACTGGATTAGTATACTTATCTATCTTCGTTAGAACCATTCATCACCAACCGTAGAATAACAACTAGCTAAGTGTTATCCCAAAAACTCCTTATCCCACGGATACGGAAGCTCTCCAATATCAGATTCTATCCAACCGAACCATCAAGTAGTAGCTCAATCAAGGTGTAATCCGACCGAACGCTTAGGCTTTGTGAATTAGGTTGATCCCGTGAGTTAAACTCTTTGCTCAAGGTCCACTTGTCTGGTGTTGTCTTCACTGCAATTGCTCCACGTAATCCCACCGCAAGGTCTCGCGATTTCTACTTGTGTATGAATTATTCGACGATTACTTATCTCCTAACTCAATACTAGCAATAGAACAATCAATAGACTAATCTAGTATGCATCCCAAATCAGTCTAGGAATCACACATAAACCCTAGATACTGTAAAGACAAACGATGATGATAAAAACTCCGAATAGATTTATACAGCTAATAAAGTTTCACGCTAGCACATTGAATTCATCCTTAATCAATAGAATTTAGTTACATATGGATTTACTAAAACCCACAAAATTATAAGAAGAAAGAAGAAGAAAATAGCTTGGTTTCCCCCTAAAGGGGTAAACCCCAAGATATGGATTAAAAACCTTTCCTCTCCTCTCTCTGTATTTTTCTCTCTAAAAAGTTATTTTTTCTTCTCGGCTACTTGGCTTTATATATGCTTCAAAACGAAACCTAATGTCCCACGAAATCCTTATTTGATAAAGCTACAAGGTCGGTGAACAAGAGTTTTTCACTTAATAAATAAATTGACTATGCTATGGTGTTTTTCCGAGCCACAACAATCGAAGGAGCATAATCTCTAACCGGCCATAATTTCCACAGATCTCATCCGAGTGATAACTTCCGTTGATCTTCATGTAAGATACCAAACTATATGGCCCGTTGTGTAACGGAATGCCACCCAAAGATACTGCATACCGGTGTAGAGTTCTTATAAAACACGACCACCAATTCAACACAGTTTCGATCCCCTTCTCCCAACGGTTGGCAGCTACATCAGTTCCCGAGTACCGAGTTTCCGGAGTAGAACAACCCCATTTACTCTCGAGCTTCTCCTTTCTCGTTCTCAAATGCTCCCATATTTATCTCCTCTGTTCAGCTCTAACTCTCTCGAGTTTCTACCATTACCTAACTGAATTTACAGCCCCAACCAATCTCATCACCATAGAATCATCAACGTCATCACCATTCCCACCATGAAAAACTCGATTGCACCAGCTGCGGTAATCATTCCCTATCCACGGAAACACATATTACGATCATCATATCTTGCTTCATCACCGAGCATCATCGAATTCCGATAAATGGCAGCAAACTCCAACCCACGACCAACAACACCGTATGCTCATCACCATGCCATGAACTACAGCAGCATCCATTCATCATCTCTGCTCCATATCGTCATCTTGAGCTTCTCTATCTATTTTCCCTAGCCATCTCGTACCAACATCTTTCGGAATAGGCAGCAACTCATCTTTATTCTATCGACAGCACAAGCAGCTATCACCATTAACTCCATGGCCGATATATCATCACTTCCTGATTCTCGGCTATCACCAACGTTACTGCCATACCAACAGACTTCATCATTTATTTATTGTCATTATAAAGTTCTCAACTGATCCTCCACCCAAACTCCTCTATCCGGCTATCCGCTGTGAGTCCCCTTGGTTCAGCCACAAACACAAAACTGAACTCCCTGAACTGGTCGTGACCGGGAATAAAGAAGATAATGGTAATAGTGCTCTTAGCTGAATATGCTGGTGCCTTTATAAATCGCCATTCAACTCTTTGAACTGTCAGTTCCGTAGAACCGACAAGCTTAACATCGTATTTTTCCCATAATTTCTTCAATATCGGAATGAGCTCATTCTTTCGCCATTGGCTTCGTCTTTTTATCCTCTACAAAATGATGACAAGAAATCCTGATCTGAATGAGTTCTAATTAGTCTTTGGCCCTTCTCCACTTGTACACTACACTTTTGTATCTATTCCACTTCTTTTCGGATGATTCACTTAACAAAACAAATAAAATAGAAAACAAGAGTAATATACAATAATTTGCAAGAATATATAGCAATTACTAGCATGGAATTGACACCAAATATATGTGAAATATGCACTTATCAAATTCCCCCACACTTGCCTTTTGCTAGTCCTCAAGAAAACTAAACTAAAGTACAACAACTCCATGTCGTCGAGGATACGGATGCACTTAGCAAATGCAACATGCCTTTAAACCCCTAGGTGTCCCTAGTGGACCAGTTATAGTCTCGTGAGGGCTTACGAGAGGTATACCCACAAAACCTACTCCAACTTCAAAGCATTCAAGCTTCCGAAGCATCCAAAGAGCTATGAGGAGATAGAGTTTTTGCATGCTAGTAATAAGAAGTTAGAACTACCAAAGAACATATTCTCATTCTTAAATGTTAAGTGAGAAATAACCACATTATAATGAGAGAACGTGTGTTTGAGAGCGATCAATAAGCATTTCGCCTCGACTTCTGCCTCACTTAAAAGGATTTTATGATAATTGCACTCAAAAAGACATCTTTTTTATGGGTCTCACATGTGTGCAGGTAGGAATGAAGAGATAAATTCTACACATGTTGAATAGTGGGAAGGAAACCTTCCGAAATAATTTCTGGAGACTCCACAAAATCGTGGAAAATAAAAGACTTTTTCTGATGATCTATAAGAAAGGAAATCAACCACTATTAAGGATGAGAGTACTTACCACCTTCACATCTGATTGTAATGATGATAACACCACTCTCACAGCATCCAATAGAAATGTCTTTGATCAGCTCGTCTTCTTCATCTTCTTGGTCTTCAACTGTTGATGATAAACTCTTGAACTTCGTAGATCCTTGACAATTTGTAACTCTTTTCCTCAATTTCCTTGGTGATTGAAACTTCCTTGTATATTTTTCTTCCCCATGGTCTTATTGAACAAATAACAACCTAAATGCAATTTTTTTTATATTTTCTCTTCTTTTTTTTCTTTTTTTTTTTTTAGTGAAAAGATTGCAACTTCAAAAACTGAAACCAAAATTAACATGGCCATGAAAGAAGTACTTTACCACTTTGATTTTCGCAACTTGTATTGTTTTTGTATCTTAAACTTCAATAACTCTCATCTTTTGATTTTCTTCGCTCTTGTAAATAAGTCTTCAACTTGAATATAGAATTATGCTCCTTGTATGTAAGTCTTCAACATATATATATATATAAAAAACTGCTATAAAACTATGTTGCTTTACTTATATATGAAATTTGCTCTTCCTTGTATTGTTGCTTGTAAACCTCAAACGTCTTCAACTTTCCTTGTAGATTTTGATGTCGCTCCTCTTGTTGATGATGATGGTGTTTTTATGGACCTGTTGTTCGCGAGAGAGAGAATGGTGCTAACTGCAAATCAAACTACAAGAAGGTGATTTTCATCTATAGACGTCACCCTCATGATTGACAAAATTAGCACTCAAGAGATCAAAGAGTAGTGCTTCTATTGGTGGGAGGTTGGGTAGCTCACCATTCTACCCGGAATTAACATACGGTGACACACACTCAAAAGAAAGCTCTTTAGTCTGCTACAAAGAAATTTGGTCTGGTGCCTCTGTTGATTTGAAAATAGGTAGTCTCCACTAATGATTGATTAGCAACTCTAATAACGCATTTCTCCCTGCTCCTAATTTGCATCACCGGCATGATTAAATCCATTATTTAACACTCTAACAAGCAAGAAATCCGAATAAAGTTCCCTAACACTTCCAAGTTCAGTTATGTCGGTCAGAATCTCTATGTAAACATACCTAGAAGTATGCTAGTAACTCTAAAATCTCTACAAGTTGGAAGTTTTATTCAACTATATACAAAGAAATTGAAAAATTTTGACTCGAAAAGGCTAAAAACTCTATATGCAAAACACTCCCCCACACTTAAGCTTCACATTGTCCTCAATGTGTAAAACCGAAAATTCTGAATTCTGACGTAGCAGCAGATAAAACGCAAAAGCTGTGCAAATTGGTAAGGAATTTGGAAAAACTTCATTTCACAAAAGTTATTCATCTACGTGTTTTCTGCAAAGTGTCAGAAGGACACAGTGTTTCGATAAACGGTCTGACAGTTATGGTCTCTGGAATGAACTACGTGCCGTTTGAATTTTCTGACAAAAAGTTATTCGTCATAATTATCCTCTAAAATAGATTCTGGACTCTATGAAATTAAGCATGGGGATGAAAATATGATATGAAAACAAAAATAAATAATAAAAGGGTTTAATATACAAAACCTATGGGTTGCCTCCCATTTAGCGCTTGGTTTAAAGTCGTCAGCCCGACTCTTTGTTATCGTCCATATACCAACAATCTGAAAATCTGGTAGTGTGCCCAGAAAACAATTTGCAACTCTAATAACAACTTCACACAATGATTATCATAACATATAAATACTGAAATTGTTATATCTTGAAAGCTTCCCCCACACTTAGTCCTTTCTATACTCGAAAGTGGATAGAGAACATAAAATAAGGGAGCTTCTTCGGGTTCCTCTCGATGAACCTGCACAATGCTAGAATCAAACACATCAAGTGGTGGATAATTAGAAGTAAATTAATCCTAAAGAATTTTAGAAGAACGAATACTCAATCCTAAGTGATGTGAATCAAAAGATTTAGAAATATGCAAAGGATTCGACAAACCTTCCACAATCTCTCATATTACGGGATCCTCATCATTCTTAAAGAATTGCAGTGAATTATTTACCTCATTTGTATTGTGGTCCTCTATCAAACTATTTAGCCATTCTTCGTCAGCCAAGATCATTATAATCCTTGGCTATCTCAATTGGTTCTTCCACAACTTCAATCAATTTGGTTTCATTCTCAATCTCAATCTCTTCAACAACCTCGTCATCAGAATCTGAATCATCTCCAAGAAAATCTAGTTCATTGGTGCAAATCCTAAAATCATTGTTTGAGTACGTTACACCATTTATAACAACGGTTATGTCATATCCATTCTTGTCCTTTTGAATAGGCTAGTGATAGTTATTATGATCCGGAGTTGAAATAACATTACCATTATTGCAAGAACTTTCCAAAGGTTGATCATCTTCAAGATGCTTATGAATCGTATATCCATTATTGATCATGGGAACGTCAGAATTGATCTGGCTTTGAGGCCAAACTTCTTCCTTAGTTATTCCCTTCTTAATTTGATCCATTTCTCTTCTTAGGTTGTCAATAACCTCTTGAAGTTCTTGAATTGTATCTTCAGTCTTTTTGTTGTGTTCATCCAGTTGTTGGTTTTCGTGATCCAAACTATTCATAAATCGGTACATTAGATCTGTAAGACTAGAAGAATCATGATTAGAAGCATAATTATCCCCCATCCTTGTGGTTTTTGACTTACATACCCGTCATAAGGTTGTTGATATGCATGAGAATAACCATAAGGTTCCGTAGGATATTGATCATAGCCAAAAGATTGGTTTTGATTATACCCATGGAATGGTTGGTAGCTATCATAATATTGAGATTGAAAACCAAATAAATTACCACTATTATATGTAGATTGGTCTTGTGCTCCGTACATGTTATTTTCATAAGGAAACGTGACGACTCACAAGAGCAAAACATAAAATAAAACAAAAATCAAAGAAAAATAAAAACAAGCTAAACAAATAACAAATCAATCAGCAACCGCTCCCCGGCAGCGGCGCAAAAATTTGATGCGTGTCGTAACCACAACAAATTAATTCAATATATTTCTCACTAATTAACTGGTAATATAGCGATAGTAAGGATCGTTCCCACGAAGAGCTGTTGAATTGATAGGTTATTTAGTTCAACAAAATAAGATAAAACACAAAGGGGGATTGTTTTGAAGTGAAATAAAAAGAATAACAAATAAAACAAAGAGATGATCAAGGAATCCTTCGGCGTTACCAAGCGATAACTGGATTTGTATACTTATCTATCTTCGTTAGAACCATTCATCACCAACCGTAGAATAAAAACTAGCTCAGTGCTATCCCAAAAACTCACTATACCACGGATACAGAAGCTCTCCAATATCAGATTCTATCCAACTGAACCACCATGTAGTAGCTCAGTCAAGGTGTAATCCGACCGAACGCTTAGGCTTTGTGAATTAGGTTGATCCCAGTAGTTAAACTCTTAGCTCAAGGTCAAACTTGCTGGTGTTGTCTTTACTCGCAATTGCTCCACAGAATCCCTCTGCAAGGTCTCGTGATTTCTACTTGTGTATGAATTATTCGACGATTACTTATCTCCTAACTCAATACTAGCAATAGAACAATCAATAGACTAATCTAGTATGCATCCCAAATCAGTCCATGAATCACTCATAAACCCTAGATACTGTAAAGACAAACGATGATGATAAAAACTCCGAATAGATTTATACATCTAATAAAGTTTCACGCTGGCACATTGAATTCATCCTTAATCAATTGAATTTAGTTACACATGGATTTACTAAAACCCACAAAAATATAAGAAGAAAGAAGAAGAAAATAGCTTGGTTTCCCCCTAAAGGGGTAAACCCTAAGATATGGATTAAAAACCTTTACTCTCCTCTCTCTGTATTTTTCTCTCTAAAAAGTTGTTTTTTCTTCTTGGGCTACTTGGCCTTATATAGGCTTCAAAACGAAACCTAATGTCCCACGAAATCCTTATTTGATAAAGCTACAAGGTCGGTGAACAAGAGTTTTTCACTTAATAAATAAATTGACTATGCTATGGTGTGTTTGCGAGCCACGACAATCGAATGAGCATAATGTCTAACCGGCCATAATTTCCACATATCTCATCCGAGTGATACCTTCCGTTGATCTTCATGTAAGATACCAAACTATATGGCCCATTGTGTAACGGAATGCCACCCAAAGATACTACATACCAGTGTAGAGTTCTTATGAAACACGACCACCAATTCAACACGGTTTCGATCTCTTCTCCCAACGGTTGGCAGCCACATCAGTTTCCGAGTACCGAGTTTCCGGCGCAGAACAACCCCATTTAGTCTCGAGCTTCTCCTTTCTCGTTCTCAAATGATCCCATCTTTATCTCCTCTGTTCATCTCGAACTCTCTCGAGTTTCTACCATTACCTCACTGAATTTACAGCCACAACCAATCTCGTCACCATAGAATCATCAACGTCATCACCATTCCCACCATGACAAACTCGATTGCACCTGCTGCGGTCATCATTCCCTGTCCACGAAAACACATATTCCGTTGATGATTCTTCGGTCATAGCTTGCTTCATCACCGAGCATCATCAAATTCCGATAAATGGCAGAAAACTCCAACCCTTGACGAACAATACCGTATGCTCATCACCATGCCATGAACTACAACAGTAACCATTCATCATCTCTGCTCATCTTGAGCTTCTCTATCTATTTTCCCTAGCCAACTAGTACCAGCATCTTTCGGAATAGGCAGCAACTCATCTTTATTCTATCGATAGCACAAGCAGCCATCACCATTAACTCCTTAGCCGATATATCATCACTTCCTGATTCTCAGCTATCACCAACGTTACTGCCATACCAACAGACTCCATCATTTCTTCATTGTGATTATAAACTTGTCAACTGATCCTCCACCCTAACTCCTCTATCCGGCTATCCGCTGTGAGTCCCCTTGGTTCAGCCACAAACACAAAACTAAACTCCCTGAACTGGTCGTGACCAGGAATAAGAAGATAATGGTAATGGTGCTCTTAGCTGAATATGCTGGTGCCTTTATAAATCGCCATTCAACTCTTTGAACTGTCAGTTCTGTAGAACCGACAAGCTTAACATCGTATTTTCCCCATAATTTCTTCATATAATATCGGAATGATCTCATTCTTTCGCCATTGGCTTCGTCTTTTTATCCTCTACAAAATGATGACAAGAAATCCTGATCTGAATGAGTTCCAATTGGTCTTTGGCCCTTCTCCACTTGTACACTACACTTTTGTAGCTATTTCCACTTCTTTTCGGATGATTCACTTAACAAAACCAATAAAATAGAAAACAAGAGTAATATACAATAATTTGCAAGAATATATAGCAATTACTAGCATGGAATTGACACCAAATATATGTGAAATATGCACTTATCAGAATCCAACTGTTTAATTAAAATAAAGCTCTGCGATGGTCGACCCTGCGGATGCTAACGCAATGTGATTTCCGCCCAGTGCTCTGAATGTCAAAGTGAAGAAATTTAACCAAGTGCGGGCAAACGATGGGAGTAACTATGACTCTTAAAGTAGCCAAATGCCTCGTCATCTACTATCCAGCGAAACCACAGCCAAGGGAACGGGCTTGGCAGAATCAGCGAGGAAAGAAGACCTTGTTGAGCTTGACTCTAGTCCGACATTGTGAAATGACGTGAGAGGTGTAGGATAAGTGGGAGCTGTCTTTGGCAGCGAAGGTGAAATACCACTACTTTTAATGTTATTTTACTTATTCCGTGTGGCGAAAGCGGGGCATCACCCCTCCTTGTAGATAGGCTAGCTTGATATGCCGATATGGGCAGAAGATATTGTCAAGAGGGCAGTTTGGCTGGGGCGACGCATCTGTTAAAAGATAATGTAGGTGTCCTAAGATGAGCTCAACGACGCATCCGTGAAAGCCTACCACATTTAATTTATTTATTTATTTGTTTTTTTTTAAGTATTTTATTATTAAATATATTTTATTAATGGATAAAGAGTATTACATTAAGCTAAGCTCCAACAACATACTACTAAATTAATTGAACATGTTGCTTAACTAGCCTACCAGCGAGCCTCATAGGTAACCTCGCCAAGGTAGCCGAAGCGGATGGGATCTGAGATTGTTTCACACGTTAAATTATTTTATACGGTCAAAAACCTGAAGTCCTACCACGTTATTTTTCCTGAAGTGGCCTCGCCTCCCACGTTTCCCTCACATCTTTTCTTTTCTTCCTAGATGTAAAAGAAAACTACTTACCAACTTCATCCTGCTGTAACTCCAAGGTTTTTCAATCTCCTTGTAAGTCTAATCAATGTAATCCTGTATTGATTTTGAGATAGGGGATCTAATTAGGTTTTTCTGGAAAAAGTAGAAAAATTATAGTTTGGGGATCTAATTTTTCTAGGGTTTATGAATTGCATAGATTCAATGTTGTTTTGATTTAGGGGTTTGATATTTCTCTAGCATTTTTGGTAGCAGCAGATTTATGTGAAGGACCGTATGGTTGCTCATTAATCTATTGTGAAACAGGTTAGTGCTTTGCTTGCATATAGTAGATTCTCTTTCAAATATTATTTAAAGGATTTTTTGTTTGAATTTGGATTATATTTAAAACTGAATAGTTATAAAAATTATGCTTTGTACGATGTTGAATTTGGATGATTGCCAAGGAACACATAAAAATTTTGATTTGTACGATGGAATCCAGTGTAAATAATTTGTACGGTGGAATACAAAGTGGAGTATTAGAGAGTACTTAGTTACCGAATTAGTAAGCACCAATTCACTATTGCTAGGAATTTGTTGTATGCAAGAAATAGATGGCAACATCTCCAGAGATTGTGTTATTTTTGTCCACAACCATTAACCATGGGATGTACTATTTGGATGCTTTTGACCATATTTGTTTTGATTCCTTATCTATATATTGCAGGACCAAATACAATAAAATTCAGTGTCCTGCATGACGGCAGAGAGCAAGACATTTTAGTGAGGATTTTGTTAACCATGTTGACGGATCATCAATGCGGGGAGCAATCGAACTCTACTCCTACAACTAAGAATGTTATAAGGGCTAGTCTTATTCACAAAGGGGATAAAGCTTTTGAAATATCAGTAGAAGGTGATGATATTTCGAGTGCACTAGCTGTAGTACTTGAGATAGATATATTTTCAAACACTTCCCACATAAATGAAGGAACATCGGGTAAACAGGATGTTACCGAGGCTTTCTAACCCTATAGCCCCATGAGTTTCTCACCAACTTCGCCAGCAATTAGAGCACACATTAGTCGCATGAGGAACAAGCTTCCTGTTCTTGATTTGATTCAGGATGCTACTGATTCTTCCGTAGTACCTTCCAGCCCTATTAATTTGTCACCCACTTCACCAGTAAGAAGAACCCCCATTAAGCATACAAGGAACAAGATTCGTGCTCTTGATTTGAATCAAATCCTTGAGGGCTTCGTTTGAGCAAGAAAAACATTCATAGAGACTTACATAGGGATCCATTGGGTGCTTGGCGGTTACAAAGAATTCTGGTGAGGGTTTGGCTCGAAAGTTAAGGAAGATCTTGAATAAGAAGGTCCAAGACAAGTCAAGTTACGGAAAATCCTTGAGAGCATGTCTCGAGCTAAAAACATTCATAACAGGATCCATTGGTTGCTTGACGGTTACAAAGAATTATTTTGAGGGTTTGGCACGTTACGGATGATCTTTAATGAGAAGGTTGAAGACAAGTCAAGGCTCATACTTTCTACTTAGGTTGTACTAAATCAGGTTTGGTGTTCATACTTTTAGTGCCACATACTTTAATGAGAAGGTTGAAGAAAAGTAAAGGTTCATGCTTTCTACTTGGGTTGTACTAAATAAGGTTTGGTGTTCATAATTTTAGTGCCACATACTTGGAGATGGAGAACATCGTGCACCTTTGAGTTTTTACCAAATTAATATAAGGGAGCAATTTGTCGAACAAGATTATGATTATAGGGATTCTAATGAACGAGGGGCAGGGCAGACTGATCGACCTGGTATGTAAGACCAATCATGTTCGTGATGATCCAAGGGTTTTTTATTTTATTTTTTGTTGTTGTAGCAAATTGTTCTTCCCTTTCGAGATTATTTAAAAATGTGAAAAAGAATTCTGAATTAGGTATTTTCAATCCTACCTCGACAAAGCTCATTTTCTCCGGAGACACTCTAAATCCACCCTTTCATTCTCGCTTCGTGCTCGTGTTTTTTTTTTTTTTTTTTTTTTTGAAGCATGAAATTTTATTATACTACTTGAAGGACATTACACAAGGGTATGTCACACTCATAGATTCATCTTTTACATTTGGAACGAAGTGCCATGAATCTAAAATAGCAAAAAGGTAAAACAAAGTGTGAGCTGCGATCTTCAGATCAGAGTTGCATCGAGCGAAATATAGGAGTTGAAGGTCTTCGGCCTTCGGTCAATGCTTTCCCTCGTGCTTGGTATAGTGTGGGAATTAAAACATTATATTAAATAAATTCATAATAATAATATAAGACGATGAAAGGATACAAGTTAAAACTATTGGGACGCTCTTCCTCTCTGATTAACCGTTTCTTCAAGAAAACTATCCCATAACTTCTTCTAAACTTTTTATCTCCAAATCTGAACCTACTCGGATCTGATATATCAGAATCTCCGAGTAGATTTGGGTTTTGTAATTAGTGTTTCCTCTTTTCAATAAAAAAAATAACATTATTTTGTGATTTTCGGT
Organism: Papaver armeniacum; assembly: GCA_023531295.1. NCBI lineage: Eukaryota > Viridiplantae > Streptophyta > Magnoliopsida > Ranunculales > Papaveraceae > Papaver > Papaver armeniacum. The sequence goes on from JAJJWW010018771.1 coordinate 31,612, forward strand.
TTTAGGGTTTGTTTTTTTGTTTTTTATGTTACTATTGATATCTCATGGCTTTCAGGTCACGTGATTGTATTTATATGCGCCAGTAGTGCGATTTCTTATAGCCTTCGGGCATTTCAATTGGAATCCGTGATATATTCAAGTATATCTTCGAAGACGGTCAATTTTAGTGTGACGATGATCAAGATTCAATTAAGAAAGATCAATGATTACTGAAATTGGTTATGATAATGATGTTTAGTACAAATTATCCTTTTTATGAAAGATTTTCTCTTAATGAAGATGTTGATGGTGGTTTTTAGACAAGGGGTAAAATCGTAAAACCCCATAACCTAGTGTTACCCGAAACATATTAACTAAGAGCATTTAACTCAGGTGTAAATAATTAATAGGGGTATTTTTTCAAAATACCAGATTAGGGTTTTCAAATACGTAACCCTAATTCCAAAACCAAGCCGCACCCCCTGCGCATCATGGCAGCAATGCCAAACCAAGCCGCATATCATGCGCATCATGGCAACAATGCCAAACCAAGCCGCATATTGCGCACCATGGCAACAATGCCGTTCAAACCAAGCCGCATACTGCGCACCATGGCAACAATGCCAAAAAGCCGCACCCTGCGCACCATGGCAACAATGCCAAACCAAGCCACACCCTGCGCACCATGGCAACAATGCCAAACCAAGCCGCATACTGCGCATCATAAAAACAATGCCAAACCAAGCCGCATAATGCGCACCATGGCAACAATGCCAAACCAAGCCGCACCCTGCGCACCATGGCAACAATGCCAAACCAAGCCGCATACTGCGCGCCATGGCAACAATGCCAAACCAAGTCGCACCCTGCGCACAATGGCAGCAATACCAAGCCGCTATGCCTTTGGCCCACGCCAAATATAGCGCCCTAGGCTTGCAAGACTTGCAACTAGGTCAACATGGCCGCACGTGCCATTGGCACATGCCAATACGTGTCGCAAGCCATATTTCCAAGCCGCTATGCCTTTGGCCCACGCCAAAAATATAGCGCCCTAGGCTTGCAAGACTTGCAACTAAGTCAACATGGCCGCACGTGTCATTGGCACATGCCAATACGTGTCGCAAGCCATATTTCCAAGCCGATATGCCTTTGGCCCACGCCAAATATAGCGCCCTAGGCTTGCAAGACTTGCAACTAGGTCAACACGGCCGCACGTGCCATTGGCACATGCCAATACGTGTCGCAAGCCATATTTCCAAGCCGCTATGCCTTTGGCCCACGCCAAATATAGCGCCCTAGGCTTGCAAGACTTGCAACTAGGTCAACATGGCCGCACGTGCCATTGGCACATGCCAACACGTGTCGCAAGCCATATTTCCAAGCCGTTATGCCTTTCGCCCACGCCAAATATAGCGCCCTAGGCTTGCAAGACTTGCAACTAGGTTAACATGGCCGCACGTGCCATTGGCACATGCCAATACTTTTCGCAAGCCATATTTCCAAGCCGCTATGCCTTTGGCCCACGCCAAATATAGCGCCCTAGGCTTGCAAGACTTGCAACTAGGTCAACATGGCCGCACGTGCCATTGGCACATGCCAACACGTGTCGCAAGCCATATTTCCAAGCCGTTATGCCTTTGGCCCACGCCAAATATAGCGCCCTAGGCTTGCAAGACTTGCAACTAGGTTAACATGGCCGCACGTGCCATTGGCACATGCCAATACGCTTCGCAAGCCATATTTCCAAGCCGCTATGCCTTTGGCCCACGCCAAATATAGCGCCCTAGGCTTGCAAGACTTGCAACTAGGTCAACATGGCCGCACGTGCCATTGGCACATGCCAACACGTGTCGCAAGCCATATTTCCAAGCCGCTATGCCTTTGGCCCACGCCAAATATAGCGCCCTAGGCTTGCAAGACTTGCAACTAGGTTAACATGGCCGCACGTGCCATTGGCACATGCCAACACGTGTCGCAAGCCATATTTCCAAGCCGCTATGCCTTTGGCCCACGCCAAATATAGCGCCCTAGGCTTGCAAGACTTGCAACTAGGTTAACATGGCCGCACGTGCCATTGGCACATGCCAACACGTGTCGCAAGCCATATTTCCAAGCTGCTATGCCTTTGGCCCACGCCAAATATAGCGCCCTAGGCTTGCAAGACTTGCCACTAGGTCACCACGGCCGTACGTGCCATTGGCACATGCCAACACGTATCGCAAGCCATATTTCCAAGCCGCTATGTCATTGGCCCATGCCAAATATAGCCCCCTAGGCTCGCAAGACTTGCAAATAGGTCAACATGGCCGCACGTGCCATTGGCACATGCCAACATGCTAGCTGGTAGCCTAACTTGCAAACCGTGTAACCTACCACCAAGGCATTCCGCACATGCCATTGGCACATGCCAAACACACACGCTGGTAACCTAACTTGCAAACCGTGCAACCTACCACCAAGGCGTTCAAGCACATGCCATTGGCACATGCCAAACACACACGCTCGGTAGCCTAACTTGCAAACCGTGCAACCTACCACCAAGGCATTCGCTTTTGCCATTGGCACATGCCACACGCGCCACTAGCAGCGCCACTTGCACTCAAGATGCAACCAACACTCGAGACATCAACACAAACTGGGGGATGCTTCTTTAGGGTTTTGGTTTGGCGGTCACAAAGATGCGGCGTACACTACGCTCACATTAAGAAAGCGTGAAAAGGAATAAAGCGGTCAAATAAAAGAGGAAATAATGGTGAAAAACGTTTTCACCCATTAAACCATGCGGTTACCACCTCCTCCCATTATTTCACCCTTTACTCTCTTACTTCATGAGGCCAGGTGCGTTTCAATCTCGACTTGTATAAATAGGTCTTACCTATTTCCACCGCACAACAAGTCTCTTCAGAGAAAAATACTACACTCTCGTAAAGGCAACTTTGCAAGCTCTCCCAAAAGCTTCCACCTCTTGCAAGCTTCGAAGCTTTCACTTTCCGATACAAGTCGAGACGCTACTCTCCTAGAATTATTCTCGGTCTCAACACCTTTCTTTGCTTCCCTCCCCAAATCAACCCTTCTCCTCCACTTTGTGACCGGGCTAAAGTCTGGAACGGCCATTTCTTGGTTTAGGCCGAACTTCTGCATTGATCTCTCGAATCTATAAAGTGCTCACGTGCAAAGACATTTGTTTAGGGTTTGAACCAGTTTCTCACTCACCTACCGAATTTACCGAAATCGGCAGAAACGATTTTTACCCATAAACAATTGGCGATCACGGTGGGACGATTGATCTATCGGCTACAATACCAACTCCAACTCCTGATTTCATTTTCCGAACGTCAAATCCCAACATGGTGGAACTCAGATCCGGAACGGCTGCCGAGAACACCGGCGCAGAACGCATCCCGGATGTTGGCCTCTCTCCCGATAACGTTGTTACTTCACTTAGGCCGACAACAACAACATCGAGTGCACTCCCTTAAGTGTAACACCGCCTATCACCGGGGCTGAGCCGCTGCCTCGTCTAGCGTCTTTACACAACCCTCTAATCACGGCAACGAGAATATCTCTTCGGGCGTCACGCCCCAGGTCACTAGAGCTAGGGCGCCGCCACGCACCCGAATGCTTCTTCCAAAGCATGGCGCTCCGACAACTAAGGCTCCAATTACCCGCCGACGGGACGAGAGACCGGAGGGACCAGAGGAAGTCGTCCTTACGTCACCATCGCCGATTTGATGGAACGACAGTGAGACGCTCGCGAGCGGAGACGGACATGGTTTCAACACGTAAAGAGGTGCTCACCTTTCTCAAAACCCCGACAGCAGCGACTACCCCGTGAGTCGCACCCTCCAGAGATGCTTAGAAACATCTCCAACAACCCCGACGCCGGCACCTCGGCAGGGAACGCCTCCACGGATGAAGAAACTCGCACTAGAATCTCGTTGGAGAAAAATCAATCACCTAACTTCGTCACGAGACAAGATTTGGAACAACTCCTACGCGACCGAATCAAGCATGATGAGTTGGATGTATATCATCACCAACCCCCTTACCCATCCGAAATATAGAGAATCCCTCTCCCAAGGGGGTACTCTTCTCCTCAATTTACCCCCGTACGATGGCACGGAATGCACGCGAACATGTTTCTCGTTTCCTCGGAATCCTAGGGTGAACATGAATATAATCACGTTCTTCGTTTAAGGGAATTTTCAAAATCACTTACCGGAAGGGTGTATACATGGTACAACAAAGATCCCACCGAACAAAGCATTCCCAATCGGAGTAGCATGGTCACCGCGTTTTACGGGAAATATTTCTTCGTGTCTCCAACAAGTTACCTTTTCTAGCACCTCGGGAGAATGTACCAGTGGGATAACGAACATCCGAATGATTTCGTCAAAAGGTTCAGGTTTCAAGCACTCGACTGTCACGACCCAAACGTGACCGAGGAACAATTGGTAAACGCATGCATCAATGGTATGGTCCCAATCTACCGCTACCGCTAGAAAACTTGCGTTTCCAAACGTTCTCCGAACTCCATGAGGCCGCGGACGATCGCAACAACAGCACCAACATTACTCGGGAAAGTACTAGGCCAACTCGAATCAAGACGCACGTGAAACTCGCGGGAGTAGACGCCTCATCAAGCAAACAATTTAATGCCGGCTCATCCTCCGTGAACATAGTGAACGAAAGAGGAAAAAGGAAATCCGCAACTACGAGCCACCAGCCAGAAACGTGAAGCGCCGGCGCAACGGAACCCTCACGGCGGAAGATCATCGCTAAAACTCCGGTGCAAAGCATCGCGAGACCGAAGGAAATACCCTAGATTTCCCATTCCCCATCGAGAAGTGATTGACCTCCTGGAAGCTTCGGGGTTCAAGATGATGTCATCAGACTGCCGCCACTCAGACGTCCGCCAACTGAAGCTGAGATGGCGAACCCCAAATACTGTCATTATCACAGGTTCGTTCACCACCCGACTAGCGATTTCAACAGACTAAAGCATATTTTCAAAGAAGGGTAGAAGCAGGAGAACTCCAACTAGGAGACGAAAGAGTGCATCGAGACCCACTCCCCATAAGAAACTGCGGGTCCTCTGGGAATTCCGTGCACGAGACTGTGCAATCCATGATGCAACATATATGCGAAATTCTCTATCTTTCCAAGGTGCAGCGACAAGATATTTTCGCAGCTCTCAATCGTGTTGTGTCCGGCAAACGGCTTTTTCTCTCCCGACACCCACGCCGAGGCCCAAGCTCTCCAAACGGACGGAACCAAAAGGGGAACTGGGACTGCTAACCACGTCCCGTTTAAGAGGTAACAAATTTGACGACACGCTCATCGACACGACCTCCTACCACAACATCATTACTTTCAAGACACTAAAGGCAGCGGAGATTTACAAAACAAGACGCTACCTATTCCCCGTCCGTGATTAAGAACTCGGGAGGAGAAGCTTTGAACGCACATGGCTACATCAACTTAGAGATCGAGATGGGAGACGCTATAACTCATAGCAAGTTCCACATTGTCAGAGAACTAGATCATGACATGATTTTGGGACGCTTATGGGTGCTTGACAACAAAGCGAAATCGGACGTACACCCTCTGCCGACATCCACGCCGAAGGAATTCCCAACAAATCGTCCCACCGGGTTATCGCATCAACTAGCTATTGAAGGAACCCGAGCATCCAGGAGAGGACCCGTTGGCGCTAGCCCATGATTTTCAAATGCAAGTAAGTATGACCGAGCAACCTTTTCTCGCAACTGCCTTTTCTCCCCCATTCGTCATGGGGACTCAGCGCAACAACCGGCACGAACGCTGTCAAAAAAATGTGAATGGGGAGCTGGACCATTCGAACACTTTGCAAGAATCTTGGAAGCTTCTAGCGAAACCAACGAAGCCAAGGCTCAAATGGTCACACGACATCTGAACCCGTTTTCAATCGGAGATGTAGTGGTTAAGGAAAGCTCATTTCAAGTTGGAAGGATGACAAGAAAGATGGATTTGCCCGAGGAAGGTAAAGGCGAGTGCACTGCAGTTGGATACCCTTTGGGAGGATATTGCAAGCTCATCAATACCGACACACCCGAAGGCGTGATAGTTCACTCGCGATGGCTCAAGGAATCCAATCCCTAAAATGTCAGTACTTCCCAATCACTCCCTTTTCAAGTACTTCCTTTAAATCATTCCTCTTAATAGATGTACTTCCCCAGGATGAATACACCGTTTGTATTTTTCCCTGGAGATCTCCCCTTTTGTCAAAAAAATAAAATAAAATAAAATAAATATATCTCTTCCCGAGCGAATCCTTCAGATATCGATATCGGAGAAATACATCAGAAAAACCCAGAAAACCATTGCAGAACCATCATACTACAACCTCTTTCAAAAATATATATATATGAAGCAAAAGTTTTTCGATGAAGAAGAAGGAAAGATGTGTTTACAAAAAAAAAGAAAAAAAAACATCGTGGAACTAAGCGGCTAACGAGAAAAACAAAAGGAGGAACTAGCCTCAAGGATGGAGCGCAAGTCCCTCGGGCAAAGCTATCTTCAAGCACTTCCCCCAGCAATCCTTAGGGCAACAAAGGTTCCATTCAGCGGTTTTAGTAGTGGCAACCTCAACATCCCATCCCGAAGCAGCCACAGCAGCAGCAGTGTCCTCCCCGACAACTATTCCAGCATACGCCACCACGACCCCTCCGGTATCATCAATAACACCTTTGGCATCAACTTCAAAGGTTGTATCGCTTCTATCATATACTCCTTCAAAGTTTTCTCATCGACACTTCAAGGAAGTTTTTTGATTCATCCACATCAAAATCAAGAATCATGGCGTTCTCCTCCGTCCACTGAACCCAAGAGAGTCCGAACATGCATATGTTCTTCGTGAGGATAGATGGAAGGGAGGTCCTTAATAATTTCGTTAGCTTCATGGAACAAAGACTCAACCCCAACCAATACCTCCTCAAGAGAAGAAGATCGATCTCCACCGATTCTGAAGTCCTTTTCCAAAAAATTAAAGGCACGTCCGTCTCTGGAAGATCCCATCATACACTGCAAGAAATGGAAAGATGATCAAGTTCCATCCTGTCTATACACATATAAAAAGAGGATAGCGTGAACAAAAAAAAAAAAAAAAGAAGAAAACGCACCGGCAAAGCAAAGGAAAAGGGGAATCAACAGGAAGAACCCCTTCTCAAACAAGGGAGACGATACATTCGCGTTGGATATGAATACGAAACCTTAAAAAGGAAAGGAAGCAATGAAGGACATAATGCTTCCAGATTTTTGGCATGGATGATGCCCTAATTGAAGCCGCACGTGAAGGAAAGCAAAATAAGGAAACTTTGCTGTCTGAAGAAACGCCTACTTCCTCTTTATTTACATAAGTCACGCCTGCAAGCACGGCTTCCAAGTTGCACTGGCCCCACCAATTACGCCGACCTCCCAATGGCCGCCAAAGTCACGCCTGCAAGCACGCACGGTTTCTACACTTTGCGCCGGTCCCACCAACTAGCACACTCGTTTCCCAACTCACGCCAACTTCCCAACGTCGACCAAGCCGCACCTAGGCCCCACCAATTGTGCCGACCTCCCGATTTGTGCAAAAATACCGAGGCAAGGATTCCAAATCCTATTTATAAAAGGTCGACAAGCCTCCTTCAATTTTCCTTACGTTTTGCATGTTAATAGTTTGTCACCATCTTATGCTTACCTCGCAACAAGGCCCCCTGTTCCGAGCTAAGCGGGGGACTTAATGTTGATGGTGGTTTTTAGACAAGGGGTAAAATCGTAAAACCCCATGACCTAGTGTTACCCGCAACACATTAACTAAGAGCATTTAACTCAGGTGTAAATAATTAATAGGGGTATTTTTTCAAAATACCAGATTAGGGTTTTTAACACAGAACCCTAATTCCAAAACCAAGCCCCACCTCGCGCATCATGGCAAAGAATGCCAAACCAAGCCGCATATCGCGCATCATGGCAACAATGCCAAACCAAGCCGCATATCGCGCACCATGGCAACAATGCCAAACCAAGCCGCACCGCGCACCATGGCAACAATGCCAAACCAAGCCGCACCTGCGCACCATGGCAACAATGCCAAACCAAGCCGCAAGATATCGCGCACCATGGCAACAATGCCAAACCAAGTCGCATCTTTTGCGCATCATGGCAACAATGCCAAACCAAGCCGCATATCGCGAACCATGGCAAATAATGCTAAACCAAGCGCACCCTGCGCACCATGGCAACAATGCCAAACCAAGCCGCATATCATGCGCGCCATGGCAACAATGCCAAACCAAGTCGCACCCTGCGCACCATGACAAACAATACCAAGCCGCTATGCCTTTGGCCCACGCCAAATATAGCGCCCTAGGCTTGCAAGACTTGCAACTAGGTCAACATGGCCGCACGTGCCATTGGCACATGCCAATACGTGTCGCAAGCCATATTTCCAAGCCGCTATGCCTTTGGCCCACGCCAAATATAGCGCCCTAGGCTTGCAAGACTTGCAACTAGGTCAACATGGCCGCACGTGCCATTGGCACATGCCAATACGTGTCGCAAGCCATATTTCCAAGCCGCTCCGCCTTTGGCCCACGCCAAAATATAGCGCCCTAGGCTTGCAAGACTTGCAACTAGGTCAACATGGCCGCACGTGCCATTGGCACATGCCAATACGTGTCGCAAGCCATATTTCCAAGCCGCTATATACCTTTGGCCCACGCCAAATATAGCGCCCTAGGCTTGCAAGACTTGCAACTAGGTCAACATGGCCGCACGTGCCATTGGCACATGCCAACACGTGTCGCAAGCCATATTTCCAAGCCGCTATGCCTTTGGCCCACGCTAAATATAGCGCCCTAGGCTTGCAAGACTTGCAACTAGGTTAGCATGGCCGCACGTGCTATTGGCACATGCCAATACGTGTCGCAAGCCATATTTCCAAGCCGTTATACCTTTGGCCCACGCCAAATATAGCGCCCTAGGCTTGCAAGACTTGCAACTAGGTCAACATGGCCGCACGTGCCATTGGGACATGCCAACACGTGTCACAAGCCATATTTCCAAGCCGCTATGCCTTTGGCCCACGCCAAATATAGCGCCCTAGGCTTGCAAGACTTGCAACTAGGTTAACATGGCCGCACGTGCCATTGGCACATGCCAACACGTGTCGCAAGCCATATTTCAAGCCGCTATGCCTTTGGCCCACGCCAAATATAGCGCCCTAGGCTTGCAAGACTTGCAACTAGGTTAACATGGCCGCACGTGCCATTGGCACATGCCAACACGTGTCGCAAGCCATATTTCCAAGCCGCTATGCCTTTGGCCCACGCCAAATATAGCGCCCTAGGCTTGCAAGACTTGCAACTAGGTCACCACAGCCGTACGTGCCATTGGCACATGCCAACACGTATCGCAAGCCATATTTCAAAGCCGCTATGCCATTGGCCCACGCCAAATATAGCGCCCTAGGCTCGCAAGACTTGCAACTAGGTCAACATGGCCACAGACGTGCCATTGGCACATGCCAACATGCTAGCTGGTAGCCTAACTTGCAAACCGTGTAACCTACCACCAAGGCATTCCGCACATGCTATTGGCACATGCCAAACACACACGCTGGTAACCTAACTTGCAAATCATGCAACCTACCACCAAGGCATTCCGCACATGCCATTGGCACATGCCAAACACACACGCTGGTAGCCTAACTTGCAAACCGTGCAACCTACCATCAAGGCATTCCGCAGCTGCCATTGGCACATGCCACACGCGCCACTAGCAGCGCCACTTGCACTCAAGATGCAACCAACACTCGAGACATCAACACAAACTGGGGGATGCTTCTTTTGGGTTTTGGTTTCATCCACAAGATGCGGCGTACACTACGCTCACATTAAGAAAGCGTGAAAAGGAATAAAGCGGTCAAATAAAAGAGGAAATAATGGTGAAAAACGTTTTCACCCATTAAACCATGCGGTTACCACCTCCTCCCATTATTTCACCCTTTACTCTCTTCCTTCATGAGGCCAGGGTACGTTTCAATCTCGACTTGTATAAATAGGTCTTACCTATTTCCACCAGACAACAAGTCTCGGTCAAGAGAAAAATACTACACTCTCAGAAAGGCAACTTTGCAAGCTCTCCCAAAAGCTTTAACCTCTTGCAAGCTTCCAAAGCTTTCACTTTCTGATACAAGTCGAGACGCTACTCTCCTAGAATTATTCTGGTCTCAACACCTTTCTTTGCTTCCCTCCCCAAATCAACCCTTCTCCTCCACTTTGTGACCGAAGCAAGTCTGGAACGGCCCTTTCTTGGTTTAGGCCGGACTTGTACAGATTGATCTCTCGAATCTATAAAGTGCTCACGTGCAACACATTTGTTTAGGGTTTGAACCAGTTTCTCACTCACCTACCGAATTTACCGAAATCGGCAGAAACAATTTTTACCCATAAACAGAAGAAGAAGAAGAATTTCCAAATGGTGGATGCAAAACACCATCCCTCCAATTACATCGATTACTTCCATGATCAACAATTATGTACTTTTGTTATATTACAATTCTTATGTTGTTGTAATATTTTGCTTCTATGATCAATAATTGAATCGTGCTTTTAAAATGGTCTTAAGGGTGATAAAGCACTAGAAAAATTTCAAGAATCTATTATTAAAGTTCCGAAAGAACATGATTCAGCTTTGAGCGAAATGAATGTTCTTGTGGAGGAAAGAAATTTAATTCGCTCTCAACTTCTCATAGAAAGTGAAGCTGAATTTATTTGGGCTGCTAAGGTTCTGAACGATGCTAGGAAGAATTTAGTTGTAAACATGAGCCTTCAAACTGAACATTCTGCACTAGTTAAAGACATTGTTTCCAATTATGAAGGTCATATGTTGCTCTTTTAATACTTGTCTCTTCTTTGAGAATAACATTTTCTTTCCTCCTGACTTTCTTATTCATATTTCGCAGAGAAAGAGAAGTATCATCTTCAAAAAATTGAAGAATTAGAGACTTGCTTATCTGCTCGCAACTCCAAGTATCAGCAATTGAAGAAGAATTTCATCACTATGGTTTCAAATAATAGTAATGATGCTAATCTTGCCCGTGAAGCTGCTGTTAGGAAAGTCTGCATTGAGAATAACATTCCTCTCTCAAAGTATAGATTTCCAGAGGTTCCTGAAAATGAACCTATTCCTGACATTTTGGATAGTGATGGAGAAGATGAAGAATCTAAAGAAGAAGTAAGCGGCTCTGAGGCTGAGCGAGACGAAGAAAATGAAGATTAATCATTTTCACTGGTCTGTAATCTTGAAAATATGCACCTTTTAAGCATTAATCTTCACTTCTTTAATATAAACTTCATTTTATTCGCATTCGTATCCAAAATATCATTCTTTCTCGCATGTATATGAAACTATAAAATGGGGAAAGTAAAATTCCCTTTACATTCCCATTCTTGCCTCTGTTAATTGGCTCATCTTGATATGATAATTAATATTATTTTAAACTGCTCGATGTATTTGGTCCGAATGAATTCGTAACACCCATTTTTCTCTGTAAATTCCTGCAAAACAAAATTAGTTATGAAATTTTATTTTTCTCATGAGGTCTTATTTTTCCTTCCTATGTAAAGGTCTTATCTTGCCTTAATTTGTTTTTTATTTCTGTGCGACGAGATCGCAGGTGGTCTTTACACTGTAATGTATCGACCCATTGATCTCGTCTTATCTTTTTCTTGTACTATTACCTCTTCAGGTTTTTATTGCATAAATATTACAAGTATTACTACACCCATGAGTAAAAAGCCTCATGACATTTACGTCTTTTGACATAATTCAACTCCCTAATGGAGGGTGCCGTCCTTATCTTCCCCTTGGTTGCCCCTTCAATGAAGCTTACCTCTACCGGGTTAAGGTTGATTCCTCCCATCCGGTAATACAACAACCAGTTGATTTCGCAGTCTCTTGTCCCTTAACTGATTAGGTTTATGGTTACGATATTGCACCCTAAGAGGGGTATATTCGGACCGAGTGCATCATAGTCAGGACTTGTCAAGAATGGTAAGGTAGGATCCAACGACCCCCACACACTTGACTCAACCGTGTACCTCGGCGCCGTGATCCAGTTTCTGCACTCCTTAGGAGAGACTTTCTCACCTTGGTCTTCCAATCTAAGATTATGAACTTATACTGAAAATTTAAGGCACCTCTCCTGGATGGGCTTTTTCGTTTTTTCTCACCCCAAATCTCTATGACTCAAGTTCCAGGGTCGGTGTAGCTTTCCCGAGTCATGCTTTCTAGGTTATCTCTGATTATGACGTGCGATAGGTTTTACTTTTTTCCTCTTGCATGTATGCGAACTAAGTTGCACGCCACATTCGGATTTCCAGTCGATCTATCTGATTAAAATTTTCATTTTTGGTGCCTTTTATTAAGGTTTTATTATAAAGGTGTCAACTTTCCTTTACTTGATTAGAATTTGTCATTCCATTCTCAATCTTTGAGTTTATACAACTCTAGTACATAAATTTCTTATTAATTTTTTTCTGATGAAGAAAAGATACTCATATGAAATTTCTCGATTATACTACTCATTTTTCCTTTTCTCTTTCTGTATTTCCTTAATCTCGCAGATGCTTTCTGCACAAGATTTCGCATAGCTTCTTCAATATCCTCTGCTTGAGAGTCATCGCACCTTTCAGCTTTTATCTTGAGAACATGACTTCGCCTCGCATTCCCGCTTTATCCGTAGAAGTGGTATCTCTAGCTCGCTTTGTACTATTATTCACGAAGGTTACGCCTCGCATTCTCGCTTATCTCTTTTTCCAACTTTATACACTTCGTCCAAAGATTAATCTCTCGGCTCTTTGACTATCTGTAGCATGCTTTTTCCAATTTCTTCGGTTACCTTCTCTTTCTTCGCAGTTATCAATATCGATTTATTGACAACTTCTGCTTTCAACTGTATCTCCTCTTATTATGCCAATACCTTGAGGTAAAGGAAATTTTATGCACTGGTGAAATTTCGAAGCCACGCCCAAGATACTATGCAACCATGGCCTTCCAATCAGAGTGTTATTAGGTGATTCGACATCCACGACACAGAATACAATTTCCGTTGGTAAATTCTGAAGAAGAATCCTCATCGTCACCTCTCCCTTCGGCTTGTTCGCAGTTTCATTGAATCCATAAATTTTATACGTTGAAGGAATTAACTCGTCATCTCGTCCACCCATAATTTTGTATGTAGGATAAAAAAATGTCAACAGAACTTCCAGGATCTATAAGTATTATATTTATTGCACAGGTGTTTGCTTCATCTTCTTCATCATCCTCTACTTTTGGTTTCTGATTAATTCCTAATCTCAATACTAATGGATATTCGTGCGATTCCCCTCCTCCTGGTGTTTCTTCCGTACTGAATGAAATAATCTGTTTTTGCCAGCCTTTTAATGGTGATACTTTCGCAAGGTTAAGAATTTCCCTTCCATCAACATCCCTCGCATACACCCTACTCAAGACATTGTCATGGAAGTCTTCTATGTTTTCGAATGAATGTATGATTGAATTGCAATATAAGTTTTTTTCTTTCGCACCTACTTTAATTACATATGTATGATTTCCTTTCTCCGTTCCATATGCATTTCCTCCCGGTGGTGGTGGTGGTGGTAAATTCTTTGGTTGTTGTGCTAAGAAATGATCCAACTTCCCTTGTTCGATCATTCGCAATATGATTTTCCTCACATTTCTGCAATTATTTGTTGTGTGACCATGAAAGCGATGATATACACAAAATTCTTTAGTCCTCCTCCCCTGGTGGCGGCTCATCTCCTACATTATGTGGTTCAAGAATTTCTTCAATTAGGATTGCAGCTTCCCATACTTTATCTACTATAGTATTCAACTTTGGTAAATTTATCTGTTCCCATACTATCCTTCCAGAGTTCCTTGTATCTTATTATAATATGGTTGCTCGACCTCCGAGCCTTCTAGTGGATTGTCTATTCTCCGAATCTTATTATTACTTCCGCGATTTTGAAGTTGTTTTTCCCTATATTCCTTTTCAAATTCTTCTTGATCTCGCACTACCCATGGATATTAGCTTTTGTTCCCTCTCTATAATGTTCTTTCCTTGATTCCCCTGCGAGGTACTCAAATTAAACATTTGTCTTTCTTGGGAGTAAACTTGCATTTCCACTCTTCGCATCGTGTACCACCACTGGATAGGACTCCATATCTCTTTGCTTCTCTTCCAATGCTATGTATTCCTCTTGGAATTCGCGCAACTCTGACATTGTTATTGTATCCTTTATTCGAAGATTTGTGTATATAATAAATCAGAGGGAAAAGAGCGTTGACAAATGCCGTAATAAGGATTCGCTCATCCACTTGTCTTGCCATTTCACTACACATGGTTCTCCAGCGTGTTGTTCGATGACGCAAACTCTCATTTATCTTATGCGAAGTCCGAATGTCGTTTCAATTCCTGGTCTTGACATATTATTGCTGATATATTGTCCTAAAAAGACGTTCTGTAAATGATAAAACGATCCAATGGTTTCTATTGGTAATCCTTCAAACCATTTCAGAGCTTCCCTTGCCAGGCTCGCAGCAAAATATTTACACACCACTGCATCATTCTATTCCCATTGTAATAATGATCGAGTGTAAGCTTTCACATGTTGTATTGCACATGCGCTTCCATCAAATATGCTAGTGAACACTGGTAAATTTCACTTGGGCGGTATCACTGCCATTTGAATTTGCCTTGTAAAGGGGGTTTTCCTAGCTTCCTCCACTGCTTCTTCTAGTTGTCTCCTTTCACTATTTCTTTTCGCAGTCATCATTTCTCTTATTTCCGCCATTTCTTTAAGAATTTCTTCACTTAAAGTTTGATATAAATCCTCTCGTATAGGTCTTTTCAATCTTGCTTGCCCCAATCTATTCACATGATTATTCTGATGTACTTCCTCTTGTATCTCATATTCTTCAGCTTCTCCTCTTCTTCTCCTACGCCTTTCAGTGTTCACATCAATCTTTGTTCTATTATACCTTTCCTCTCCATTTGTGCAATCATGTCGATGTCTTAACATTTTTATTTATTGTGGTGAAGTCCTTCCTTGTTCTGTATTGTCCATGCGATGACGTTCACGCTGCCTTACTCGATTATCATGTTTGTTTTGACGTAATGCTTCTTGCAATTCTCTATATTCAATTTCTTCCTCCTTATTTGTGTATCTCTTTCATCTCTCGCACGTGTAATTTCCCTTTCGCCCTCGCGTTCTTTTCTTAGAATTTCTCTTCCGTAATATCATCTGTCCTTGCCTTGGATCCTCTTCTTCTCTTTCAAAATTATGAAGTGTGCGACGAAGAAGTTCACGCGGATGTTCATATCGGTTAGTTCCTAGATCTTGATCTACACGTCATCTCTCTTGTCGGTATTGTATATTGTCATCTATTTGCAGGTTTTCTTCGATGATTTCCATGCGTTGTCTTCACCTAGCATCTCCTTGACTAGATTGACTTTGTCTTGATGAACTCCTGCTTGATCTCGACCTTGATCGTGTATCGCTTCTTGATCTATGTTCTTGCAATCTAAGATTCTCTTCTCTTAAATCATCATTCTGACGTACTATATTCGCATGTTCTTCTTCCTCTCTCCTTCGTTCTGCTAGTAATCTTTGCCTGAGTTCTTCAATGGTCATATTTTCTTCGTTTTCTTCAATTAATCTTGCATTCCCAGTCCTTTGTTCCTCTTCTTCAGTAGAATTTGTTTATGTACTATGAATACTAACTCTATCATAATCAATATCATTGTTTCGCTCTTGTTCATACTGAGGTCCAATTGGAATTTCGTTCCTTTGATTTTCTCATTACTCTTTCTTCTTGTGCTCGGATTTGCACTTCTTCTTCTTTCGGCAATTCTATTACTCCTTCTAGTTGTTGTTCCTTGTTCAACAATAGATCCAAGTCACACCATCTTCAACTTCCTATATTGATAAAGAATTAAAAGATTTTTCTATAATTTTGAGATCTTATTGTTTTCAAGATTCTATGAATTTACTATCGAATTTATCACCCAAAGCTGTTTCTAGCGCCAAAAATGTAGTTGCAGTGAAATCCTACAACCACACTCCACTATATTTAGACAAGATTCTCGGTGATCATAATGTAATTCTTTTATTATTTATCAAGATCTATATTTGATTACAAGATATTACAATGACTTTACTTGCTCTCCAAACAAACTTTTCTCTCTTAATTTCTTGTCTAACACACACTAAGAGATCCCTCGGTATGATAACTCTTTCCCCTTATATAGGGTTCTACATAGTGGATGACAGCTAAGAGATTCACTATTTTCGGAATCATTGTGCGTTACATTCGCTCATATACACTCACTCATTCTCGCACGGTTTATACTTTGCATAGATCATCATACTATACTCGTGACTTTGCTGACATCATCCAGTACGTCATCTCGATTATACTATGTGCGATAGTCCTCGCTTATGTTAGATAGTCTTCACTTCGCATACTCATTATATGTGTGATATTCCACTCCTACAATTTACTTCACAACCCTTCCTTATCAATGATCGAGATCTCCTTCTTTCTTACCAAATATGAAGCCATCTTCATCAACAAACCTACTTCGATTCACCATTACTTCCTACTCCTTCTCTTGAGGTTCATCTTTCTCTCTCCTTTCTCACCGCAAGTTATTTGAAGAGATTGCATATCAACAAAATTCTAAGTGCACGAGGCGCTCACCCATTGAACCGTGCGCCTTTTGGCGCTCGTTCGATTGCCTCGCATCGGTGATAAATCTTTGGCAAAACTACTGCCTTATCTTCACGTGTGCGAACTATACAATCGCCTCTTCCCGGTGTCTCTTACCTTCTTGTATACACGTGCTATAGTCCTATATGTTTCGAAACACTCCTTAATTAGCCATCAGAAGCCTGTGGAAACACATCATTCGTCGAAATGGGACGAACATGTACCTCTTCGGTTCACACCTTTTAGCACGAGGGCTATAAACTATGCCCATGCCGGGCATAAGGGCTATCAACATAACCACAAAAGAATTAGGGTTTTTTCTCTTCAACACACCCTAGAAACATCAAGTTTGTTCCGCAATTTTAATGGAGAAATTTCTCCCGAAAAGAGATTATTACAGACATACTATCTCGTTTACCCAATGAGTCACTGTGGGAATGCAAGTTAGTATCCAAACCCCTGGAAAGATCTCATCGTTTATGATCCATCCTTCACTCACATGCATATACAACATCGTCCGCACCATGATTCTTCCGCAAGGTAAGTTTTATTTTTCAATTATTGCTACTCAAGTAAATATACCATTTGTAAAAGGATTTTACTATGCCGAATTCGATAAAACTGGTGAAAAATTAGTTAGAGTTAAGGATCTCGATTTAACCCATACAGACGCATATAATGGTATTGATGATGATACACTACCTTCAACCCCATGGTCCGGATCATCCCCGTGGAGAATTCCATTTAATGATGAAATAGAACATTTTGAAGAAATTGTTGGCTCCTGTAATGGGTTGCTTTGCATTACATTATCTTACAATATTAGACATGAATTATTCTATAAACCTTTGTACGTGTGCAATCCCATGACAAGAGAATGTGTTGTGCTTCCAAGGATAATTGATGAACCATATTATGACGAGGATGATGTTCGGTGTTTGGGAAGGTAGTTTGAGTGATGGGTTCTAATTCTTGTCCTTCGAGGAATGAGTACAAGGTTGTTAGTATTTACGATGATGAGGTGTATGTTTACACCCTTGGTGATAGAAAG
Organism: Papaver armeniacum; assembly: GCA_023531295.1. NCBI lineage: Eukaryota > Viridiplantae > Streptophyta > Magnoliopsida > Ranunculales > Papaveraceae > Papaver > Papaver armeniacum. The sequence continues at coordinate 49,445 of JAJJWW010018771.1, forward strand.
GGGTGGAGAAACATCGGTGCTAAAGAATACAAACTGGCGTAGGGGAGTACGCATACGTAGCTTATAATCGGTTAGACAAGGATAGAAATTTAGTGTCGTTTGATTTAGAAGATGAAAAATTTGGAGTGCTCCCATCACCGCCTTGTTTCCGTGATTGGGATGTATATTCCTATGAACTAAGAGAAGATGGAGAATGCTTGAGTATAGTCCACAAAAACCAAAAACATGGATATGATATATGGTTATTGAAGAAGAAGGAATTGGAGGAGTTCAAAACAAATAAGGATGATCGGCAAAACTATCTCGTTGGGTGCAATAATCAAAAACAAGGAAAAAATCAAATAAGCAAAAGTTATTGATACTTAGCTCCTTTATAGTGGAAGTGATCGATTTGATGAAACGGATTGAGCTCCCCAAATCTCCGCAAAAAGAACAAGGCAAAACTTTGGAAAAACAGAGTGAGTCACGTGTTCAACACGCCGCCCTTAAGACATTAGCGCCGGCTACACTCAAGAGTGATGCTATAGCCCTCACAGACGGATATCTCCAGGATAAAACACCCTACTACACCTACTACTAGCATATGTAGTAGATGCTCAACTTGAGCTTGGCAACTCCGAAAAAACCGTTAAGGAAAATCGCGAACGCTTAAGAAACGCTATAAAATATTTTCCTTTAGGGGTCCCTCTAAAATATAGAGCAACCCCTTTCCCATAGATTTTTACAAAAGTAGTGAATTTGTTTATATAATGGAACAAAACAACTTAAGAAGAAGAACTCCCGATGTGGGACTAAAAGCTTATATAGTCTCTTAAAACAACTAAAAAGTGGAAACTCCACGATGTGGGACTAATAATTTTTCATTCACAAAAGAAAACAATAAATTATAATTTTATTAAAACCTTAAAAACCCTTTTTAATAATTGTTTTCCAACACTATCGCAGATCATGGAGTTGGATAAAAGCATATACCCCGCACCGTGACGGTGATGCCTCGCAGAAGTCGAGCAAGAAAAAACCCGAACCATTTGCAAGTACGACTGATTGTGAAGTTCTATCCCACGATGATAGGTTTTTCTATCTCCATGATCTGAAAAGCAGATCATCATATCCTCTTGTGGGTTTTAAAAAGTGCTCCCGTTGGTCTATTTTCAGAGCAATACGACACGTAAATAGTTTTGTTTCATTGAAGGCTTTAGGAGAGAAAGATACAACAACGATAATCCAAGATGTTATAATGCCAAAGAGCTTGGTTCCTGAGTTAACATATAATGTAGAAGAGGAAGAGAAGACTACTAGCTTAAAGAAAAGAAAGAAAACAATGTAAGAGAATGAATATCGGGTGTGGAAAGATTACATATGAAATGTTGAGGACGAGGATGAAGAGGGTGGATTTTTTCTTTTTTGACAGAGAAAATTGTAGACGACTCAAGGTTGGTGAAGTTTTGATAGTTTATTTTTAAAGTTGTTTGACTAGGATTTAGGGAGTTTCAAACTAAGGTTGGTGGTATCATCAGCGAACAACTTTACCATTCTACCGCTGAAGTTTGTTTTTTCATTTTTTTTTAAATTGTTTATGAAGGATCTTTCTTTTGAATCATCTTTTCTGGTTTTCTTTTGAAGAACCTGTTTTATTTTCTTGGCCTGCAAAAAAAAAATTCATAAGGTTTCACCCAACAAAAAGAAGAGTCCCACATACAATCATAAGATTGCCAAGATCTAACTAGTACAACCGTTGCCACGGTGGGAAGGCCGACCAAAGAACTTAACAAAACTACACCACTACGTATTTGCATAGATTCAGATTGATAAATGAAAAATAAACATTGTAAAAGAGATGTTCGGTCGCCGAAATTGGCCGGTAAAGTAGCTCAGATGACCGACAAAGTCCATCTGCTCACCAGTCAAACAAGTCATTCCGTTCAGGTAAGCGGAGTCAACCCGATCAAGCACTGAGTCAGGGTCTAGTCAGATGGTGAGTTAGAGTCAAGATAGATGATCGGTCAATTTGCCAAGGCCTAAGATCCCGCTGCGCCTCATTCCGCATCACAACTTCGGTTCAGCCACATTCCACACTGGCAGCTTTCATATCTCCCCAATCTCAGTATCTAGCTCTCCCATTTTCTTCATTGCAGCACCACCGTAGCACCTAGAGTTCCTTGACCACTGCTTCACACCAAATCAACACAAACCAACTGCAGCTACCCATTTCTTCAGTTCCATCTCAGCCTGAACTCCATTTGCAGTTCAATACCACCATTATCTTCAACGCATTCACTAAAGACAGATCTTCTAAACTCATTTCAGTCCATCGCATCCATTGCAATTGCAGCTGCAATATCAAATTCATTCTCGTAGCATCATAAATAACAGCACTAGCTCATTGTCTTGCGTCATCCGTAGCCGCATCCCGGTTTCATTCACTACACAGCTTGAATTTTTCAACACAGTTCAAGCCATTCCACTTCAAGCATCCCAACACCAAAAATGCACCTACAACTCACCATTTCATGTCTATCTTCTCAACTCAACTTCATCATCTTCGGCCAATACCACTTCCTCCAACTAATGACAACAACAAGCCAACACTTTAAACAACACCGCCGAATTTTCATCGCTTCTTAAACATACATTTATAAGAAAATGTTGGTGTTGTCAAAAGTTCAGACAAAATAAAACCAATATGAGAAGTGAATTAAGATGTATAAAGTACCAGAAGATCTTCATGCTTTTTGTCGAATTCGCTATAGCGGTTGAAGGATCCAAATGAAGATTGTACTTTTGAGCAATTTCAATCAAGACCGAGTTTTACTTCAGCAGATGGTGCTTTTACAGTAAAGCTTTTCAATTATCTACATATTTTAATAAATCAAAAGGAAACGGGAAATTACTAAAACCCAAGTTATGAAAAGACTGTACAACAAGGTTGTAGTTTGAATCGCAAACAAGACGTAATGGATCTACTTTACAAGGCGATTAACACCGGTGCGGAGTTTGAGCTCAAGAAATGCGTAAATGAATTCTTTTCCATATTTTGCAAGTAAATAGACTCGAATTGGCAATAACTCGCAAATCAACATCTAGAGCAAAAGCGAAGATTATACTCGCAATAACTTCCTTCGCCTCCGATGGACATCCCCTGGTATATGGGAAATGGTTGGCGTATGCGAAGATTATACTCGCAATATCACCCACTAAAATTTCCATGTAACTCAACCACGAACTCCAAGTATATTAAATCTTTTTATGCTTAATATAATTACACGGACAACATCAAAGTTAGATCGAAATGTAAAGAGACTTAGTGACTATGAACATAATCCCATGTTATCTACATACTTGCTGTACCATAAGTATTGTTCAAGACTAATTAATCAATGATTGTAACAACAGTTTGTCTTACTTGGGTGCTTACAACAAATGTATGTATGAACAGAAAAATAAAAGGCTCTTTGATCACCGCACCTTTGAGAAAGTGACGCAGATTGTGTCAATGTGACGATGGTCAAGCTAATGTCAAACTATCTACTATAGTGCATAGCCAGACGGGACCGGGAGGACTTGTGATTCAGAAGGAGCAGGAGGTGGAGCAGGAGTGATGTATTCACTTAATAACACCACCCGACCCGACTCACTGTAAGTACCTCGTCACCGACATCAAGCGGTCAAGAAAAAGGAAAAGCAAGAAAAGAAAAGTACTTAACATGGAACCTATAACCTTCTACAACTTCAATTGTAAACTCTAAACACAGTACGAAAGACAACTCATATCTGTCGACAATGAATTCAGTTCAATATAAATCATGAAGAGTGACAGATTTTATTTGTTTTGTACGATTCAAGAGCTTAAGAGCGTAATCATGTGCAAATTTGTTCAAATTACACAGCTTCACAGGAAGCAATAGGGTCCTCACAGAATGACCGGCCAAGCAATCAAAACCTATTGGACGAGTACGCCAAGCGCCCCGCCTCGTTTAGGATCTTCTTAGGTTCCATTTAGTGTCATAATTTTTTACCGGATGGTTCAACCTATACTGCAGAATGCTCGAAATTATGAAACTTCTTTCAACGAGAAACAAATTCATTTCATCATGAAAGCTGAAAGTAAGCTCATATTCGATTTAACAGATTAAAGGCTTTAATGCCGATAGACTATGGGGAGATGCTAAATTGCTAGATATAGCAATTCCACCGCCACGCATAAATGCTTTTACAAGCGCTTTAGCATATTCCTATTGTGAATGCTCTTATAAATGTGACGGGAAAAAAGAAGAAAATAATATAAGAGTTTATCCACCCGAGAGTTGTTTTACCAACTACGCTCAAACCGAAACAAGATTCTAGACATTAAATAGAGAACAAAAAGCAATATGGCCTATAATTTTGGTGCAAAGCAACAAGGGCTATCTCGATTATTAAACGTCGACCTTGAGCATCATAACTATTACCAGGTGTTGCAAGAGTTAAAAATAGAACATACAGAAATACCTGGTAACTTGTAATGCACTTCATTGAAAGTGATTATGTAAAGGACCCTAAAAAGTGTTTCGAGTTGTGTTTACTACAAGCAAAAAGTAAACAGCAGACCGTGGTCATGAATATTTCTCAAAGTGGAGCTAGAAGAGCAGTGGTACTATAATCCATCAATGGAGACATGGAGTAGATACCCCGACAAACTAGGCTAATGACTACATTTTACAAATCTTGGCTGCTCCATCTCGGTCACGTGTTTCATTAAAAGACCATAATATATGAACTCAAATCTTGGAAAACCGTATAAGATGAATATACAGAGGCCAATGCTACGAACAAGTCTCAGTTCTCGGCAATTTAAATCTATTCAAAACAACGAAAGTTTTCTTTGAGCGAATATTACTTCAAAATTCCCATATAATTGTCGACTAATATGCTTAAGCCATATAGACATAGAAAATCATGCGTTAAAACAGACATGAAGGGTTCAAGACGCCTTTCCTACCTAATAATTTGCAAAAGAAATCATTGTTTTGAATCCCACATAATAATCAAGATATGAAAAGACATTATGTATGCTCGTACTAAAAACGCAAGTTCTGAATGAATCATAGAAATCATCTTCTCTGCCCTAATTCCTAATCTTCACTATAATTATGCAATTCAACTATCAATTCATCTACATAGTTGTCATGTACAAAAACCCCAGTACTTATTCTACAAAATAATCACTAATTTCACATACATTCAAAATACAATAAGAAACCCTAATTTCAATTACCTGATTTATACAAACAACCAGTGTTCACAAAGATTTCATGCATAAGAATTCGTAAAGAAAGAAAAAATTGAAAGAAGAACTCGGTAAGCAAAAATTTTACTTAGGCGTGGAATTGACCCATTTTGGAAGTAGTTCTTACCAATGTCAATCAGTCAAAACCCTTGAAATCCATCTCAATCACCAACTCGAATCCTTCCTGTTTCAAACAAAGAATGACTCCATCTTGATTTGCAGCTTCAATTTGCTTCTCTATAGATTAAATTATCTCAATTATAACCCTAATGAAGAAGATAAACACCCAACTACTTTATCATCAACTGAACCACCATCTTCATCAATAAAACCTCAAATTAGGTCACTGAAATTTCCCAATTTCAATCTTTAAGAAGGGAATTAACTTGAAAGAGGAAATAGATCCGGTTGCGGCGATGGTGATGGTGGTAGTGGTGAATAAAAAACAACGGAGAAGGAAGGAGAAGGAAGGAGAAAAAGGAAGAAGAAAAAAAGAGGTGGCCGGGATTCGAACCCGCAACCTTTGGGTCATTTTACCTCCGGTTTCACTAAACTGCCCCTAAACAATTAAACCATTTCCAACTTCCGTGTCCTTTTTTCTGCCCGTGAAATTTACTCCATTACCCTTCATTTTGTGTTGTATTTACCGTAGTTTTTGTGAGAAATTGAAGCATGGAGGGGCTATTTAGTCATTTCAGTGTCGATTGAAACCAATTTGGGACACCAAAATCCAATCTTTTTGTGTCAATTGATCACTTACTATTGACAAAAAAGTGACCATATAAAGGTCCACCCTCGCTTCGCTCGGTCGGCCCAATAAAGGAGTCCATTAGAGGACCCAGGAACCGACCAAGACACAATTAAGGAGGGTCGAAAAATTTCAACTTTCAATCACAGATAACATCGTCTACACTAACGTTAGACATACAAGCCATAGAACTCAGACCGGAGAATATTTTAAGCTTAGCTTCTAAAGTAATTGCCGCGATAGTTTTTACCTCTTTGTTGAAATGAAAGAACCTGTTTTACGTTGATTGAAGGGTCACTGAACCTTATCTTCCAAGAGTATTTCCTGCAGTATAGCTTAGTTCATCAACTTTCAAATATTTTCCCCAAATCAGATCATTAATACATTTATACTCTTCATATTTGTTGCGATCTTTGGAATAATGAAGTTTGATTACATGCATGAACCCATTCGATCCTTCTCTTTGGAAGTGGTTTGGAAGTGGTGTGCATTAATTGTTTTTCATTATATATATCACAAAATGTACACTATAAAGTGGTGAACGAAAAGCATCTTTAGGTAGTGAGTTTGAAACTCATATCCGTTGTATTATCACCCAACCACGATACCATTATGTTAAAATAATATAAACTTCTTTCATATTGAATGATTAATGAGATAAATATAATTTATATTTTTATTATTAGATTGAAGATACTATCTAAAAGTACTCGAAATGGACAATAATACCAATTATAAAGATAGTCTTAGATAACTATATCACAGTTCTTTGGGTTGGGCAGGTTGTTTGGGCTTAGAAATATTTGTGCCAATGCTTGCCCAATAACTCGGGTTTATAAAGTTTATGTCCAAGCTTGCCAAAAATCTTGAAATACGTTGACCATGTCCGCCTAACGATCGGGTTGGGCATGAGTTTTGTGGGTTAACCCAACCCAAGTCCCACTCCTAGACCCGGTAGTAAATTAAAGGGGTACAATGGTAAATTAGGGAATAGTAAATAGTAAATCATGCTTATGGCTTCTATTTGAGGGTGTACAATGGTTGCATTTAGATGCGAATATGGCATTATCTATCGTACACCGCCCTAATTCGATCCGTAACTCCAACATAGATAAATTTTTCCTCTTCGAATTCGTATCTGAATTATTGGAGGAATACAGAATTATATCCGATCTGTTATCGTAAAAAAGAAAACGACAAATTCTTATATTTTTCTATAAAATTGGATAAACATATTTGTAAATGATTTTTAATGAAAATCTTCAAAAATATAAAGGAAATGAAGAAAAGAATTCTATGTGATATACACCTTATTAAGCTTAAAATATGGGGAAAAGAAATTGGATACTTTAAATGCAAAAAAAAAAAAAAAAAAAAAAAAACAACGCATCTATATTCTACTCGATTAGTTACATTTGGATAAAAAAATATGATACCCGTAATTAATAGACCATCATACTGTCATCCATCTTTGTCATTAATCCATCCTGTCACTCACGTCGATGAGTTGTACCTATCATGTTACTACATTTGTCACTTACTGTGTCGTCATTAACTACTGACTATATATTTTCATTGTCCCGTGTCTGTAAAGCTCTGTTGAGCTCTGTCCTCATTTTATAAACAATGTTATCTTGGTATCGAGGTAAAACTCGATCCAAGTTTTACCTTTGCCATTAATGACTATTTTTTGAAGCTCATCTCCTTCAATTTATTCTCAATCGATTGATCCTTTTCTTCAATTCTTTACAAATTTCATCTTTATCTTTTGATTCTTCATCAATCGATTGTTCTTGATCTTCTTTTCTTTATTATCTTTCAAGATCTCATATCTACCTTTTTCTTTACAATTTTTTCAATGGAAGCTCCAAAATCAATTTCGAAGGTTCCTTTACATCAATTGGCTAACATTGTTACTCTCAAGCTTAAGGCGAATAATTTCTTAACTTGAAAATCTCTAGTTCTTGCTCTTCTTACAAAATTTCTAGTTGTTGATTATATTGCGGTGTTAAAGTTTGTCCTGCTGAAACTCGTCATCCTCAAGAATATCTTCTCTAGAAAGATGGGGATTCCACAATTATGCTTCTGTTGTACTCAACTATGTCTGAGTCTGTTATTCCCTATTTTGCTGGTGCTTGTAGCTCGTTTCTATTATAGACAAATATTCAAACAAGATTTTCTCAAGTCTCTGCAACGCACTTCATTCGGCTTTGGACCAAATTACAATCTATTCGAATGGGAAATGGATCTGTCACGACTTATCTCTCTCAGCTCAAACAAATTCTTGATTCTCTGGCTGCCGCAGTATCTGTAATCAGTGACTCTGAGATTGTGGTTACAACCTTATCAGGTTTGAATTCTGCTTATGATGCTTTTGAAACTTCGATTAGGATTTGAAATTCACTTTGTTAGTAGTCTTTGAATTACACAATCTCCTTATCGGTGAAGAGATTGTTGTTTCTTGCTAGATCAAAATCACTACTTGTTGAATCGAAAGTAAAGCTTTTCTTGCTAATTCTCGTGGTTCATTTCCTACTCAATTTCGTAATCCTAATCCTATGATGCGTGGTGGTCAGAGTCCAAATTATTGAGGCAAAAGATTGTTCTATCCTAATTTTAGAGGTGGTTATCATCAAGTTGGTTCTCGACCTTCCTCAGCCTTTACATCTGTTCCATACAATCAAACAACCTTTACTTCTATTCCACCTCCATCACAGATTCAAGCTAGTGAAGGTAATCCACCACCATGTCAAATTTGTCGCCAATATGGCTATCTAGCTCCGAATGCACCAACATATTGAATTTTTCATTTCAAGGAAGAAATCCTCCTCAAAACCTTCATGCTATGCTTGCTGCTGCAAGTATATTTGGTGAAAATCCATGGTATGCAGATAGTGGTGCTAACAACCATGTGACTTCAGATATAGCTTATTTGGATCACTATACTTCTTATGATGGCTATGACTATATCCAAACAACTAATGGTGAAGGTATATGTATTTCTTCTACTGGTTTTGTTAATTTGTCTACTCTTTCTAGGAAATTTTCACTACAACAAGTTCTACATGTTCCTAAGGCCTCACACAACCTTTTGCCAGTTCATAAATTCATTAAAGACAACAGCTGCACTATAACCTTTTCTTCTATGTGTTATATATACTGTGCAGGATCTTCACACTAGGAAGATTCTGCTGCAGGGACCCCAACATAATGGTTTATATCCCATCAACTCTCAAGCTCCACTTAAAGCTTTTCATTCTGTTAAAGTCTCTCAAACCATCTGGCATCAAAGACTTGTCCATCCCTCTTTTCAAACATTTAGTAATCTTTCTCATAGTTTGTATGTATCTAGTGATGTAATAAAAACACCACTCTTTTGTGAGTGTTGTCAGTTAGGTAGAGATCATAAGCTCCCTTTTCCATTTCTACCTCTTTTACTAGCAAGCCTTTATAATTGCTTCATATGGATTTATGGGGACCTTCCCCTGTCATGTCTAACAATGGATTCATGTACTATGTCAACATCATTGACGATTTTACAAGATTTTGTTGGTTGTTTCCTCTTCATAATAAATCATATTTCAAGACCATTTTTTATAACTTTAAGTATCAATTGAAAATCAGCTTGCTATTAAAATTATTACTATAAGATCTGATGGAGGTGGTGAATTTATTAACAATGAACTGGATGAATTTACTTCTACAAATGGCATAAAGTATGAGATCACTTGTCCACATAATTATGAGCAAAATGGCTTAGCTGAGGCTAAACATAGATATATTCTGGACATTGGGAGGACTTTTTTAATTCAAGCACAATTACCAGATGCCTTTTGGGTTGATTCTTTTATGACTGCAAATTATGTCATTAATAGAATACCTACTAGAGTTATTGGATTCAAATCTCCTTTTGAAGCTCTATATGGTAAACAACCAAATTATTCTATTCTAAGATGCTTTGGCTGCTCAGGATTTACCTTGCTAAGGCCTTATGCACCAAACAAATTAGCTTCGAGAAGTTCTCACCGTGTTTTTCTTGTCTATAGTGCACACCATAAAGGCTATATATGCTTAGAGCCAATTTACGGCGAGTTTACATCTCAAGGCATGTGGTTTTTAATGAAGAATATTTTCCATATACTTCTCTCATGAATGGTACTTTTACAGCTTTTCTTATTCTTAATTTTGAGAATTTTAGCAACAAGTCTACTTCCTAGGCTACTTCGCCCTCTGCTTCAAAGATCTTAGTCAACTTCAATCAACGCAGCCTTCAACTTCACCCAAAATTCTATTTCATCAACTCCATCTCGCACCTACAATGGTCTCCAACTCTCATACTATGCTTACTAGAGGAAAGGCGGTATTTTTAAACTTAAAATATAGACATCCACTAATCATGCATTACCCACTACTTTGATGTGTGCCTATTTCCCCATTACTCCTACATATTTTTTCACAAGATATAAAAAATCCAAAATGGAAAGTTTATATGCAAGAAGAACATCAAGATTTAAAGGACAATGGCACTTATTCTCTTGTTGACCCTGAACCAGGTCAGAATATTATAGGATGTAAGTGGGTGTATATGATTAAATAGAATCCAGATGGCTCTATTGCTAGGCTGAAATCAAGGCTAGTTGCCAAAGGCTTTCATCATCTTGAAGGTCTTGACTTTAATGAAACATTCTCTCCAGTAGCTAAACCTACTAATATTAGGTAATCTTTTATTTGGCAATTAATTTTGATTGGGAGATATTTACAATTGGATATGAGTAATGCATTTCTGCATGGTGATCTTATTGAAGATGTATACATGACTCAGCCTCTTGGCTTTATTGATCCTTCAAGACCAAATGCAGTGTGCAAGCTTCATAAATCTTTGTATGGATTAAAACAGGACCCTATGGCTTGGTATGATAAACTACATTCAGTTCTTCTCTCTTTGAGTTTCATTGGTTCTTTTTGTCGATACTTCTCTGTTTGTGCAAAGATCTGGTAAAAGAATCACCATTTTTCTAGTATATGTGGATGATATCATCCTTACTGGTACCTGCAAGGCCTACTGTTCCGAACTAATTGCAATTCTCAGTGCTCAGTCTCCTCTCAAGAACTTAGGTCCTTTGCATTACTTTTTTGAATTGGAAGTCAAGAGGAATTCTACTGGTTGGTGCTAAATGTTTTTCTTCCCCAACTTTTACTTCAACTAAGCTAAGTGCATTTGATGGTGATCCTCTTGAAAATCCAACTTAGTTTAGGTCATTAGTAGGTGCTCTAGAGTACTTAACTTGGACTAGGCCAGAGATAAGCTTCTCTGTCAATCAAGTGTGTCAGTTTATGCACAAGCCTACTACTGCTCACCTGACTGCTGCCAAAAGAATTTTGAGGTATGTAAAGGGCACTATTGATCATGGACTATTCTTCTCCAAAGGTCTACATACTCTTCAAGGATTTAGTGATTCTGATTGGGATGGTTCTCCGGATGATAGGAGATCCACTAGTGGCTTTTGTATCTTTTTTTGGCAACAATCTTATCTCCTGGTCTGCCAAAAAGCAAGCTACTGTTGCACATAGTTCCACTGAGGCTGAATATCATGCTTTAGCTCATACTGCTACTGAGATTGTTTGGATGTGTCAACTACCACAGGATCTACATATTTTTATACCTTCTCCTCCATTGCTGCACTGTGACAATCTCGGCTCCATTCATGTGGCTTCAAATCCTGTCTTCCACAGCATAATGAAGCATATGGCTCTTGACTTTCACTTTGTTCGTGAACTAGTGCAACAGAAGACTCTCCAAGTTTCTTATATTTCCACTATTGAGCAGCTTGCTGATATTTGTACAAAAGGCTTGAATGGTCCTCGTTTCTCGCTACTAAAGGACAAGCTTCATGTTTTTGGTCTTTAAGCTCTCCAACACGCTCAACTTGCAGGGGTAATATACCATCATACAACCTGTCATTAATCCATCCCGTCACTACTGATGACCTGTACCTATCATGTTACCACATCTGTCACTTACTATGTGGTCATTATCTACTGACTATATATAGCCATTGTCTTGTGTCTGTAAAGCTCTGTTGAGCTTTGTCATCATTTAATAAACAATGTTATCTAGAATCTCTTTACGAAAATATATAATATTTCGAACGCGAATTCGAATGAATTTCAAAGTTATCGAAATTTGTTGACTCTTTCAATAGCATAAACGAGAATACAATTATTCCCGACGTACATAAGTGAGTTTTACGGAAGGGACTTTATTTTGATCAGGGACGGTTTTAGGGGGTGGCTTACCCAGGATGAAGCCCACCCCAAAATTTCTAAAAAGATGTTTTGTTAGTGTAATTTTTAACATTTGTAAAATTTAGCCCAGGTGTAAATTTTAATTATCCCATTAATTGTTAAGATATGATTATGCGTGGAAGAAATCGGGAGATTTTGGAACCTTGGTCTCGTATGGATTAATTTTTGAATAGCAACTCAACCGTTCAAAGGCTATAGGGAAAAACAATTATTCATGATGTTTCTTAAAATCGAGGTATTGAATGGGCTCAATCATTTACGTGTCAGTTTGATAAAATAAAACTGTGTGTCAAATGGGGATGTCTTGTCCTTAAATAAGCAAGCGTTTTTCCAAAAATTCATTTTTCTTCTATGAAACGACTACAATTTTATGTATATCTATGTATAATCTAAAAATGCAGTGTATTCATGAGACAAAACTATAATATGTCATGACTTATTATGCGTATATGTACAAACTCCAAATATTTTTTGCATCCCTATAATAACCTTTAAAACTAGAAAAAAATTGGGCGGCCTTCGCCGCTAAATAAATCAGATTATTATTTTCGATACGCAAATTATTCCTCCCTAATATTAGTTACAAGGTGAAAAAAATTGATTCAAAGCTTTATGTTCCAAGGAAAAGAGATTGTGTGGCATACCCATACTCAGCTTTAAGTATATTACCGCAGTTGTCATTCTTGCAGTTGAGATAAATTAAGTTGAGAGTTCGAGAAAAAAAAAATGTAGCCCACCCAAACATAAATTCCTGGATCCGTCTGGGCTGATTTTGATAAAAGATTTTCCATGTAATCTTTTTTTTTTATGGGAATTTTTCCATGTAATCAGGCAATTAATTTCACAATATTGTATTCTTAATGATTGGTAGATATATTTCTGACTCTATCATGTATAACTAGTGTGTTATTTAATTAATAAAGCTTTTCTTTCACAGAAAAAAAAATATTCTCAATAATATTACGTGATTATTTATTATTTCCTACATATAATATTACATGATCAATTTAAGATTTCATCACAGATCTTGACTGAAAAACAAAATTCAATAGGATCGACAAAGTTATCGATCATTTTATTCTAGACACTAATTAGAAAAAGTTGAAATAAAAATCATCTTCTCTGCACGATCGAGCGGTCTGTGTGCAAGCAAAATTGTTCCCCAGCCATGAAGCCCCTCCAACCTTCAATTTCTCTTATCCTACAAACAAGCACATGATCAAGTATCAAATATAAGTTAGGGATCGTAGTCCCGTTACAAATTATGCATGTTTACACATCAGGAATATACATACGGCAAAGAAACCAATTTTAAGCAGATATCATTGTAGTACAATGATCAAATGATGGTACCACTAATGATTCGAGTACGACATTCGTCAACATCTAAATCCTACCGAAGAATACATATCAAAGAGAAATAACCGATTTTGGATTATTAAAACACCATAGGAAATATCAACAAAGTTTTCTTAATTTGAAGAGATTGTATACTTACGAGGATCTTACGGTGATTATCCAGTGGTGACTTTTTGTTGCAGTCCCTAGTACATTTATCCATACATTGTTTGCTCAAGTAGATATCACCAGGCTTTGGTTGGACACAAGGAAGATAGCATGGTTCAAAACAAGCTTGAAAGTCGGATTCACGAGATGCTGAAATTTGTCCTGAAAACATTCCCAGTATCAACAACACTACAGCTATCATTCTCAAGTGACTCTTACAACTTCCTTCCATTTCCTCTAATTTTGTCTTTTCTTTCGAATATCTGATAACGTCAAGAACACTATATCTCAAAACTTTGATACAAGAGATAATATCAACATATTAAACACATATTTATATATGCTTGATATATAAAATGTGACCATAATTACGAGAGCCTAACCGAAGGGAAAGAAATTATATTGTCATAAAAATTGACGAAGATATCTTGGGTGCTTTTTTATTACTCTATCCCTGATTTTCCTCTAGAGACTTATATCGTATTTATGAATTAAATATACGCATCTTCTACAATTTATTTTGGAGTAAATAATCTTATGCCAGAGAGCTTGGTTTCTGAATTAATTCTGATACACATTATTTGATTTGATAGTCATCTTATAATTTCTTGGAGTTAATAAGCGTCAAATTAGCAGTTTTATACCGGTAGATTCTTTTTTCCCGATTAAACTTTCTATCTTTTACTAGTTAAATTCTAAATTTGCGAATCAATAATTTCAGTAAAATAATAATGCTTCCATTTTGCTGAAAATGATACTTTCATTTTAATTTTATTTTTATTCAATTTAGCCTATTTTAAGGCAAAAATGAGAAAAAAGCATTAGGATATCATTTTTCCTGAAACAAAGGTAGTAGCTCCTCTTTTGATTAATAACTCCTCTTTGGGGTGAACCGTGAAACAAGCCTGTGCAGTTGGCAGTGATTTATATGTCACAGTCCAGAGGAAGGGAACACGCGTATTCATATAACTCACCTGAAGTGAATGTCTCTAGAGCATCACTACCTTCTATCTACCGTTGTTGTAAAGATTAAGTCTCCACTCCCCATTTGAATTCACATCCCAGTGTTGGTTACGGCAAAGATGTGGATTATGTTTCCACATGTATCCCCATGTGTGTCCGTCAGTACTGTTCCATATGCAATACAAAAAAACGAGAATCAAACAAAATATGAAGATCACAAGATACTGTTCATCTTAATATGGTGAAAGATTCTCCTCCAAGTTGAAATGTCAGTTATAAAATTGGTAACAAGGGAACAGAGTATCCGAAATCGCATCCTAGTGGTTATTAGTTATGTACTTAAACATGTGAACCATGTTTTGTACATTTTGTCTGGTTGTGTTATACATAAACAAATAGAGAATCAAACAAAACATGAAGTTTACAAGATATGCAAACAAGATTTTTCCAGGTAATGAATCTATCAATAATTGTACGAACTACATTATTATTTCGATGCACACATTTTGCTATGTTGCTACTATATGCGATCATCTATAAAAACTTACACAGATGAAAAGAAAATCAAGTATCAAACAACTACAACATTAATGACTTCATTCACCATGTACTTGTATTTCTTTTTCTTTTTATTAAGCACATCAGTTTCAATCTCAATGGCGTTGTTGGATGAACAACCAGAGAACTTCATTGTTCATGTCTCTAATTCACAGAAGCCATCCATCTTTACCTCCCACCATGAATGGTATACGTCTACACTCCAATCTCTCCCCCATTCATCTCATCCTAGAGAGATCCTTTACACCTACACTCATGTTATGCATGGTTTTGCGGCCCGTCTCACACCTTCTCAAGCTTCTCATCTACTAAATCTCCCTGGAATTGTATCAATCCTTCCAGAAGAGATTTACGAACCCGAGACTACTCGTTCTCCTGCATTTCTTGGTCTGAGTGAGAATTATGGTCTTTGGCCTAATTCGAGTTATGGCGAGGATGTCATTATTGGTGTTCTTGATTCCGGAGTTTGGCCTGAACTGCCGAGTTTCAGTGATACCGGATTATCTCCAGTACCAAATAAGTGGAAAGGTATTTGTGAGACAGGTCCTGATTTTCCAATAACATCCTGCAACCGGAAATTAATTGGTGCCAGAAGTTTCTATAAAGGACAGGGAGGGAGAGCGCTTGATGGACCGATATCACCAAGAGATGCAGGTGGACATGGTACTCATTGTGCATCCATTGCAGCTGGATCTTCGGTTAAGAATGCTAGATTCTATCAGTATGCAGTAGGAGAAGCGAAGGGAGTTGCCACTCGAGCAAGAATTGCTGTATACAAGGTATGCTGGAGGTTATCGACTGGAAGAACTTCATGTCAGACTTCAGATACTCTCGCAGCAATGGATCAAGCCGTGGAAGATGGAGTTCATGTAATATCTTTATCTGTTGGTTCCAAACGAGATGCTTTGCCATACAATTTGGATACGACTACCATCGCTGCTTTTGGTGCAATGGAAAAAGGAGTTTTAGTTTCCACCTCTGCTGGAAATGCAGGACCTGGTCCATCCACCACAAACAAAGTCGCACCGTGGATATTAAGTGTTGGGGCATCAACGATTGATAGAGAATTTCACGGAGATGTCATTTTAGGGGACGGTAAGATGTTCGATGGTACCTCATTGTATTCTAGCAAACCATATGGGAATTCGGCAAGCAAATTGGTTTATGCTGGTGATCTTGGTAACGAATTTTGCAACAAAGACTTCGCTTCAAATTCTTCTAAAGTTAATAAAAATATTGTTCTTTGTAATTATGGTGGTGGCGTCGATAGATCTACAAAAACAAACATGTTAAAAAAAGCTGGTGGTGCCGGATTGATTCTAGTAGAAGATCCAAAAGAAATCGGTTATGGATTGTCAGGTGTATACAAAACACCTGTTGTAGTGGTTGATATAGACACCGGAGCTGCGATTCGACAGTACATCAAATTAGATCGAAATCCAACAGCTACATTCAAATTTGAAAGAACTGTGATCGGTAATTCGCCACCAGCTCCTAAAATTGCTACCTTTTCTAGCCGTGGTCCAAACAATTTAACACCAGAGATTCTGAAACCAGACGTTATTGCACCTGGTGTTAATATTTTAGCCGGTTCAACCAAAGATTCGTACGATATAAAATCCGGTACATCCATGGCATGTCCTCATGTGAGTGGATTGGCGGCACTGCTTTGTCAAGTTCATCCTAATTGGTCACCAGCTGCAATCAGGTCTGCTCTTATGACAACTGCTTATAACCTTGATAATTCCGGCAAGTATATTACCGATCTCTCAACTAGCAAATTATCAACACCATATGGACATGGGTCAGGGCACGTCGATGCAAACCGCGCTCTAAATCCGGGTTTGGTGTACGACATTGTCCCTGATGATTATGTGGCATTTCTTTGTTCCATTGGTTACAACCAAAGACAGATTTCTGTTTTTGTCAAGAGTAAGAAGGTTGATTGCGGATCAGTAGCGTTATCAGCAAAAATGTAATAATGGCAGAGTTATTTAGTCTTCACATAGCCTCGACATGTTGTGTGTTCAAACTATTTTCTAGGGCTGCACAAGACCCACCCACGATACCCATACCCGCCCGTACCCGTTATACTGGTGGGTTTTTTGTCCATACCCGCCCGTTGTGGGTGCGGGGTTGGTTAAGAAAAAAAAACCCGCTGTCTGTGGGTGCGAGGTTGGTTTTAGGTCATACCCGCCCGAAAAACCCGCTCAATATACACCGTTGATTACAGCTAATCCTTCACTGGCCTTGAGAAGTTCAGCTCGCTCCCTAGACCACCTCTTTTGTACCTTTCTCCGAGAGACTTCACGTTTTCAATGGTTGTTGGTGTCTTGTGTGTGAACATATCCATAGAGGTGCCAATTTAAGAGCTGGCCTTCTTAACGTTCGAGATTTCTTTACCATCAAAAATAAAATAGAAGCGTATTCGATTTGCTATCACTATAATTAGTCGCACGCGTCATGAAATATATTAAAGCGGACTCCATGGATTGTAATCTTGAAAATTTCAATGTGGTGCGGCGAGATTATAGCGAACTCCTCCTCCTCCTGATCAGTATATCTAATTTTTGGATTATATCTAATTATTACGGGTTTAAGCGGGTTTAAACCCAAACCCGCCCTACCCGCAGCGGGTGGGTAACAAAACCCGCCCGTTGTTTGTGGGTGCGGGGTTGGTTATGAAAAAAAAAACCGCAGCCTGTGGGTGCGAGGTTGGTTTGAGCTTATACCCGCCCATACCCGCCCATGTGCAGCCCTACTATTTTCTCACTCGGGTTAGAAGGAGAAAATATTTGATGGGGGCGTTTTTTGAAGGGGGCATGGGGGACCAATAATATATTGACACATGCACATGATATAAATGAATTTTGTTTCCAAAAATATATACAAAATGTATTTTTGAATTCTGTTTCCAAAAATATATAAAAAATGTATTTTTGCAAAGAAAATTTGTTTTCATAATTGGTGTTGGTATTTTTAGAAACAGAATTTATTAATATCAAGTGCATGTGTCAACATATCATTGGTCCCCATGCCCCCTTCAAAAAAACGCCCCCATCAAAAAATTTCTCGGTTAGAAGGTCAGTCCTCTTTTACTCTTTACGTTAGTATATCCAATTGGTCTTTCTGCGTTTTACAGGATTGCAAAGTCCGATTCTTTCTTGGTTTGTGTTTGTGATGAATTCCGTTTCTTCTACTATTCTCCAGGCAACAAGTAAAACATTCGAAACTTTTGATTAATATCGATTCTGCATTAGGTTTAATTTCCTTTCTCACATACTTCACAGTGGCAGCGAAGGGTATTTCAAAGTATTGGAGTGGTGGCCAATAGTTTTTGCATTTCCAAAATCAGGGAACTAAAATTGTGTGAAGTTTCAACTATCAGGAGGAGATGTTTGATCAGTCGGTCTCGAAGACTTCTCTCCCGTGGAATTTTGTGGTGTACCATGTAAGCTTACAAGACTTGCTAAACAAACAGTTCAAAATGGTGATTTAAAAACATTCAACAATACTTCATTTCCAGTTTTTTTAGGAACGGGAGATTGGGGGATATAAAAAGCTATGTTGTCTTGGGCGTAAGGCGCCGCGCGGCGTCGGGTGTAAAATCCCGAGCCGCAGCGAGGCGCGGCGAAGCCGCGGCGTAGAACAATAATTATCAAAAATAACTAATAAATGTTATGGTCTTGACATAACTGATAATTAGCTTAGACTTTCTATATTAGCTTGTAAATTTTAACTAGATTTTGTGCCCGTGCTACGCACCGGGCGGATCCGAAAACCATCTACTATCATTTTTTTAAACCATATTTTTGGTTTGGTGTAATGTGGCTTCGGCTTACCCCATCGCGATGCATTTTTGATTTTGTGTGGCTCGGCCTCGCCTCGTTCTGTCACGATGCATTTTTAATTTGGTATGGGTATGGCTCGGCTTCGCCTCGCCCCCGTTCGGATGCATTTTTAATTTGGTATGGCTCGGCTTTGCCTCGCCCGCATAATAGCAATAGGCTTATCAAAGTGAAGGGCTAAAAAATGATTCTATAAAGTCTCCCTTGAGATCCAACCTTTTCTTACATGAAAGTTAAATTTTCACTCCCACAGCCACAGCAAATATCCAATATGCCACCCCTCTTTTATGTACTGCCGAATCATTTCGGAACCAAATAAATGAACCTTATTTTGAGAATCAAAAATTAATCAACAAATCGCAAAATTATTCACCCACTCTTGTTAACACCATGCATTGAAGAAGCACAAACTACAAACAAATGTGGTTTAAAAACTCAAAGCATTCAACTGCAATAACATCTAAAAAACAAATGAAAAGAATAGAGACACCCGGCGACATCTGTAATTTGAGTTGAATCATTACCGCCATTTTATCATTCATTTTCCCCACAATGGAGTTTTCTACTTACCACAATTCACATTAACTTCAGCTGCCATTGATTCTACCTCATTGTAGCCACTACCACCGATCCCATAAACTACAGAGGTGCTTCTATTACGTATCATCATTATCTTTAGCATCAGCTCCATCCTTGTTCCACAAATAAATCATTTCTGATTCCTTAGTAGGTAGCATGAACCATTTAGGCCCTGTAAAATCATTGCCCATCAGTGGAATAAAAAAGAAAGAAAGTAACTTTGGAAGCATGAACCATTAAGCCAAGATCTTTACTGGAATTGGTTAAACTTGTAATGCAGTTTCAATAATGACACCTTCCTCACTGAGGATGTGCCGAATATGCAGAAAAAAGAAACAAAATGAAAGCAAACAAATGAATTTTATCAAACAAAACAACAGTTGGATGAAAAAAGGAGAAGTTTCTGCTCCACATAATCACTCAATTCTTCCAAGACACCAAACCCAACCACTTAAAACTTTTGACATAAAATAAAAATTGAGGTTAGAAACTAACATCAAATAAAAGCTTTCTGAATCGATCAGGAATTACGATAGACTGAATTGAATAGAAAAACAAAGAAATGAAGATATGCTAATGTAGAAATGTGCATTTAGCTAATGTAGAAATGTGCATTGATTCTCTTAATTCCGATTCTCTTGACCCCGATCCTGCAAAAGTGAAAATGTGGAATAAAATCAGATATAATGCAAACTACTATAAGTCTAATTTCCAAAAAAGTACATTGATTAAGTATTGTATGAAAAATAGAATACGTGTGATCATTTTATGTTCATAGCATATACATTAACATAGAAATGACAGGGAAAGAAAACAGATTAGCCAAATCAATAAAACCCCACCATGGTCTAAATCAGTACACTTAGCTCCTATATCAAATAGTAATTATCAAAACTCACAGATCAAAATCATTAATTCACTCCAAAAATAATTACATTTCAAAAATGAAACAATAGAATCAGTTAACATCAAACTTGAGGATCTTAAAATCTAAACATATAGTACGTACTTAACAACAAAACAATTAAGCAAAAAGTGTATGGTTTAATTCTAAAACTTAGTATTGAATTCAAACTGTAACCCAATACATCCCAAAACGATTCAAATCAAGTGAAATTCAATATGTTTACTTCATTATCATGATGATACGTTTCATAGGATTTCCGACTTCATTTGCGATCCATTGCCCTACAAAGCAAAACCACCAAAATTTTTCTAGTTTTCCAAATCAAATTCCCCATTGATTTCAAAACCCTAATTTCCTTGTTTTGGTTGAGCTCTGCAAGAGAAACTTAGCATGGCCGGATTCATATTACTTGGTTCTGTGAAATAATGGAGAACTAATGAAGATGTTTAATACTAATGTGGATTTTTTCGTGCGTAAGTGAGCTCATCTCTTAATTCTTCCATCCCATTACCAAAATCCAAATCACACCCTCTTCATTCAACATTGATCTGCAACATCCACCCTTGATTCCTTAAAACCCTAACTACAATTTTTTCAAAATTGTACCCGAAAAATAAACCCTAAGCAAGCCCGTATGATCATAAATCAAGAGATTAGAGTTACAAAAATTAAAACAAAGCAGAGAAACCTAACCCATGTTTCCGTTCGGTTTCATTCCTTCAAACCCTAACTTCAATTTCAATTAACCTTCTCTGCAACTCAGGAATAACTCTGATTTCTTCGTAATTTCTCGACCTGAATCTTTGATCTCAGACCATCTTCCATTTCTGCTCTATTTTCATCTCTCAATCTCTTGGAAAACAGCAGACTTCGGGTGATATAGCAATGACTTTATTTTTCAATTTTAATCAAATAATAAAGAGATTCAAGCACATACCTAACGAAGAAGATGAAACTAACGGATGTATTGTCTACCTAGCGGCGTTAGTAACGTCGATTAAATATTTGTGTAAACCGGTGTAAATAATTAATTAGGTATAAATCCTCACATAAATGTTGTATACCCACGTTATTGCTAACGGTGTTACAAATGGATTAAGTACGAGTGTAAAAGAGTGTAATCCGAGTTTTTAATGTCTCAACCAATAGAGTCTTGCCACTTGTCCTCTCCAGTAATTTTTTTTCCGGGTGGGAAAGCTTTTATCTAATTTAATTTGAGAGGGATGTCACACTCCAGGTGCGACGGGAGCTCATATGACTTAGTGTTTTAAAGGAGGGGAGATGAAAAAGATTTGCAAAGGATCTAGAAAGATTTTTTTCCTTTACTATTGTTAAAGTAATTAACAAAAACAACTAGGAATGATCTGTTTCTTAACATAATTAGCTTAGGGTTTTAAAATATTAATGTGTGACTTGATGAAAAAGATTTTCCAAGGATTTTGGGAATATTTTTTTTCCTTTCTTGGTACAAAATGCCATTATCGCGCCAAAAGGCGGCGCCTTGGCCCGAGCGCCTAGAAAGGCGATTACTGGGCGCCACTTTTAAAAGTGGCATCTCCTTACCCACTGTGTGGCGTCCAAGTTCAAAATAAGGCCACTTTGACGCCTAGGCGGCACCTAGGCGACGCCTTTGACAACATAGATAAAAAGGAATTGAGGAATATTGATTACTTCTCCCAACCCATGGTGTGTGTTAAGGGGTGATTTTTGGTATGAAAATACTAAAATACCCTTTGGTTAATTAAAAAACATTATGAAAAGACTATACTACCCTTTCCCCTAAAACAATAAAATCAAAACCAAATTCATATATCCCCGTTTACACAAATCAAGTCTGACAGACGTTAGGTTTAGGTTTTGAATTCTTTTTTTCATCGTTCTTCATCCGTTCTTCGTCGATTAATCATCGATTCAAAAATTTCTTCGTCGATTAACCTACCCGAATCATAAACAATGCCTCCACGAAAGAAACCAAATGCCCAATCGAACTTAACATCATCGATTGCTCAACAAAAACAGGAGCAACGAATTTCTAAGATTGCTCAAGAGCAAGAAGACAAAGAAGCAACGTTCTCTGATGATCAACTACTCAGAAATATGGCTTCTGTGAGAAGGTAAGTGATTTTAAACTACTTTGTAGGTGTTTAAATCGATCTATAGCAATGGGTTTAGGTTAAAATCGCGAACCCTAATCAAAACAATTGAGTTTCGAAGAGAGTACCGCATTGAAATTTGTATGAACACGGTGCGGTTTTTGTGTTCCTAAGCATTCAATCTAGGATGAATACAAGACGGGTTTCCAACCCCAGACAACCAACCGAATTTCTCTACCGGCATTCAATCTAGGATGAATACAAAGGCTGGTTTTAGTATCCAAAAGTGTTTGATAATAATTCGTGTATGCCGGTAGTGGACTTAAAACCTACAGGAGAGTTTATGAATTTGTCACCAGTACCGACATAGATTTTGGGTTGCATTGTTATGTGTACCGGCATTCTTTTTTAATAATTCGAGCATGCGGTAGTGGACTTAAAACATACAGGAAAATTGTCAACAATACCGGCATAGAGTTTAGGTAGCATTAGTATGCCGGTACTTGGTATCGGCAAGACAATCGATAGTCAATGTTTTATGCTGGAACATTGTACCGGCGTGGTTTAGTTTAAGATAGTCAGTGCCGGTACTAAAACTGAAGGTGAGTTGTCTTATATTCATTGCTTTTCGTGTGCTTACGATATAGGTCAAAAGCCAAGGAAGCCAACAAAAGAAAAAATAAAGATGTCGTCACTAAGAGAAGAAGGAAGGACGGTCTTGATACTCCTCAGTCTCTGCCTCCTCGAGGGAAAGATGAAGGCCGTAAGATTCTTTTGGGGGCTGGTACAAGAGGGATAATTTGGGAGAGTGGTGGTGATCGTAGTCGACTTGCAGTCCGTGAGCACGATGAGCAAGATGAAGAGGAAATTAAGGATGAAGGTAATGAGGTTCGTCCAAGTAAATTAGCAAGCCAAAGCGAAGTTGGTGGGCCAAGTCAACAACTAACACAAGGCAATGGAAAGAAGGGAAACGTCAAAGTGAAAGTTAAGGGTTATCACCTTCCTCACATAAATGACATGATACCTGACCTTGAACGTGGTAGAATTTGGGGTGAAGCTCCGGAACCAAAAACACTATTTGGATACAAGCACTCCTGTGATCGTACTATCTATCAAACCTATGTAAGCATTTTTTATCTTGTACATATGTATTGTTGTGTAAATATGCAAAATCTCTTAATTGTATTTTCTTTAATTGTAGGATCATAAGAAGGCTGTGCGTGTTTGCCGAAACCAAGCCGCAGATTGTTGGAAATTGTCTGACGAATGTGAAGAGGTCCAACAAATAGTAAAGGATACTGGTCTATATGCTTTGGTTGAAAATTATGTGAAGCCCGATTCTAAGTATCATCAATTGCTTCATGAAAGGTATCATGGTGAAACCGATACCATGCACTTCCCTTTTGGGGAGATGACCTTCATCCCTGAAGATGCTCAGAACATTCTAGGCTTGAATGTTATTGGCAAATCAATTGCAGAAGGAGTCGAGTCTCTTGACCTAGAATGGTCGACGTTGCACGGTATGACTAACAAGTTGTTTGGTTGGGACTACAAAACTATTGTGGAGAGCTTTTATGAATCCACGTCTGGTAAGACAAAGACAATCAAGTTGACGCTGCTTAGGAAGAATTTTGAAAACATAAAGAAAAGAAGTTTGGAGGATGGATGGGACATAAATTGTATAACACTCCTCCCTTCCCATTCCACCCTTCTAATAGTTGCTTGTGCGGCATAAATTGTACGTAGAGAAGACACGTTAGTCTCATCCTTTTCCTTGAAGCCTCTGAGAATTTGTCTCGGTTTGATGAGTGCTTTGCTCAATGTATTTACATCCTCAAACTCGTCGGGTTTTAGCTTCGCAACTAAGGAGTGACCAACAAATTCTTTAGGATCCCGATAGTTATGACAGCCACACAAAACCTCACAATCCCAATTGTTCATGTCATTTAAACGAAATACAAGCTTAAACGGGCAATTATTCTTCCTCATACGAGTCTTGTATACCCTATTAGTCTTCTTTGGATAAACATAGTCCTTTCTCTTGTGGCTATTCTTCTCCTTGTATTTCCCATTTCTTTCGCAAGCCATCTCAAAACGCCTCTTCGAACCTTTGGTATTCCTCACCAACACACACATGTTCTTAAGAGCCGTCTCTTTAGCCCAAGCGATTGCTTCCTTTCGATCTGTTATTCCCTACATAAGAACAATTTCGCGTTCATTAGTAAAGTTCAACATACTAGGTGAAAAGTATTATTTGGTCACATACCGGAGGGATTTTATAGTATTCCGACGTATCCCGATGAAGCGGCTTTGCATTTGTTAGATCAATATATGTCACCACCTAATGATTGAATGAAAATTAGTTCCAAACAAAATTAAAACACAATGCCGGCATGCTCGACCATTTTTCCGGCATAGTCTAAGTTAACCAAAACGGAAGACCAAATTTAAAACCTATTCCGGCATAAATGTTTCATTAGAAAACAACGCCGGAATCACAGGTGCCGGCATTCTCGTAACCTATTGTTCCAAGCCGGTAAAAAATTCCGGAATTGGAAATAATTGTTGTTGAATGCCGGAATTTAGCTTTGGAAAACATTTATTCCTGCATGCTTTTTTGTAGGTACCGGCATTGTAAAGTTGTAACTGAACAACGTCGGTTTTGGTACCGGCATTCTCGATATTTATGGTACTACGCCGGTACCTAGTTCCGGCGTAGATGTTTATTATGTTTCAATGACGGTTTTTGGTTTGGGATGGAACTGTTTCCTGTATGTTTTTCATGCAGTACCGTCATGGTAACCTATCAATGAAACCATGCCAGTTGAATATTCAGTAGTATATTACTTGTTAGGTAAAAAGGTTAACTCTGTACCGGCATAGTTTTTTTGTTAGAACACTATGCCGGTTTATTATTCAAAATGGGGGATATCAGTTTACCGGCATGGTCGTAGTATGAATACCATGCCTACGACCATGCCCGTACCGAGGTTTTTCAGCTGAAAAAATGGCGGGTTGAAAGAAAACATTCGATTTTTCAACATCTTAGCAGCTTTACCTGTGTGTTGGGGATGCTAGTATGTTGTGCAAGTTTACTTTCTTGTGTTGGTTCTTCAAGAAACTCTCCATACTCGTCAAAATCATCATTCAAGGGTGTTGGCTCAACAAAGAGTTGCAATTATGAGTTGTTGTCGTTAGCTGAAGATTCAAGATATGCTCCTTGTTGTAGTTGAGCTAAAGATTCGACAGCTGACAATTCTCTCTTCACAATCATCCTCCATTTTCCCCAAAAAAAATTCTCTCTCAAAATATTTTTCCCTCCTTCTACTCTCACCTCACTAACCCAAATTCAAATAATACACACACTAATCATTTATAAAAAATCTTATGATTTTACTAATTATTATTAATCACTAATCCTGATTAGTGAGGGGTAGATTAGGTATTACGTAAAATACTTAGATAAGGGGTGACCCCGAATTGATATCTGGATCCAGTTTTTGTCCTTTTCTTATATCCCCAATTCCTTTTTATATTCCCAATTTCGCGTTCTTTTTTAGATGTATTTGACATGTTTTGCCAGTTAAATTCTTGGCAGATAACTAAATAATCCTGTTAGCAAATCTGTGTAATATCTTGTGTTTGTGAAGGCACTAGCAAAGTGATGCAATTCAACATTACCTTCGAATCAATGTATTATCATTTCAAGAGGGAAAAATTGATTAGCTGTATGCCGACTTTCACTGTTGGATTTTGTTCTTCATTTCTATGATAACTCCAAGAGATGCATGAGTCATAAGCTGAAGAAATAATTTTCTTTTTATTTTGTGAACATAATACTATTTCGTTTCGGAAAAGATAATACTTTCAATTTTTTTCAATTGGGCTTAGGCCAATTCCTATGGCAAATGGCTAAACCCTCCATTTGCCATGCCAGCTGGCCTGGCAAACTGGCCGAGCCACTATGGGCAATCAGTTAAACGATTGAGTCTCCACCGAGCGGTCCAGACTATACCGTCACCGTCGGCGGTATAGTCTCCACCGTTCACGGTCGGTGCTCCACGGCTATAAATACCACCATTCCATTCAGTTTTTCATTGAATTTTTTTTCTCTCTTCTTTCTCCCCCTGGAGAGCAGACCAGAGCGATTTCTTAAAAATGAGTAGTAGCAAAACAAATAGACAAAGGAAAAGAAACAGGAAAGAAAAAGGAAAAAGTCATGTTGCAGATAGTGATGTTGTATGGGTTTAGGATAAAGAGCAAGAGTTCACTAATGTTAGGCAACTGGTTGGAGCTGGTGTATCATCTACGCATTTAAGTAACCATCCCGAGCGAGTTCTTTTACCCAAAGTAAGAGGTGGGTGCATGGTCTGAGCTAACCAAAGTTTTTGAGTTACTCCCCCAACCTGTTCAAGAATCCTTGAGAAGATATCCTTGACAGCCTTTATATTTCATGAAAGGAAAAAACCACATGACTCAAATTGGGCGAGTTCTTTGGGAACGTTGGTGGAACGCATCAAATACGTTTTTTTTTTCAAGGATTTCGAGTGTGGTAAGTTTAATTTCTCCATTCAATAGTTTAATTTTTAGTTCACAAACACTCATTTTAATTTTTAGAGATTCAAATTTTTAGTTCGATACAAATTTTAGTACCACATACAAACTTTTATTTTATGACCATGTTGTTTTTAGGGTTCACACCGTTAGATTTGTATATGTTGACTTGGAATTAAAAGTGAGGTGACACAAAGACAATTTAACCAATTAAAGTGGATGTCACAAGGAAGATGGAAAGAATTACTCCTTGTACGCAAATGATACTGAAAGAAAACCAGATTCAAGACAGATACACTCATTTGGATTAAGAGGTGCGGGTTGAAGGCTTTTTGACCGTTACCATGGCAAGGGGATAAACAGAGGGCAAGATTATCCCGAAGCTTGAACGTATTTTTGTATTATGGATGTTAGGTCAAGTTTTTTCCCCAATGGTAGCTCAGTGTCATTAATTGGTTTCTGGAATCTTTATAAGATTTGACTAAAACACCAAATTATGATTGAGGTTCTGCAATTTTAGCTGACCTATACATGTGTCTCAGTGATTGCTCAAGTAAGAAGACAAATAACTTAAATGGATTTTGGGTCGTAATGGAGGTAAGAACTATTTATTAGATTTATTACCGAGTTGTCAAACTAGTGGTGAATGTACTAACACATCAATTTTCATCAATGATATTTTTCAAAGTATTGGTGGTATACTTACTTTACTTGTCGTCGAACTTTGATCTTCACGATAAACGATTAATTTTTCCAGTCATGTACAAGTACAAAGCTGAGAATTGGGTTGGTCAAATTAATGATGGTCAAAATGTCGCTGTTATGCTAAGGATGCAACAACTATGCAACACTAGTCTCAACATTACGTCAATGCCGTATTCAGTAATTAATGAGTTCCATGAAGCAACGACACAAAACATGCTACAGATGAGCCTTGAGCGACTCGTGTTTTACAATCCGATTATTGGTCGGGGTATTTGGTACTACGGAGAAAGACATCTGTTTTAGCTACAAGGAAGAAAGGTAAAAGCTATTAACCCGTTTCCAACTTCACTAATTTCACATGATGATTGGATAAAGTGGGTAAACGATGGACAACCTTGGGAAGAAGCTGATGATTTTATCCAACAACCAGAACATGAGTATGATTATTTCAGTTGGTTTCAGAATGTATGTAAGCTTAATATTGCTACTCAATCACAAAAGTTAGGTAGTGTTGATTTTCCAGCAATAGGCAATTTGCCACTTACAGATCTTCCATCCCAACCCCCACCACCGACGAGAGAACCATATCGTGCCTAGTAACGTAAATGGGGTCGTCAAGTATGCCTTCAATACCTTGGGAAGTCAAGACATTATCACCAACTGGAGATATTGTTACAGTTCCAGTTACTAGTGAAGGTTTGCAGCAAAGCTATCCATACTATGGTGTGATGGTATCACCAGAAGAGTTTCAGGATCGGTGTAACAATGATGATCTTTTTATCAATCAATTCCAGAATTTCACTTGAGACAGATTCAAGAATTGAGGGAGAGTTTGAGTTATGAATTGCCCGAGATTCCGGTAGCATCAAGTTCTTAAATGCCTGGTGAAAGTGGAAGTGGGAGTCGTGGAGGTCGTGGAAGTGGGAGTCGTGGAGGTCGTAGACACGTCAATATGGTGGACACGTCAATTTGGTTTCATTTAGGCAATTTGTAATTTATACCCCAACAAGTTCAGCATTTCACCGATTTCAACCACCTCCTCCAATGGCTCCGGTACCATTTCAAGGTTATGACTCACCTGATGCTACTCAACCACCATCTCAGCGTCCAAATAATGAGTTTTCACAAGATCCAACTGGCTTAGGGGATTAAATAATGAGTTTTCACAAGATCCAACTAGCTTAGGGGATTATGTATTTGGTGGTAATCGTTATTCCGAGAGTTTTGTTAGTTGTTTGTTGTTAATGTAATTGCACTTTTGTTTGATAAATAATAATCTTCGTTTAAAGTTTTCTACATATGTTAAAATTAAGAACTTAGAATTGAAAACCTAGATTAAATTGGGGCAACACTTTTAAGATATTATAACAACTTGCATATCGGAACTCCTCTCCGTTGTCAAGGAGCCACTTTTCACGACATCTTTGATCAATCTCCAGAAGGGTTTCACCACTTCTCATGTTTCGAGCCTCTTCTCTTATCATACCAATATACTTGTTAACATTCTTGGAAATTATGGAGAGCCGAGCACCCAACACCATCGAATTGTGATTGTAGATGTTCGTTGTTTCTTCTTCAATTTCATTAAAACGCGTTCCCAAAACGAAATAAGTCGTAATGCGCCATCAATGACTGGATGATTAGTGTAGAAAACATAATTCCTGCAGATGCATTCATCTTCAAACGTGCTAAAATTGCGTTGTTGTGCTACTCTCCAACTATTTGCTCTTCTTAATTCATTTTGCACACTAGCTCGAAGTGCAACTCTTTGATTTTCGGCTGCATGTTCCTCTTCTATGAATTGAGCCATAAACATGTTTTGAGCCATTGGAATATCTAAGAAAATAGGAAGAAGGTGTGAGTTAATATGGTAGAGGAATGTGATATTTATAGGGGGAAAGATTTATGGCCGTTGGATCAGATTCTAATCAGCGTTGGAAACTAGACCGACCGGTCTTATAAAAGCCGGTAGCGGTAGAGTGAAGACCTAGCGGCGTAGGCTTGACCTGGCCTGGCTAAGTGGGTGCTTAAATGGCAAACTCTTTGATTTGCCACACCCATAGGAAGGGGCCTTATATACGGCAAACGAAAAAGATAAAATATCACTTATACTGAAACAGAAAATGTGTTTTTTTTTTTTTTTTGTTTTTTTTTGGAGAGAGTGCAGACTCGAACGACCTTGACTTCAAAGGATGTGCTCCTTGTCAACAACACATTTCTCCTCATAGGACTCCTCTCTTCTTCATTATTCTTTCAAGCTCATTCTCGCTCTGGATAACACTGCTGTTGGATTTTGCTCTCCAGTTTCCTGATACCACAAATTGTGTTGGAATCTTGATAACTTAGAGGAGGTATACTTTCTTTCTATTGCTCATATCCCTCTTTAATCTTTATTTTTATTATTTCATTTGATTCAAATTGTTCAAACTTCAAACCACAAAAAGAAAGAAGAAAAACCTAGCTACAAATCTGTTCCAAATTAGCAATTATGATTTTGAAGAGATGATTCTTCACAATAAGTGAAACCATTGAATACCCTTGACCTTACATTGTTTGTTGGTACTGTTAAACTGATAATTGTTCTACTGATTTAGGGTTTAGGGTTTGGAAGAGCAGTAGACTTCAATTTGGGAAATCTTTTGATTATGTTATAGATTAGATAGAGGTTTTCTTCAGAAATTACTCGAAAACATTCTGACTCCCTAATTTCATGTTCATCGCTTTAATTTCATTTTGGATTATTCATTTTTGTACAGTATTGTTTGTAACTCAAAAGCTATTGGTGGAACAAAGCGATATGAGTGAATTAGAGGATATAATTAGCAACTTGCCGGCTTCACTTCTTCATCATGTCCTCTCTTTTGTTGATACTCGTGATGCTGCTCGGACTAGTGTATTATCTAAACGGTGGAAATACATTTGGAGATCTATCCCTATCCTTCGTTTTCGTTGCGAGAATTTTTCGCAGACCGATAAATTTATGGATTTTGTTGATACAACGTTGGAGTTGCATGATGACTCAAACATACAGGAGTTCTCTCTCAAGTCTACGGTCCCCTTGAATGAATCTCTGGTTAAAAAATGGATTACAACTGTAATAGGCCACAATGTTGAAGATCTCAGTCTCAGATTGAACCAAACAGACCTAGTTTTGATGCCGTCATCTCTCTATTCTTGTGAGTCACTAATTACTTTGTCATTTTTATAGGGCCTGTTATCTATTTTCCCAAGTATATTTCTTTTCCAAGACTAAAGACTCTTAAGCTTTTGGGAGTTGGGTTTAGAGATGACTGCTGGAATGAACAACTCTTCTCCGATTGCCCGGTACTTAATTTGCTGAAGATTGTGTACTGCACCTGGTATGATATGAGGAGTTTCTGTATTTCAAATCCTGCACTGAAATACTTGATTATTGTTGGCCCGGAAGAAGATGTAGACAGTCTTCAAAACTGTTGTATCAAAATTCATGCACCAAGTCTGCATTTTCTCACCTATAAAGGTAAGGTTGCGAAGGATTATATCCTGTCTAGCTTTCCAAAACTAGTTAAAGCAGAAGTTGATTTCTGTGTTAAAGAAAATGGTTCAATGTGGGAGCAAGGGATAGACTATGGTAAAGCTGTAAGTAAGTTTTTTCGAGCAATTGCACATGTGGTGTGTCTAATAATATCTGATCGAACCCTACAGGTATTAGTTCTTAATTGCCGTTATCTTTTATAAGTTTAAGTTTGTGTTTTTGCGCAACAAATCGGATTCAGTGAATCTGATGTATATTTGTTTGTATTGCCTTGTCATGAATAGGTTCTCTCTGCTGCAGACAATTTATTGAACAACTTACCTGCATTTACTAAGTTGTACCTGTTGGGCCTGACTCAGAAAGTAACCGCAGATGAAGCACTAATTGCTTTGCTCGAAAAAGCACCCAATCTGTTGGCACTCACTTTTGAAGGGGTAAGTCACAAGTGCACAAAATCTTTTGGCCTTGATAGATAAATTACAACAAGTTTTGGACCACATTTGTTAACCTTTTATGATTCTGGTGTCCATTTGATTTCAAATTTAGTTTGTTTCCCCATTGCCTGGTGAAGAAGACGACGATGGCAATGCAGGTGACGATTCAGGTGAAGACAACCACGACACTGAAGAAGTTGACGCTGCTGAGGGTGAACATAACAATGACAATGAAGACGATGGTTGGGCGCTTGATATGGTGGCTGCTAGATGTTCTTTTCTACAACATCTGAAGCTACTTACCTTTAGGAAATTTACTGGCAACACAAGGGAGATGAGGTGGTTGCAACTAATTTTGAATAATGCTAAAGCTTTGGAAGCAATAAATATTTGTTTTGATTCCATTTCACATGGGAAGAGCAAAAAGCTAGTGGCAAACATTTCGAATCTTCCAAGAGCTTCAGCGAGTTGTTTGTTCAATTTCTCCTCTGAGCAGGGTTAGAAGGTAAATCTCTTGGTGAAGTCTTTTGTATCTTTTGTCTTGTTTGCTAGCCAATGTTGGCTGATTACTCAGCGTGCATGTTTCAACTTTTCCACAGCATATTCACCACTTCTATCTCTTGCATCATTTAGCTATTATCACACTCCCTACAACCTTTCTCTGCAGCCACATAATCATTGGTATTGCAATGGAGTGTCCCTCCATCAAATATACCTATTTAACATCGATTCTTCAGTAATATACCTATTTAATCAAATTGTCATTGGTATTAACATACAATTTCTGAATGATGCTGGGCAATTTGTGGGAGCATTGGGGAGGTACGTACCAGCAAAGAGTGTAGCTCAACCAGAAGCATGGGAGGTTTATGCTGGCATCTCAAATAAATTTGCAACCAATCATATTTGAAAGAGACAACTAGCAGTTGCAAGACTGGATTCTCATATGATAGATGCTTTGCTTGTAACACGACCTAAACAACTCGGTGCTAATTTCTAATTTCATTGAGTTAGAAATTGGCTGTGATTTGCTTTGGTTATTTTCCTATATATACAGTTATAAGCATTCTAAATTCTGGTTCTATTCAAGTATCTAATCTTGATGTTATATGTATTTTCGATCAAATACGTTATCCAAACTGGAGCAAATTCTCTGTTACCTGCGTGTTTCAGTTATAAGACACATTAACTACTACTCAAGCTTCGTTTTGCTTAAGTTTCTTGCCTTTTAGAGGTCAAACAAGAGCAAATTTAATGGAGCTTCTTCAGTTACATCTTAGACTCTTAAAAATGCCACTTCTGCATTTGAACTACTTTGATATTAACACGACCATATCGGCGTCATGTTAACCGAACAACGAAACGACATTAGAACTGTCTCTATGTTTCCCCTTCAAAAATGTGTGACCATACCTTGTTTGCTTGTTTGTAAGGTTTAATCAATGTGAGGCAATCCTACTTGAACATACACTATTTGATCTTCTAGACGTTCTTGAAATGAGTTTGGACAACAAATATAATCTTAAAATACCAACGAATTAAATTACCGTTATCGTGGTTCGGATCAAAATAGAGTTTCAGCTGATACAATTTATCCACCATTTTCATTGATGATTGATCAACGAGTCACTAGTCAGACTCCAGAATATGGTAAAGCCATATCTGTAAACTACACCTAGGCTTTTCTAGTTCTTGTTTTTGTCTGTAAACTTAATGACTGTCTTTACCCTTATGCCTCCTTGGCAATGTGTTATCAATTTTATTCTATCTTCAAAAAAAATAAAAAAAAAAATAAAGCCCAAGTTAGTAATTTTATCCGAAAAAAAAATACAAAAAAAAAAAAATCTCCACATCTCTCTCCTTGGGAACTCCTCGATTACGTGCTTAACTTTTTTTAATAGTCTGAATCAAATTACACGTGTTACCAATGCTGCCAAGTGCCATCCACACAATTGATTTCTAATTTACTAGCACAGTCCTCCATTGTTTATATCGAACCCAAAGGTCTAAATATCAAAAGACAAAGAACCCAAAGGTCAGAATTGGGTTTAATATATATCTAGGACCAAGGTCTTGATTTTTAGAAATCTAAATATTTTTTGAACCCTAAGAAAAAACGATCCTTACCACATATCTATATATAGTGCGTAATTAGCACCCCATTATTGATGGGAAGTTTGATAGAGATTGAGTATCTCCCGATTCTTTGTCTCGACTATTATATAAAATGTGTTAATTGACAAAGTAGAAACTAAATCTTTTTGTGCTGCATATGTACTGTTTGGTATCTTACCAATGAGAAATTGTTCTCCTATTCTTCTGTGTCTCTTATATTGGCATCAAATTTAATTTGTCATGTTGTTCGGTTAAGCTCATGAGTCATGCTTTCGATTTGTCTCATGATCTAACCATGTGGAGTGTGGGATACTATTTTTTTTTTTAATTGAGATGTTTCGTGCTTGTTAATTAATTAATCAAGTGGTTGATTGTTTTGACAACAGAAAACTATCATCTGGCCTGGTACATACCGGCGTTTCTACAAGTGTGTAATGGCAAGTGTATTAACATACCGGCGTCATACGTGGGACAAATAGCAGACAATGTGTGGTGATTGCTTTGTTGTTTTGTCACTGGATGTCTTCATCAAGAGCACGCTACGACAGTCCGTTACTTGAAGGAAGATAGCTCTCTCATTTTTCTCAAGTGTTAAGGGAATGGTAGAACTACTTTTGCGAAATATCATTTGGCTCCATTAAGAATCCGACATGGAGACATGCACTTGAGTAAGTGAGTATGTGTCAAAGAAGTTTTTGGTGGGTTCATGATATGAATGAGATCAAAATCTTTTATTTTGATAGGGCTGTCGTTTCTACTGTCAAAAGAAAGTGGGACATTTTTGGTGTTTGCTACGTGATGCTTCTTAGTTGTATTAGTAACATAGATGCTAATGGGACTAATGAATACATTGCGATTTTTGTTTGAGAAAAGGTTATGAAGTGCAGGTTCATGTCTATCCAGATAAGACGAAATTGAATGAAAGGGGTTATGAAGTGCATGTTCTGGTCTATCCATATAGGACGAAACTAAATGAAAGGTCTCTATTATACACTGGAATATTTCTTTCATTTTGGCAGGGTTTATGAGGAAGGAAGACAATGTCTCTTACCCATGTCAAGAGTGCATAGAAGGCCCGGGATTATCCTTATCACTTTGCTAGTTGATTTTAGCTTAATTGGTAAGTCATTCCCAAGTTAGATCCCGGTTTTGATCTTGCAGAGCAGGAATGCACATAAGAACCGTATAAGGTCTAAGGCTAAGATGTTTGACTATCTGGGACTGTGGGAGCATTTACTAACATATGTATCGTGGATTATACTACTAGTCATGTTAATGGTTTGTGGAGCTTGTATATTGTTAACTTTCATATCCTATATCTATAGCTTATATTGGTAGTAAACGATTGAACTGTTATTGTTCCAGATATACCCTAAAGTGTGCGGTTCTTTGTGTAATTGTAGTATATTCTTGATTAACTAATTTTTATCACTAACGTTGGTTGTGAGTCTACGTTAGTCAGGAAACGATTTTCCTGTATGAATGCGGGAACTGGAACACTAGTTTGTGGCGACAAAAGTGCGTCCATCATGCAAAAACATACCCGACGGTACGAGTAAGTTAATTCATCTCCTTCAATAAGGTACCGTGGAACTCGCGTCAAGTACCAACCCATATCCAGAAAGATGCCTTTACTGGTTGCATACTTTATTTTGAGTTGTGTAAATCTCATGGAGTAAGAATTGGTAAATTATGGTAAATATCCTTATAACCATTATTCTATTTTGAGTTGTACACCTTTGTTGTGATGCTCTTTTGTGATGAGAATTACAACAACAAGAGATGAGGATCATTTTCTGATGATTAATTGTTGTACTCGTTGCTGTTATGCACTGTCTCAAAGCAAGAGGTAATCCTTAACTAAATTTAAAGCACTTTAAATGTGGGGGCTGTTGGGCATAGGAATCTTTAACTTGTTCAAGGCCTTTTGGCCAGTTTGGTTGCAAACGTACGTATAGACTTTGCTGGACATTATGCATATTTTTAACCTTGAATTTTTGTTAAAAATTATTGCTTGTGTGTGATTCAAGGGATGCTGAGTTTGCTGAAAAACATATTGCCGGATCTTGTTTTCATCAAAGAAATCAAGACAATCCCCTTGACTTGTTTTGTTCGATGCACTATACATAAATGTTAATTAATTTGATTGTGACCAAGCTTGTTTAGAATTCACTATAAATGCATGGGATCAGATCTGTGATCTTCCAATCCATAAACTGTGAGAGGTATATGATGAATGTATCAAACAATATTGAAGAAGATAATAAAGACATGTGATTATGGACCACCTTCAGGTAGTCAGGATCTAGAGAAAATAAGTAATATGGAATTTCGCTTAGCATATTTTGCACATGTCAGTACAATCAAATTATGAGGCATTAATTGTGTGTCACTATATAATGATCGATACACAAGCGGGTTTTGAGAAAGTATCCTTGACATGTTAATCAGATGAGGAACAAACTATAAGGTTTGGAGAAAATGAAGTACACCTGATGAACATGATTTTACATATATATTTGTATAAGCTTAGATACCAATCTTACTGATTGCCTCTATTATGATATATCTTGTGATATGATAAACATGTTTTACATCTACTAATAAATGGTCGTTGTTTAAGATTTGACAGAATGACGTGGTCTAAAGTATCGTTAGGTAACCAAAATAAATTTTGAGGATATAGTTTCTGTCTAACGTGTTTAGTGTGTGTTGTAAAACAGATGTGCATGTCCATGTTTACCCTGGAAAATCACAGGGATGCTCTGACTGGAGGACTAGAGTTTGGAATGCACGAGGTACATATTTAATTTGAAATATGTGATATATATATGGCACTAACCTTAATTTTAAGGAAGCTATAATGAATGTACCAGTGAATAGTACATGTACTTAATATATGCTTTACAACCACCTATGAAATATGTGATATTTATGATTTGATGAAAAGACCAAGTTAGTTGATATGATCTAATGGATTGAAGAGAACCAGAAGAAATTCTGAAGGAAATGGTCTTTGTAAAACTTGATGCGTTTAATATGTGTGTAAATGTGCAGTATATTAGGTGTATATAAATACACTAGTATCTCCAAAGAATTACTGGGATGATCTGATTAGAGACTTGCGATACTTGAGGTACATCTTAAATTGTGTATGTGATACATATTCTACTGACCTTAAGAGATGTTGTTTCAGATTATGGAAAAATATTATCACATGCGTGTACCCTCTTAAGGAGTGTTTGTTTAAGGAAGTCCTTAAAACAAACATGATGAACCTGAATTTTGAAGAAATTGAAGTTCGTGTGCTTTAATTCAAGCACGAGAGGAAGCTTTCTATAAAGATGCTTCTTAAAGGCATTCCTCTGTAACCGAAGCCTGTGGCCATCATTGCTAACACTCAATTGACTATGCGAGTCTAAAGTAAATGAGCAATGACAAATTCTAGACATACTTGGAGAAGGCTAATTCGGTAAGACAACTATACTCTCTAATGAAGTAATTTTTGTAGACTTAATAAAGTCAATAGAAAAATTAGTGATCCTTTGATGAAAGGATTATCTAGAGATATAGGTTGTAATTATACATCGAGGGGGATGGGACTTAAGATCATAAAATAAACTTTCCATGAAGGATACTCAACCTTGCTGACTGGAGATCCCAAGATCAAGGTTTTGAATGAGACAACTAATTTGTGGTGAGTAAAAGTAAAAACTATCAGAGAATTATATTCTCTGTCCCTTCCCTATGGTGTACACGTGATAGTGTGGCTGCATGTGAAGAATGACTTTTAATAAGTCTTAATGAGTTCTATAGTTTCAATTTAAGATTGAAGTGGGGTGTAGCAGTAAACACTCTTGATGGAACTCACCTATGTAAATGAGGAAGTGGGTCGCTTCCTATGAGAATTTGAGCTGATTCTCTAGAGCATTCTAAGAAACGGGATATGTCCAGGGCCAAAATGGACAAAACGGCATGAGCTTGGCAGCAACCTTGGAGATATCATGTGTGGTTATTATCGCGGATTACACCAAACGCTAGCAGTTCAAGACATCGCGTTCACTGTTTGGCAAGTAGTTCCGGTAATCTCTCACTAAGCAAAGGTTCAAGACCTCATGGACACCTCTGCCTATAATGGTATTTCCTGTTTTTCGTTTTTTATTTTTTTTTTTTTTTTTTTTTTTAATTCATTTGAGAAAATGAGTTTTATGTTGTTTTTATGGTATTGGTATTACTAGTTCTTAGGACCTAAGGGTCACTAAGGGTTCACTGGCTCATTTTCACTTTGGTGAACAGAACCTTTAGTCCCACGTATGGGTAACTAAAGATGAATGCTCTCCATGCTGCTATGATTTTTACAAACCATAATATAACCCTGGGGTCAACACACTTTTGTCTATGAGAGAGGCTTGGAATGACTAGTATGATTTTGACACACATCCGCCAGTCCATTCAGTCAAGTTGGATCGTGGGGTTGGAAAAAAAAAGTTTTTCGTTCAGTAAGTTTACCAAGATCTTTTATGTCATGTTTTCATTCATGTGGGGTATTGTTGGAAAAACAAAGTTTTTTTAGTGAATGAAAATTAATAATAAAACGTTTTTCAAAATAATAAAAACACCTTCCTAATTTATCTCTCAGTCTGTATGGGATAAACTAACCGCGTATATTTTCATTGAATGAAAAACTTAATTGCAATTGAAGAATTTTCTAGATTTATATTCGTCACCTTCTCTTGCAACTAAAAGATGAGTTATCTTTCTTCTTTCGTGGTGTTTTTTATGTAAAGAAAATTGATGAGTTTTCCGCTGCCAAGCTCTAGTAGAATAAGGTTTGGATGTGCTATTAAAACTTTATTGAGATTGTTGAATCCTGGAGGCATATGTCCAGTAGGGCTATAGCATCATCTTTTTCAAAGTGTAGCCGGGCATTCTTGTCTCAAGGACAGCATGTTGAACATATGCCTCAATCTACCATTACCGTTTCTTCTTTCATGGTGTTTAACAGGGATCGATTTTTTTCAAAACATCAACAGTCCTTTGGGAGATGATACACAAATCAGATAAGTGCCTCTTATTTACCTAGTTTGATTGGGGGCCAAAACTTTTAATTGGGGGCCTTGCACTAGTGGATAAAAAAGGTCATCCAATCCTAATTTGGGTCACCCCTTAAAAAAATATTTTCTAAATGGCTAAAATGCCCTAAGTGATTAGTATTAATTTTAAATAATTAGTGATAATCTTACTTAATTTGAGTTTAACTTTTTTTTTTCAAATTTTTTATTTATCCATGCGTATGAAAAATCGCTGAGATCATGGATAATTTTATTTTATTTTTTTTTTTTGCTCAGATCCGTATAAAAAATCGTCATGGTATTGAAGTGGTTCATTGACGACTCTAAACAGTCGTTAATGTTTAGACTATTTCAGTGACGATTCTGAACAGTCGTTAAATTTTATAAAAGAGTCGTTATTAGACTGTTGTAAACGGTCGTTAATATTTCGACCGTTTTAGTGACGACTCTAAACAGTCGTTATTTCTTATAAAAGAGTCGTTATCTTCTTCGAAGAGTCATTAATGGCGAAAATGTATGACAGTTTGGAGTCGTCATATAAAGATCAATCCCCTGACGACCCTTTGGAAGGGTCGTTATTGTTTTTATTATGTATATGACGACCCTTAAAGTCATTATTGTCTTTGAAGGGTCGTTATTTGAAGAAAAAAAAAATAATCAAGGGTAAAACAGTATTTTCATAATCCGATAAATACGCCCCTGAAAATTTTGGGGTACAAATAAAATGTCATGGCCCCTAATTGGATTTTAAGGCCCCCAATCAAACTAGGCTTATTTAGTGTTGGTGTTTTGATATATATTATCAATCAATTTTAATTGTTATTCCCCAACAGATAATCCCTTGGGTCTCCAACCTTTGATAATCAAAGCTATGCAATTTGGCATTACCCAGTCCAATAAACCTGTGAAAGATCTAAAGTTATTCCATATTTTTGTAACTGTTGGACTATGAAACAATAGATGTGTGGCGGATTCGTCCGCTTTGCAACACAACAAACATCCGTTAACCACCAAAGTTCCATTTTTTCTTTTATTTTTGATATTGCGAATTCTGGAAAGAGTTGTTTAAGCAGAAGAAAAGGAAGAGCGGAGAATGTAATATTCTATTCTTACTTCTTTTTTTGTAGCTAATCCGTTGTCAAGTATCAAAGATATCACAGCTAATCCGTTGTCAAGTATCTATCTTAGTGTGCTCTCAAAATCAATGCACCAAATTACGACACATGGTGTAATGATGGATAGTGTGTTGTCAAAATCAATGCACCAAATCACTTGCCTATTGAGGTCGTGTGATGAATAATGGAATATGATTTTTCCAAACAGTACTTGCTGAAACCCTACAGGTTTATTTTTCTCTGTTTATGTTTTCATTTATGTTTTCTGTTTATGGAACGGAAAATATATTCTTGTCAGACTCTTATACAAACACAGAGTTTCTCCTTCCACATGCATAAAGTTCAGCCAAGTCTTTACCCTTAATTTGAGATAAAGAAATGGAAATCATTCTTCAGTGTCACCAGAAGTGCCGAACCTAAGATGATTTCTAACATTTGTAACAGTCTACAGATTGTCTGATAACTTTAAGTTGAACTCACAAAATAGACATTCAAAACATAAGTTCTACTCCACAATAAACTTAACTAGTCAAATGACTGATAAAACAGATGAAACATAACAAGGGGCAAACAACTACAATTAAACACAAAAATTAACTAGGCGAACTTAGGCGAACTCATCGTCGCTGTCGGGACCATAAAAGCTTGAATGATCATCCAACAACCTTAATTATTTCAGGATCATTTGGGTCAATTTCAATTTCATCGGGAACACAATGTTTATCCCAAGGGAAGTCGAAATCAATATCTATTCCTTTGTTATTCTCACGCGACAGATCGTTTGAAGAATCTGGTCCCTCATTTGTTTCATCACTCACATCATCCATACCAGCACCACCAGTTGTAAAAGCATCTCCTAGCATGTAAGTTATTTCTGCCAATGTCCTGTGAACGCCCACAAACTCCACTAAGATGCTTTCCCCAAATCTCAATAGTGTTTCAATTGATGAATGAAGCTGATCCAAATATGCTTGATAGAATTTCCGGTTTTTGACACTGTCTAGCAGTTTAACCCCAAGTTTGACTGTTTCTGCATGCTTTTTACATATAAGATCGAACCGAAGATTAACTAGGGACGTTTCAAATAAAACTACCCAGAACATGACATTTTCAAGTGACGATCCATCCTCGGTAAGAGTGGAACACCTAACTGAATTTA
Organism: Papaver armeniacum; assembly: GCA_023531295.1. Lineage (NCBI taxonomy): Eukaryota > Viridiplantae > Streptophyta > Magnoliopsida > Ranunculales > Papaveraceae > Papaver > Papaver armeniacum. The sequence continues at coordinate 90,887 of JAJJWW010018771.1, forward strand.
GTTTCTCTACTGCTTCATTAATCAACTCTAATGTTTCCTCTGCAGCCTCAGCATATGCATCTCGTACGGAGGTACAACTGTCCTTAGAAAGAATCCTGTGCTCGGCATATGCATCTTGAACTGAGGAACAGACGTCCTTAGACGGATTCCTCTGCTCGGCACGGAAGTAATATTCATCCATGGTAATTTTACCTTTATGAACTACATCTCCAATGCATCTAAGCAGCGATTCCGTGACAGATTCTCTACCAACGCCTTGTTCCTTGAGATCCGTTATACACTTTCCAAAATCATCTAACGTTACTTTATTTTGCAGAACCAGATGCATCATTTTGTCCTCATTAAAGAGGGAACATTCATCGAGAAGATACTGATCCAACAATTCTTTGGAGTTCTTAAATTTTGAAATAAATAACACGATTTTTTCAAGAATCTTGTGGCACTCCTCGACAAGTGAGCGATTACTGGAATGGGAAGACTCGAGTTTCCTCAGCAGCCATGTGGATTCTCGTGATATGATATAGATACTATCAAACAGGTGCTTTTGTTGCCACATGAACTTATCCACGGGGTGCTTCACAAGGTTAAAAGGACACTTGTCCGTATCTCCATCATCAACAACAGCATTGGAAGAAAGTGCAAGTAAGGAAGCCGCGTCACACTTTTTCAGTTGCTCCAGATGCTCGGAAAAGCCATATGCAACAACCCGCTGCTCCTGTTGTATCATGATCAGTTGATTTAGGAAAGAGCCTAATAGTTCAGCCTGGTCTCGGCTGAATTCATTGCTAGAATCTGAACGAATTCTCTGCAACAAGTTCATCAATGACAAACTTCTGCAGTAGTATTTATTTGCTGTAATCCAGGTAGAATTAGAAGCTAAATCTTGACGCAAGTGCACCATGTCAGGCGACGCTGCCGCCTGAAGAGACCCCCAGCTGTTTAACTGGTTAGCATTCTCCTTGGACTCATTGTGCCAATCCAGCCCAGAATCTTGTAACAACCATAGGAAAGTAGGGAATGACCTCCTGTCATCAAACGTTGCATTTACATCCTTTCATTCATCTGCACAACTTGTTGCTTTTTCGCGAATTTTTTCGAGTGATACTTTTAGATCCACCGAATCTTCCCAGTTTAAAGAGCTTGGGTTCATATGCCGTCTAGTGAAATTCTTGGAACCTGCATGCATATCTTCTTCAAGACTTAAGTTTTTGAAGGAAGAACTATATCCCGCTGACAATTCCATGATCTAGCAGCCTAACCTTGATTAGAGTGGGCGTTGTATTTCTTCAAAAGACCGATTGGTAAGAAGAATGTATTATGAGAGAAGAGATAAAGATTATGTGTATTTATATACCAATCGTGCTACTTGAACAGCCAAGTGACAGCGGCTTGACCGCTATGCTGACGTGATAATGCTTTGCTGGAGAGAGGGATCGGTCATCGTCGACACGTCACAGTAACTAAAGGAAATAAAATATTTTAAGTGAGCCGTGAATTTCTGAGCGGTTAAGATAAACACAATACCAAGAGTTAACATTCTACAGAAACATATTCTTTTTCCGTTCTTTTGTTCTTCTTCATAGCAAAATCAAAGATTTAAACCCTAGATGATTTTTTGAGGCACTAGTTTCAGTAATATGAATATTATTCACGGTAACCTTAACAATCCTTGTCATAGATTTTAAAATGAACAAAAACAAGTTGAAACTGAAAAAAAACTAACTCAAAATCTATCCCACAAATATATAAGCAATCGATCATTCTGATTTTAATCGGTAGGTTTGATTTTGATTCTCAATAGATACTACCATCTCAATGAAGATAATAACATTGGCTGGCAATCAATTGGGGCAATCATAAACAGTGATGGAAATGGTGGATTTTGACTGCAGAAAAACCAACAATGGATGGCTTCCTTGTTCATAATGTGAAACTTGATTCATCTCCCGACTTGAGAAGATTTTTTTTCTTTTGCTTCTTCACTCAAGTTGTGCTCACTGTTAAATAACAGTCAACCATGTAAGGTTTAGGACCTTAGGTGATCGGTGTTCAAACTGTAACGATGAAAGAGAAAACGAAGGAAAAATTAATACTATTTCGATTATATTGCTTACTTTATTTTTATATTTTCTTTCGTCTTTAATTTTTATCTAACTTAGAAGTGACGTGTGAAAATTAAAAATGATCTCCCCAGCCACATCAGCGGCCATATCACAATTCGCTGTTACCCAGCTGTTATTCAGCTGGTTATATAGCATTTTCGTTTATATACCCATGTTAAGCAAAGGTTAGGATTAGGAAACCCTACAAAACAAACACTCTTGCTAAAATTAGCCATGGTTTTATATTTAGAAATCTCATATTTTTGGAAGAATTTTTTTTACCACTTCTGTGAGCTTTAGCAACTGTTTGCTGATTTTTTTCCTACTGGCGAAAACTTGCGGAATACCAAATAGCCAAGTAGGGTGCCCTTAGTAAAGTCATCAATAATACCGTGGTCAACAAGCAATTCATAGAATTCTATTCCTACTGTGTTGCGGACTCTATATTCCTACAATGTTGTGGACTCTTATGCATGCATATAAATAAGTTGTAGTTATTTCGAGTTTGTCAGCACACAAGTATTTAGTTAACCAATGTTTCTTCTTTCTCGTTGTTATTCATGGCAGGTTCTTTGTCTCCCCCTGCTGGCTGTGGGATTGGTAGATGTTGGGCAGGTATCAAAACATGTGCTCTTGGATGGAGCAACAGTAGTAAGTCTACCTTGACTAGTTTTGAAGATCGGTATAAATTGGGAAAAGTATTAGGGTCAGGAAACAATGGTGTTGTTCGTGAGTGTTACGACAAAAAAAAATAAAAAGACTTGCGCATGTAAATCCATCGCAAAGGAGAGACTAGTAAAACAAGATGACATCCGAAATGTGAAGCGAGAAGTTGATATAATGAAAAGATTATCTGGGCATTCAAATATTGTGAATCTTAAGGAAGTTTATGAGGATGAAAATTCTTTCCACTTAGTAATGGAACTATGTGCTGGTGGGGATCTTTACGATCATATGCAGAACTCCAAATTCAAGAGACTCTCAGAGTTCAATGCTAGGCTTGTTTTTCGACAAATCGTTCTTGTTGTTGCGTATTGTCATGAAAACGGTGTTTTTCACAGAGATTTGAAGCCTGGAAACATTCTTCTGGCAAGAAAGGGTTCATATCTTCCCATTAAATTGACTGATTTTGGCATCGCTACTTACTTTCAACCCGGAGAGACGCTTCAAGAAGTAACTGGGACTCCACATTATGTAGCTCCAGAGGTGCTGACAGGCAATGGCTACAACCAAACAGCGGATATTTGGAGCGCCGGTGTTATTCTTTACTTTCTTCTTGGTGGGAAAGTACCATTTAGTGGACCGACAAAATTGAAGATCCTCGATGCTGTTGTGGCCGCGCAACTGCGATTTCCATCTGATCCGTGGGAACAAATATCTGCATCTGCCAAAGACTTGATTAGTAAAATTCTATGCCTTGATCCTGCAAAGCGGCTAAATGCACATCAGATTCTTGATCATCCGTGGATGACTCAAGATGTTAATTCTTGATCATCCGTGGATGGCTCAAGATGTTAATTTAGTATTGTAGGTTCGTTTTTTATAATTGGCTTTCTTGCTGTTAATATATTAATGGTGGCTGAGAACTGATTAGTTACGTTGTTAAGAAATATTGAATTACACAATCGAATTTCATTATCTCCCACAATAATATTTGCAGCAGTGTTAAAAACAACAAACTCCGCGAAACAGAATCACAGTCGTGCATCTTTAAGACCTCAAATACGTATTTCTATTAACTGCTAAGCAATTCTAAGACCATAGAAGAAGAGTTTATGCAGCCATTAAGACCCAATATAAAGGATGAGAGGATTTAGTAGTTGATCAGATCTTCTGGAATATAAAGGATGCCCATGTATTGCACTGCTGAGAGGATAACAAGATCAAATAACGATCATTGCAGCCATCGTTGTAATTATCAGACCCGTATTTGTTGTCTTTGTTACAAGGTTTATAAGTATAAGTTGAAGGACAAGGACAAACAAGGCAGGTTTGCTAGCTAGCAATTCCCCTCTATCAGTACACACTTCAGCTGCTACGCCTCCTGTGCGTATGTTGACTTTCTCCCATCAGCTATTCTTATTGTATTGGTTTAAAGAGGAACGTCTTATAGTCTACAATAAGCAAGAGAAACATCTCAAGGTAGAATGCTCCCGTTTATATCTATCCTAGTATTTTTCAAACTAGGATGAATAAAGACCCAGAGCGTGTATTGGTGATGAGGATAATATTTATTTTCCGTCCATGAATTATCAGCTGCATGCTCAAGTGGAGAACATCGTTTCTATGAAAACCTTCACTCCTAAAGGAGATAAAACTATCAGAACTAGTGACAGGAAGGCTGACTTGGGAAACCGAATTGTTTCTAATCTAGCCGATGCGGCCACTGGAAAACAAGAATTCGAGTCCATCAAATGGTATGATAGAGTACAAGATGTGGGGATTACAATTTCTTGGATTTGATAATGATTTCCTTGAGGAGAAATGTTCCTCTTGGATAGAATATATATAAAACCATAATAATATCTTTTGTGTTTACAACCCAAATCAATGGAGATAATATCCTAAAGCTTAATAAGGTAAGAGGATAATATAAAGTCTATTACACCCCCTTAGTCTGAGCGGGAGAGGAACAAACGCTAAGACTAGAACGAAAATGAACAAATAGCTGTCGAGGAAGCCCCTTGGTAAAGATGTCAGCATATTGGTTCTCAGAGGGAACATGTAAGACTTGAATGGCACCAATACGAACTCGTTCACGAACAAAATGTATATCAATCTCCACATGTTTGGTGCGTTGATGTTGAACATGATCTCCAGACATATATATCGCACTTACATTGTCACAGTAAACAATAGTAGCACGTCGTAGAGGTAGTCGGAGCTCTAGAATAAGATTACGAAGCGATGTTGTTTCAAAGAACCGCATTTGCTACTCCCGGTATTTAGCTTCAAAGACTGGATCGAGAGATGTGGCTTGACCCTTGGAGGACCAGGAGATGAGATTGTCACCAAGAAAGACACAAAAACCAGATGTCGATCGTCGAGAATCGGGACAACCCGCCAAGTCAAGATCGATTATCTTCGTTAAGCCGGAGATAGAGGAGACCGAGAGAAGAAAATCCGTGGTTGATGGTGCTCGAAGATAGCGAAGGATTCGCTTGAGGGCATGCATGTGAGGCTCACGGAGATCATGCATAAATAGACATACTCGCTGAATCGCGTATGCAATATCTCGGCCGAGTAAAAGTGAGGAATCAAGAGCACCCGCTAGGCTTCGTATAGAGTGGGATCCGAAATTGCCGGGCCAGATGTAGCTCTGAGCTTAGAATCTGTGTCGACCGGAGTAGTCACTGGATTACATTTTGTCATGGAGGCACGCGCGATGATGTCCTGTGCATATATATAATGACTGAGACAAAAATAATCCTGAGGATGAACGTACAATGATGATGCCCGAAAATGATGTAGTGGACCAAGGTCGGACATAGCAAACTCTCTCTTCATCAAATCGATAAAGCGGCATAGGAGAGCATCAAGTAGAAATGAGTCAAAATAATGTCATCAACATATAAAAGTAAGTATGCCGTTTCGGATCCCGATTGATAAACAAAAAGTGAGGGATCACATACACTACCACGGAAACCACAACCCTGTGATAAACTTGGCAAATCTCTCGAAACCACGCCCTGAGAGCCTGCTTGAGGCCATAGAGAGATCTACGTAATCTACATACGTAATCAGGGTGAGCAGGTTCAACAAATCCTGGAGGCTGATGCATATAGACTGTCTCAGCAATGTCTGTGAGCTTCAGTTGTTCCGTCGCCATTGATTTTAATGGTTTAGAGAAAACAGGATCGTAGGGGGCTGATACCATCTTGGATTTGATGATAATTTCCTTGAGGAGAAATGTTCCTCTTGGCTAGAATATATATAAAACCATAAGGTTTTCCCTATTTCCCATCCCCTTAATTCTCATCCCTAATTATCCTAAGTACCACCTATATAAGATTTCATATGTCCTAAATACCATCTATTGACTTTTTATTTACACCCGATAATAAAACCACCCTAAAACTAACAAATGAAGTTTCCATCTCCCAATCTCCACCACCGGCCATTACTTTTTACATCAATCAAAATTATAATTGATCATATTACACCAGATTTACTAGTGTATGTATAGAAGGAGAAAATTCGGTGTGTAATTAGAACATATCACATTAAAATTAGTTGGTGTACATCAATAGTTTATGTTTACGATGTACTAATTAGATCGTACACGAGTAGAATTGAAAGCATGTTTATGTCCAGTTAGACAACAGGCACGTATGAACAAGGATGATGAGTTAGATAGTGGAATTTATTCCTTACTTTTTTTTAGAGATTTTGATGGTAAATTAGAGAATTTCTTTTGCTATTCTTCAGGCCAATAAAGTCAGAGAAGATCATAGTCAAGTCGATATGGGAAAAAATCTACTTTTATTGGTGTTGATGATGGTCATGGCTGTCCTGAAGCTTTTAGATTTATTTGAGATCACCTCTTTCTTCATTTTATGCGTTAATACTCTTCTTTTTTATTGGAGATCATAATAATATCTTTTGTGTTTACAATCCAAATCAATAGAGATAATATCCTAAAGCTTAATAAGGTAAGAGGATAATATAAAGTCTATTACAATTGTCTTTAGAATGGGGTGGTAGTACGGACTACTGTTGGCTTGATTTCTTCAGTTAGTGTAACCAAATTACCCAGTTGAATTCAATTGCAATTAAAGTTTTAATAATGATAATAGATCAAGTAAATTACAAGATCAAACAAAAACATTGAAAATGGCCACTAAACCAAACAGACAGTATACAAACAATTTTTACTGGGTCTATCATATCATCGTCAGAGTTTTCATCGATTTATCTTCCACCTTCTCCTTTTTCTTTTGCTCGACCACACCACCATCACTTATTGCTTTGACCACACATATCCGAACTACTTTTTTTTTTTTTTGATCGGACAAATAGAAATTTCAGTGAAGGAAGGCACTTAAGTGGGTACCTTAACCCAATGATTACAACCGAACAAAAAAGGGGATCCAAAATACTATTAAACACAACTAGTAACAACTAGAGAGATATGCTTTTGTTGTGGTCTAGGCGAAATCATCGTCGCTATCAGGAACATATGTTAAATCATAACCCCACAAGTGGATGTTAGGATCATTCCAGTCCAACTGGTCGATCGAAACTTCATCGGGAATAACATGTTCAACTTCATCCCAACGAAAGTCCCAATCCATGTTCACTGCTTGGTCATCCTCACATGATAAATCTAATTCTTCCGCATCATCCAAAAATGGCGGTGCTTGAAGTGACCAGCCACTATTTGGTTGTTTAGCAGCATTGAGCTCATCATCATTCTCTTTAGACACAATATTTTTGTTGTGCCCTTTGCGAAATTGCTCGATTGCTACCTTTAAATCCATCGGTTCTTGCGAGATTTGAATCTTAGAACCTTTAGGGTTATTTCCAAGACTTAAGTTCTGAAAAATACAACTATCTTCCTCTGTCCATTCCATGATCTAGCTAGCAACCGATCCTTGTATTTAGAGTGTTGTTGTATTTCTTCAAAAGATTCTTCTAGGTAAGAATGTGTTATGAGAGAATTTAAGTGGTTAATTATATGCTATGTGTATTTATATATACGAGCTTGATATGAATTAGGAAACCCTTGTTCGATAAGGCTTAGGAAACCACGCTTAGGCAAGGATTTGGAAACCTTCCTGAACAAAATAACTCCTGCTAGGTAGTCGGTATTTTGCGGTATGCTGCAAATTCTCCATGATTCTATATTTTAGATCTGATGATTTTGCAAATAACTTTTTAACCATCTTCGGGAGCTGCTGATTTTAGGCCTACGAAGCAGCTGCAAATTTAGTGGGCCTCCTTCTTGCATTAGCGAAAATTCGCAAAACAACAAGGTGCCCTTAGTAAAGTCAATTAATAACAACCGTGGTCAATGGTTTTCTAAGTTAGGGTCCTTATCTTCGATAAATTCTCAGAAACCTATTCCTACCGTGTTTATGGTTTTACGGACTCATATACATGCATATATAGGAGGTGTTAGCTACCTGGTTTTCGTGAATTGATCTACTTGGTCAGCACAAGTATTTTCTTTCGTTCCTTTCTCGGTGTTATTCATGTCTGATTGTTTGTTTCTCCCTGCTGTCTGTGGGATTGGTAGATGTTGGGCAGACATAAAAACATGGGTTCTCTCATGGAGCAACAATAGTAAATCTACCTTGACTAGTTTTGAAGATCGATATGAATTGGGTATAGAATTGGGGTCAGGAGACAATGGTGTTATTCATGAGTGTTTCGATAAAAGGAGTAACGAGACTTTGGCATGTAAATCTATCGCAAAGAAGAGACTGGTAACACAAGATGATATCAAAAATGTGGAGCTAGAAGTTGATATAATGAAAAAATTATCTGGACATCCAAATATTGTGAATCTTAAAGAAGATTATTGGGATTCGAATTATGTCCGTTTAGTAATGGAACTATGTCCTGGAGGGGACCTTTGCGATCTTATGCAGACATACAAGTCCAAGAGGTTATCTGAGTTCAGTGCTAGGCGTCTTTTTCGGCAACTCTTGCTTGTTGTTATGTATTGTCATGAAAATGGTGTTATTCACAGAGATTTGAAGCCTGAAAACATTCTTCTGCCGACAAAGGGATCATACTTGCCTATTAAATTGACTGATTTTGGTTTTGCAACTTATATTCAACCGGAGGTGAAGCTTTACGGAGTAGTCGGGACTCGATATTATATAGCTCCTGAGGTACTGACAGGCAAGGGTTACAACCAAACAGCGGATATTTGGAGTGTTGGTGTTATTCTTTACATTCTTCTTAGTGGGCAAGTACCATTTTGGGGAGCGACAGAAGCGAAGACCTTTGATGCTGTTATGGCGGCGGAACTGCGTTTTCCATCTGATCCGTGGGAGCAAATATCTGTATCTGCCAAACACTTGATTACTAAAATTCTATGCCCTGATCCTAAAAAGCGGCTAACTGCACCTCAAATTCTGGATCATTCATGGATGAAATAGTATGTATAGACCTAAGATGTAAATTTAGTTTCTTATAATTAGCTTTCGGAGTTGCAAGTGTTAATATATTAAATTTGGCTGAGAACTGTTCAATTTTGCTTTCAAAGTTCATCCTCTCTCATAAACATATTTTAGCCATGTTAAAGCAATTGCCGTGAAAAATGGTCACGGCCATGTGATCTGATCGTTCGGACCTCTAACACATATTTTTATTTGACCGTTCATGGTTCATTGATCAAGTGCAGCAAAACATGTCCCAACCTAGGGGTTAGCATGGGCCAGTATGACCGGTATTCTCGTCCGCAACCAATCCAATCAATTACAGAGTTTATCCGCATCCAATCCAACTGGATTTGCATCCAATGGATATATGGATGAACAGTTTGGGCACCAATAATCCAAAATAGATTTTTTTTTAAAATATTATTATATCGGTCTGCGAGTTATAACCCCAAAGGTGTCATTATCCATCCACAAAAAACCCATCAAAACAAAAGTAACACAAAAACCCCACAAAACAAAAGTAACTCGCGGTTGATGAAACCAAAATTTGGTTTCATCATAAAATTTGATGAAACCCCAAAGAATTTGATGAAACCAAATTTTGGTTTCATCATAAAATTTGATGAAACCAATTTTAAAATTTTGGGTTTTTTTATCAATTTTAAAAATTTTGGAGTTTTTGTATCAATTTTGTTTAGGATGGAGTTTTAATGGATCACAACAGTTGAGTGGGGTTTTTGTACCACAAGTTTGATCACCTTGAGTTTTTATGACTAGTTTTGTTATTATATATATTATTGGATAAAGAGTATTACATTATCTAGTTGAAAGCCTAACAAGCTAAGCTCAAACAACGTACTACTACTCATTAGTCTCATTAATGGTTGGTTTTATATAATTTGATATTCATGTTTATATTCGTTACGTAGGTATTTTAAAATGCTTTTTAATGATATAAATTATACGAATATTTGTGGTATAGTTTGAGGGATAAATTATTTTTAAATTGTGTTATTAGGTCAGCTAATGGTGGGACGGAGGTAGTACTACATTAATTGAACATGTTGCTGTGCTATCCTACCAGCGAGCCTCATGGGTAACCTAGCCAAGGCAGCCGAAGCGGATGGGGTCCGAGATTGTGTCACAAGGGGGGCAAGCTAATTCTACCTTCCATGTTAATTTTTGCAATATTACGTCATTGGGGGCTCGAACCTGGGACATTCTAGAACGCATGAAATTTTGGGAAACGGAGATGACCGGCTGAGGTAGGTACCCGTTTTATTAATTAAAATTTATAATGAAAAAATAAAACCAATATAAATGATTTCTTATAAAACCTACACATTATATATACATATAAAAATATAAAAGTGATATAAACCACACTCCAAGCAAACACCTTAGGAATTCCTAAACTATATGTGTATATTCTAAAAAGTATATCCTTAATCTAACGGTTATGGATGTTCAACGGATTTTCAGGTTGCATCCGGACCCAATTTGTTATCCGTTGGATTCCAAAAATATCATCCACATCCGACCAATTAACGAACAGTTTCCGCATCCATCTGCAAAAATATTGTTGGTCCCGGTTAAATTTGCGGATATGGACCAAATGCTCACCCCTATTAGACCCATTCCCAACCCCACGCCATAACTGTTGCACTAGAATGTTTAGACACCCCAGTTAGGCCTAACCTGTCCAAAAAAAAAAAATGCTTAAAGAGGTTTAGCCAGGGATTAAATAAGACCATGGCTTGAAAGTAGAATAGAGAACGTCTCACTGTTTGCAGTCACAAAACTGTAGCAAAGCTAAGAAGAAGTACCCATAAAGTACAGGTAAAAGAGGCAAGGTTCATAAAGATGTCACCACCAAAATAGCTACCAGGGCATGCATTGAATAGTCAGCAGGGCCATCTTACAGTTTTTGGAAGACCTAGACGACCGTAATATATGGGATTTTTATGGTTACCAAATCAAAGGTAAAGTTGGATTTTTAGTTTACACGGAGACAAATTTATATATTTGAAGCGCGATCGCTCAATTTTTTACCAGCTTTTTTGGAACGCGAAATTGGGGGATAAAAAAAGGAATTGGGGATATAGGAAAAGGACAAAAACCGGATCCATATATCAATTCGGGGTCACCCCTTATCTAAGTATTTTTTTAAATCATAATCTACCCTCACTAATCAGGTTTAGTGGTTAATAATAATTAGTAAAATCATAAGATTTTTTATAAATGATTAGTGTGTGTTTTATTTGATTTTGGGTGAGTGAGGTGAGAGTAAAAGGAGAGAAAAAGTATTTGAGAGAGAACTTATTTGGGGGAAAATGGAGGATGATTGTGAAGAGAGGATTGCTGCTGCTGAATCTTTAGCTCAATTACAACAAGGATCATATCTTGAATCTTCAGCTAACGACAACAACTCACAATTGCAACTCTTTGTTGAGCCAACACCCTTAAATGATGATTTTGACGAGTATGGAGAGTTTCTTGAAGAACCGACACAAGAAAGTAAACTTGCACAACATACTAGCATCCCCAACACACAGGTAAAGCTGCTAAGATGTCGAAAAATTGAATTTTTTCTTTAAACCCGCCATTTTTTCCACTGAAAAACCTCGGTGCCGGCATGGTAATTATGAATACCATGCCGGTAGTCGCGGTACCAGCATTGTATTCATACTACGTCCATGCCGGTAAACTGATATCTCCCATTTTGAATAATAAACCGGCATAGAATTCTACCAAAAAACTATGCCGGTATAGAGTTAACCTTTTTACCTAACAAGGAATATACTACGGAATATTCAACCGGCATGGTTTCATTGATCGGTTACCATGCCGGTACTGAATGAAAAACATACAGGAAACAGTTCCATCCCAAACCAAAAACCGGCATTGAAACTTCCCTCTAGTTTGAGGGGACCATGGTCTTATTAGGCCACCTTCCCTCTAGTTATAAGGGGTGTCCTAATGCGTTGAAATTACTAACCTACCCTTAACCTAATTTAATTTAAAACCAACCTAATAACCAACTCTCTCTCACTCTATATATTTAAACCACCTACTCCCACCACCACCGCCCATCACCGCGGATTACTACCATCACCACCTCCGACCATCACCACCGCCCACCGCCGTCGATTACCACCACCACTTCCTCCCACCACCACCGCTGATTACCACCAGCATCACCTCTGATTATCACCACCACCAACCACCGATTACCACCACCACCAACAACCACCACCACCTCTATACATATATAGCTTAATTTAAATCTTTAGCAAAGATATTCTCACAAACCCATTACTTGCCGTTTGTTTTTGGTTGAAAAATGAGAAGTAATCATCAAAATGAGTTGAAAATGGAAGTTGTGGAGAGGTTTAATGGAGGTTACAGTGTTGAGTTCGGTTACTTGTTCATCTCACAAGGCAACCGAACTACACATTCAGATGAGTTCGGTTACTTGTTCATCCTCACAAAGCAACCGAACTACACCTTCAGATGAGTTCGGTTCTATATGCTTTATAACTATGTTACCGAACTGACGAGTTCGGTTGTTTCGCATAAATGTATAAAACTGCCATTAACCGAACTCTAGGGTTAAAAACATAAAAAAAAAAGTTACCATGTAACCGAACCTTACTGTTTTCCCATTATTTTTATTTCTCTTATAACCGAACTCTATCAACTTTGTTCGGTTATTTCGCAAAAATCTTAAAACTGCCATGTAACCGAACTCTACGGTTAAAAACATAAGAAATTTTTGTTTGTTAAGTTCGGTTGGTTGTGCAATTGATCTCAAGTTTGCGAAACAACCGAACTTATTAAACTTAGTTCGGTTGGATCGCAAAAGCATGCAGGTTGCGCGAACCAACCGAACCTTATACACTTGGTTAAAATTTATTTGTACGTAAAGTTCGGTTAGTTGCGAACCAACCGAACATAACGCTGCATGTCAGAGCTTCCATTAATATGGAGTTCGGTAACCTGCGTGTTTGGATCAAGCAACCGAACTACACCTTCAAACTAGTTCGGTTACTTGTTTATCTCCCAAGGAAACCGAACAACACATTCAGATGAGTTCGGTTACTTGTTCATCCTCACAAAGCAACCGAACTACACCTTCAGATGAGTTCGGTTACTTGTTCTTCATATAAAATAACCGAACTGTTCAAAATCCAATTCAAAATTTTACATTTTTGGGGAAGTTTTTACCAATTCAACATACATTATCTAAGTTTGGAGCATACTTGTTCACCCAAATACTCTTCCTCCGGTTGTGGTTGATAAAATCCATCATTTGAATACTCAAAGGGGGTGAATTGGAATAAAAAAAAATTATTTTTCATGTTTTTCTCCTTCATCTTCTCTAACTCTACTCTCACAATAATTCTACTCAACTAATAATAAACCCATCTTTTAATTTAATCTCACTAATTGTTTTTAACTAAATCATTTCACTAATCATAACCTAAAATTAATTAAGAGGATAAATTAGGTATTAAATAAATAACTAGATATGGGGTGACCTCGAATTACTTCTAATGTCTTTACCCAAAATAAAACTATGGTCCCCAAAAAAAGGCTGGTCCCCATAAAACGGTTCCACTAGAATGTTTAGACACCCCAGTTGGGCCTTACCTGTCCAAAAAAAAAAAAAAAATGCTTAAAGAGGTTTAGCCAGGGATTAAATAAGACCATGGCTTGAAAGTAGAATAGAAAACGTCTCACTGTTTGCAGTCACAAAACTGTAGCAAAGCTAAGAAGAAGCACCCATAAAGTACAGGTAAAAGAGGCAAGGTTCATAAAGATGTCACCACCAAAATAGCTACCAGGGCATGCATTGAATAGTCAGCAGGGCCATCTTACAGTTTTTGGAAGACCTAGACGACCGTAATATATGGGATTTTTATGGTTACCAAATCAAAGGTAAAGTTGGATTTTTAGTTTAGACGGAGACAAATTTATATATTTGAAGCGCGATCGCTCAATTTTTTACCAGCTTTTTTGGAACGCGAAATTGGGGGATAAAAAAAGGAATTGGGATATAGGAAAAGGACAAAAACCGGATCCATATATCAATTCGGGGTCACCCCTTATCTAAGTATTTTTTTTAAATCCTAATCTACCCTCACTAATCAGGTTTAGTGGTTAATAATAATTAGTAAAATCATAAGATTTTTTATAAATGATTAGTGTGTGTTTTATTTGATTTTGGGTGAGTGAGGTGAGAGTAAAAGGAGAGAAAAAGTATTTGAGAGAGAACTTATTTGGGGGAAAATGGAGGATGATTGTGAAGAGAGGATTGCTGCTGCTGAATCTTTAGCTCAACTACAACAAGGATCATATCTTGAATCTTCAAATTAACGACAACAACTCACAATTGCAACTCTTTGTTGAGCCAACACCCTTAAATGATGATTTTGACGAGTATGGAGAGTTTCTTGAAGAACCAACACAAGAAAGTAAACTTGCACAACATACTAGCATCCCCAACACACGGGTAAAAGCTGCTAAGATGTTAAAAAATCGAATTTTTCTTTAAACCCGCCATTTTTTCCACTCGAAAAACCTCGTGTGCCTAAGCATGGTAGTTATATGAATACCATGCCGTAGTCGCGGTACCAGCATTGTATTCATACTACGTCCATGCCGTAAACCGATATCCCCATTTTGAATAATAAACCGGCATAGAATTCTACCAAAAACTATGCCTAGACAGAGTTAACATTTTTACCTAACAAGGAATATACTACGGAATATTCAACCGGCATGGTTTCATTGATCGGTTACCATGCCGGTACTGAATGAAAAACATACAGGAAACAGTTTCATCCCAAACCAAAAACCGGCATTGAAACTTAATAAACATCATCGCCGGAACTAAGTACCGGCGTAGTACCATCAATATCAAGAATGCCGGCAACATAACCGGTGTTGTTCAGTTACAACTTTACAATGCCGGCACATACAAAAAACATGCAGGAATAAATGTTTTCCAAAGCTAAATTCCGGCATTCAATAGCAATTATTTTCAATGCCGGAATTGGGTACCGACTTGGAACAATAGGTTACGAGAATGCCGACATCAGTGCTTCCGGCGTTGTTTTCTTATGAAACATATATGCCGGAATATGTTTCAAATTTGTTCTTCCGTTTTGGTTAACTTAGACTATGCCGGAACAATGGTCGAGCATGCCGGTACGGGTTTCCGGCATAGTATTTAATGTTGTTCGAAGAGGCGTTTTGAGATGGCTTGCGAGAGAAGTGGGAAATACAAGGAAAAGAATAACCACAAGAGAAAGGATTATGTATATCCAAAGAAGACTAATAGAGTATACAAGACTCGTACGAGGAAGAATAATTGCCCGTTTAAACTTGTATTCCGTTTAAATGACATGAAAAATTGGGATTGTGAGGTTTTGTGTGGCTGTCATAACCACCGGGATCCAAAAGATTTTGTTGGTCACTCCTTAGTTGCGAAGCTAAAACCTGACGAGTTTGAGCATGTAAAGAGATTGACCAAAGCACTTATCAAACCGAAACAAATTCTCAAAGGCTTCAAGGAAAAGGATGAGACTAACGTGTCTTCTCTACGTACAATTTATGCCGCACAAGCAACTATTAGAAGGGTGGAATGGGAAGGGAGGAGCGTTATGCAAGAATTTGAGAAGACAGTTTGGGATCACAACTACACGCGTATCATTAAAAGAGGACCGGACGAGAAGCCCCTTCAAATATTCATTTCGCATCCTTTGCTTTCACAGTTGGCAAATACATATTGTGGTGTTCTTTTGATGGATTGCACCTACAAGACAAACAAATACAATATGTCGTTGTTCAACATCGTGGGGCAAACCTCGGACAAGGTAACATTCACATTGGCTTGGTGTTTAATAGAAAACGAGAGGGACTATAATTATCATTGGGCATTACGACAATTAAAATTGTTATTCCGGGAAAATCAACTTCCGAGGGTCATCGTAACTGATAACGATGCCGCATTAACGAAAGCAATATCCGACGTCTTCCCGGACGCACAAAATTTCCTATGTACATATCATATACGTAATAATGTGATAAAAACTTGCCATGCCTTGTGTCAAGACATATAATCTGGCATGATTTTCAAATTGTATTCTACCGCGAATCAAACATGCAACTGGGCTTACAATTGGAATTTTAAAAATTACTCTTAGTGTAGTAGAAAGACTAAACAACATAATTTCACTTTGTGTTTTATACTATGGGATAAACCCTAAAATTAAAAACTTCAATTCAACATATACATCACTTACCTAAGCAAATTTGTTATTCTCGCCTCACCATCAGACTCTTCAGGCAGTTCTTGCGCTTTTGATTTCGATTTACCACCTTCATCAACAGATTCTTCAGGATTGGGTATGAGTTTTTCACGGGGTTTGCGACGACCCATTGTCTTTGATATAGAAGATGAAACAAAAAAGGAGATTGAATAAAAATGGAGAATGAATGATTTCCTTTCTATAACCGTCACTTAAATAGAATGAAGGAGTTTGTAACCGACGCATAAACTGGTATTAAGGATTTTGTAACCGTCAAATAAGTGGGATAAAATAGTTTGTAACCGTCAAATAAGTGGAGTGAATGAGTTTTGTAACTGGCACATAACTTGTGTTTGTAACCGTCAGAATGCCGGCATTGAAAAATGGAACAATTCAATGCCGGTATTCTGACAATAAGCAGAATTCAACGGAGGCACATGTAACGATATAGTATTTGGTGTATTTCTAAATGCCGGTAAAGGAAATAAAATTGATGAAATAAATAACATTAACCACATAATCTTAAGGAAATAAACTTAAAAACATTAACTCAAACCAATTGCAACTAACATCATTTCTTGGAACGAGATTCAATAAGCAAAGCAACTTCGAAATGCCTAAAAGGCTCTTTTCTCCACTTGGTATATGCGTCTTGAGATTGAAACCTATTCCCTTTGTATCTTGCAAGAAACTCGTTGTATTTGCGACATAACTTTATGAGTACAATTGTTCGATTTTGTACATAGAGATCACCGTAATCAATTCGGCCTTTCTTACCTTCCAAGTAGTTATTCATGTAAGGACCATTCCTAACAAGACCCCAAAAAATATTCGAAGGGCGGTGATCTTCCTGGAAATCCGACACTATGTAGTAATTTTTAATCCACTCGGTTTCTTCCTCGACATCCGCTTCTATCTTTGATTGTTTTTGACGTTCAAGGATTTATTTAGCTTCTTTGCGATAATGTTCAAGCTTTGCTTCCTCTTCTTCTTCTCTTTTCCTCTTAAGTATCTCTTCTTCCATTGCGGCAATTGACTTCGTGATTTCTCCCTTCCTTTTTAGTTTTTCTAGTATAAGGGAAACTGAGTTGGTGATTGATAATTGATTTCCCAACGGAGTGGATAGTTTGTTCTTCTTGAGTTTTTCTATTTCCATGGCAATGATGAAATCGGTTTTTGTTGATGGATGTGAGTTGATGGAGGATGATAATTGATTTCCCATCCGAATGGATAGTTTGTTTTTCCTAAGTTTATCTTTTTCCATGGTAATGATGAAATTGGTAGTTGCTGATGGATTTGCTAGTGGAGGTATCAAGTAAAATGGGTGAATCAGTTGCATTATATAGATGATTCAACAACGGCTATTTAGTGTCGGCATTGTCAGTGAACTAAAATCAACCCAGCACTATAAAGTCGGTTTATGGTTTAAAAAAATAGTCGTTGGGCACTGAATTTTGAACGATCCGGTATTGGTATAAGCTTAACCTACATGCCGGCACGTATTACCAGCATAGATGAATATACTACAATGCACGTCGGAACCATTAGGCAATGGAAATATGTCTACATACTAAGCCGCAACTATAATTTATTTCGAACGTAATCCTTGTCGACGGAACAACGAATGCACTTAGCACGTGCATCAAGCCTTTAAACCACTTGGTGTCCCAAGTGGACGAGTTATAGTCTCGTGATGGCTTACATAGAGATATACCCACAAAAACGTACGAAATACCTAACTGGATACCCTAAAAACCTAAGCAAATAACACTAAACTATCAATCTTCTTAAGAAGAGTCCGTTTCTGATTCACCCAACTGGTGGTACTCCGTGACTTTGGTTACAATATGGTTCACGTTGGCTTCAAACATGAATGGTTCTCCCTTTTCTTGTAAGTAACGCGTTTTCACGGCTTCATTCTACAAAAACAACACACAAACTTTGTTTGTTACATAAGATTTGAAAAAGAGTAGATTGTGTCCAACTAATCATAAAGATACTTACGAGTTGTTGAGGGGACAATCTATTGTGGCTAGCGTGCTCGATCCGGTGTTTCATTTTTAGATACTCAACCACATCATTTAGGATGATGTCGTGTCGTTGCTCGATTTGTTGAGCAGTTCTTCCTTTCGGGTTACCGTAATCGTGAATAAATTTGTTAAAAATCTTCAACCACATGGAATCCCGCGTGCTGCTATCTATAGTTGAAGGATGATTTTCAGCGTACCATGCTTGGGTGATTGATAAATCTTCCTCCGATTCAAACGATTCCATTGGTTGTATGGTAGATTAGGTATTATACTAAGCTATTTATTGATAATTATTCTAGGGTTTAGGGTTTCAAAGTTAAGAGGCTCAAGGAGATATATAAGAACACGATTTTTTGGCTTTTGGGTCCAAGAATTAGCTCTCTTTATATAGAGAAAACGTCAACGACTAAAACGTAGTAACTGTGAAAACGACTAGTTTTTTTTTTTAGGGAAAAATCAAAAGGGGCTATAAATGACATTTACCGGCATTGTGACTCTTTAAAAAATAAAAATCGCGTGAAATAAAGGATGCGGTTGACATATGTTATTAAGGAGGCATTTTCATATCCGTTATTTTGTATTTTGCTTCGGATTTGGTCTATTTAAATGTTATTTTGGTTTAATTGATGATAAGCAATTTGAAATAAACAATTACCAAAATAACATTTCATAACAATAAAATCAATGAATACGGTCCAACTTATTTGGTCGCCTCTCCAACATGAAAGCTTTTTTTTAGTACTTCATCTATAGATAACAAATCAGATTGTGACAAATATGCAACCAACACAACCGCCAACCTAAGAATTGTTTCAAAACACTTTGAACAAAGTAAAATCATCTGGACTAACGCAACACCAGATAATTGAAAAAGGAACCGACATTAAATCTATAATAACGACAATAAAAACTATATCACTAAAACGGTAGTTGATAAATTAAAAAAACGAGCTAGAAAATTTTTTTTGAAAAAAATAAGATAAGAAAACGTTGGAGATTTATCTCTATATAATACCCCAGTTCCTTTGGAAAATTCTACACTTAAAAAAATGTACTGTAAACAACATAGATAAAACTCACCAAATAACAAAAATCATTCTCTCAAGAAAGAAAGCACCATCTTTATCATCAAATTACCACCACCAACGGTAAAAAGCTTTACAAAGGATGGGGGATTCATCATCTTCCTCTATTTGCAAAGTAAGTAGATTTACTAACAATATGATCTTCACTACTATGACCCACGACTAATATAATCTTCTCTAAATTAATCAAATTTACCGCTCATGATTGAGAATTCATCATTGCAAGTGTCAAATTTGCAAGTCACCTTCTCATCTAGCCATGAATGAAATTCACCTTACTAAGAATTAAAGAAAGATTTTAAAATGAATAATTTAGTCCTTTTATTTATTCAAAGTGTAGAAGGCGATAGAGTGGTGTTGGGACACGCCGGTTTTGGATTGCAAAACCTTTCCCTCTGGTTTTGATTGCAAAAATGATGCTGAAAATGGAAGAATGTTTCTAAGGTGTTTGAATCACCCAAAGTGCGATGAGTTTCAATGGTTTGACAAAGCTGTTCAACTAGCAGAGTCAAGAGAAAACCACAAGGGCTAATGCAAGCCAATCGATGGGTGTGATGGGTGTTATATGAAGGGAAAGGAATATGTTGAAAGAGAAGAAGAACCAATGAAGTTAATCCTTGACACCCCCTTCCCGGACGATGTCTTCGAAGAGGTTCGAGAAAGGCTCAAAGGTTCTGCAATTGTTGAAAAGGGATGGAAATAGATTATCTTTAACCAAATGTAATCCATATCATGTTTTTTAGCATGTTTTAATTAAAAGTTTCAAATCCAATGTAATAGATTAATTAGGAATAAAATAAAAGAGCATTCGAAATGGATTTTTATTCAAAACTAGCAGAGTACCGGCATGGAAGTATTCAATTTTACAGTGCCAGTTTTCTGACAACTATGGAATTTTCAAATTATCGTAAAACCGGCATAGATGTTAGAAAATACAATTGTGCCGGTACCTTCGAATATCTATACAGGAACATGGAATTTTTAATCTTCTTGTTCCGGTGTAGTTTTATAAACAATTTCATTGCCGGTTACTAGAACCGGCATTGATGTATAAATATTAAACAGTGCCGGTACCTAAACCGGCACTGTTAACCTGAACTTATCTATGCCGGTAAAAGTCGCAAATAAATCTTACAAGGATAAACATGTTCAACACAAACGAATCACTAGAAATCAAAACATGTTCAACATAAACCAAACAACTGGATTCTGCTATCAAATGCTCTTAATCCAGGTATCCTAAACCAAAAGCAAACCAAACAACTAAAGAGTTAACCACGAGGTACAAACGAAAACAAGTTCGGAATTGTTCAAGACGTGACAACCACCATCCAAAGAAAGAAAAACAACTAAAGAGTTAATCACTGGTTCTTTTGCTTCTTTTGGTCCGGTTTGTACTTAGTTTCCCCGAACAAAGATTTTGTACTAGGGTCGGTTTCTTTAATTCTATCAAGCTTTTCCTCGAATTCCTTCATTTCTTCAAGGGATATCACCTTTCCTTCCTGGTACTTGCAACCCAACACCTTCTTTAACTTGCCAAACTGACGCTGCTAGTTTAATATACCAAACACATAAATAGTATACATATAAGATTATGTGTATATTAAACGACGAAGCAATTAACAATACTTACAAGCAATCCAACGGTCTTATTAAGTTGGGTCATCGTAGGTGGTGCCTGTGCGGGAGTTGGAACGAGAGGGTTTTTCTGGGGAGGAACTTGGACGTCATCCGGGCGGACGACATAAGGATGTAACCATTGCAGGTAATCTTCCATGTATTCGGCATCAACTTCATCACCGTTTTCAGCAATCTCCAACTTTTCCCACTGACTAATATCTACCAAACGACGTGGTTCCCTATCCCTCCAATCTATTGGGTCCGGTTTTGGAACATACTTTACATGCAACCGATTTGGAGTTGAATATCACCGAGGAAGGTCGAGATCAAAACATTGAAAAGAGGTCGTCTGGAAAAGGGCTAATTGATTATATCCAAGTTGGCGCATCACACGCGTAGGATTAGCCATAACGTATCCTTTTGGGTGGAACAACGGCCCATGGTAAAATGCAACGTTACAAAACCTCAAAACCTGGCAGTTTCCTCTAGCCTCCTTGTAAGGGTCGAACACAACATCTTTGGTACTCATTGCGTCTAAATCCAATCTCATATCGATCAGTCGACCTATGTTACCGGGCTTTGGAGTATTGTTGAACTCGTATCTCTTAGCTAGAGGCGTATCGGGTTCTGGAAGGTCTATGATCTTCAAGGATGGGTAGACCTTGAACAAGGTTGGGAAGTGTTCATAAGCCCACACCTATTCCAATGTGAAGCAATAAGTTTTGTTTCTAAGTTCACGATAAAAGTACATATGAACAATATACATAATAACATAAGTTTAAGAACAAATTTACCTGAAGTAGAGTGAAATTCCCGACAAATTGGTTGGTTTTAGCCTTAGAGGCCCTTCTCATCTCCATCATCAAATGTGCCATTACCGCGGTGCCCCAAGAATATCCATAGACATCTTCCAATGGATCCAAGTACTGAAGGTAGTTCGCACTAACCCTGTTGCCATTGGTGTCAGGGAATACCCTAGTGCCCAAGATGTATAACAGGTAAGCAGCGACAGTATAACGAATTTGTTTAGGGTCCCATCCATCTTCCAAACTTCTTTTCTTTGTGTTTTCAAAATTCTTCTTAAACAACGTCAACTTGATTATCTTTGTCTTAACAGACGTGGATTCATAAAAGCTCTCCACAGAAGTTTTATAGTCCCAACTAAACAGCTTGTTAGTCAGACCGTGCAACGTCGACCATTCTAGGTCCAGAGACTCAACTTCTTCTGCAATTGATTTGCCGATAACATTCAAGCCTAGAATGTTATGAGAATCTTCAGGGATGAAGGTCATCTCCCAAAAGGGAAGTGCATGGTATCGGTTTCACCATGATACCTTTCGACGAAGCAATTGACAGTAACAGAATCAGGCTTCACATAATTTTCAACCAAAGCATATAAACCAGAATCCTTTACTATTGTTTGGACCTCTTCACATTCCTCGGACAAATCCCAACCATCCGCAGCTTGGTTTCGGCAAACACGCATAACCTTCTTATGATCCTACAATTAGGAGAGACAATACAATTAAGAGATTTTACATAAATACACAACAATACATATGTACAAGATAGAAAATGCTTACATAGGTTTGATAGATAGTACGAGCCCACGAGTGCTTATATCCAAATAGTGTTTTCGGTTCCGGAGCTTAACCCAAATTCTACCACGTTCAAGGTCGGGTATCATGTCATCAATGTGAGGAAGGTGAGAACCCTTAACTTTCACTTTGAGCCCTTCCCCTTCTTGCCATTGCCTTGTGTTGGTTGTTGACTTGGGCCACCAACTTCGCTTTGGATTGCTAATTGACTTTCCTCTTCATCTGGTTCATCTTGATCATCCTGCTCACGGTTTGCAGGTCGACTACGGTCACTACCACTCTCCCAAATTATCCCTCTTGTACCAGCCCCCAAACGTATCTTACGACCTTCATCTTTCCCTCAAGGAGGCAGAGATTGTGGAGTATCAAGACCGTCCTTCCTTCTTCTCTTAGTGACAGCATCTTTATTTTTTTCTTTTGTTGGCTTCCTTTTCTTTTGACCTATATCGTAAGCACACAGAAAGCAATGAATATAAGACAACTCACCTTCAGTTTTAGTACCGGCATTGAATACCTTAAACTAAACCACGCCGGTACAATGTTTCGGCAGAACACATTGACTATCGATAGTGCCGGTACCAACTACCGGAATACAAATGCAACCTAGAATCTATGCCGGTATTATTGACAGTTTTCCTGTATGTTTTAAGTCCACTACCGACATGCTCGAATTATTACAAATGAATGCTGGTACCGAAAACCGGCATGTAATGAAACCAAAAATCTATGCTGGTACTGGTGACAAATTCATAAACTCTCCTTTATGTTTTAAGTCCACTACCGGCATGCTCGAATTATTACAAATAAATGCCGGTACCTAAAACCGGCATGTAATGAAACCAAAAATCTATATGCCGGTACTGGTGAAAAATTCATAAACTCTTATGTATGTTTTAAGTACACTACCTAAGCATGCTCAATTATTATTAAACACCTAGTAATCGAAAACCAAGACTTTGTATTAATCCTAGATTGAATGCCGGTAAAAAAATTCGCTCGGTTAATCAGGGGTTGGAAACCGGTATTGTATTCATCCTAGATTGAATGCCGGAACACATAAATCGGCACTGTATTCATATAAATTTCAATGCCTGTACTCTCTGAAACTCAACTGTTTGTGTTAGGGTTCGCGATTCTAACCTAAACCCATTGCTATAGATCGATTGAAACACCTACAAACACTACACCAAAACATCCTATTTGGGACGGATATACGCGTTGTAATGAATTTCACCAACGCTAATATCCGTTGGAAATAGGGCGTAGCAAATTTTTGTGCAATGCCAATATCCGTTGGGCAAATTAATTTGCCCAACGTATATAAACGTTGGTCAAAAAGCTTACCAACGTTTTTTGAGCAACGGATTTTTCTATTTGTGCAACGGTTACAGTAATTTAGGCAACGTATTACTCTAATTTGAGCAACACTTATATACGTTGCAAACCTGTTTACAGGTAAAAAAAAAATAAATACCGGCTATATTTCCGGGTAAAAAAAATAATTCCGACAATAATTCCGGCAGGTTTCTGCACCTTCATATACCATTGTAGATCAACTAAAAGACCCAATATATCACAATCCAACAAGATATATTCATATATATCAGCTTGTAATAAATATATGAATCAAAGACGTAATGAGATGAACTATAATAAAACTTGGTTGATTTAAAGATAAATACGAATCCAAGTTTATGAATTTGACAATATGAATTAGTTCATAAGAATACCTTCATTGTTTACATATAAGTTGTATCGAAGTACCAAAGGTTTAAGAACATTAAAATCAATATCCTGAAGAGTGGAGACAATATTATATGGAAGTTAAGGTTAGTGGTAAAATTCAGTGTGTTAATGAGAGATATAACACATAACCTGGCACCTTATATGGAAATATGACCTGCAATTGCTTCCCATAATGTCCGGGCGGCATCGCCATCATCGATCGAGCACATCTCAGATAAATATAAAAGAGAAACAAGCTTGTTATAACCACCAGAATAGATGCGCACTCCCAATCCCACCACCACCATCTATGAATTATTATTGCTAAGCTTTGAAGACAAAAAAACTAACTGAAAACAATAATTTCATGCTCGTATAAAACACAATGCGGAGAATAAACACAAACCTTGGTCCTTGATATCAAGAGTAGAATCGAGCAAGATCAGTGTAGTTTGAGGCAGTTAATCAACTACAAAAATCAATTCAGAATGGATGATCAAGAGTAGTTGGATGTTGCTTCAGATAGATTCAAATGCTGCAAAACTCATTGGCATGATTTATGCAAGTTTTCATACTGGTAAACTAAAACTAGAGGATAAATATCTACCAATTAGAACTGAAGACCCATCATGATCATCTCCTGGAAGATGGTTCAGCTAAAGCATGTAAGCAAGGTATACATGACAGCGCATGCTAATACACAGTATACACATATGCAACTTTGTTATATTACTGGGGAAAGAGTTATTATTGTTGAAAGCACACAACATCTGGAGATCAAATAACAGCCACTGAGCATACTGTTTAAAATGAACTTGCAATTGTATAAATATATCTATCTAGGAACTTCCACTTTGATAATATATGAGTTTGATTGGGAGTATGAGATTCAAAATTATACCTCGCATAGGATCTTGTACTTCAAGTAATAAGCTTCCCACTTTATGGACATGACTATCAAAATGCTGGTCAGGTGCTGAGCATTATGATGTCATCATCCTGCTTGTGACCAGGCCTTGGCTTCCAAGGTGAACATTCTTTCGAGGAGTGATTGAGAGTGTCAAGTATATAAAAGTGAAAGAAAAAAACGGAAATAAAAAAGCTGAATAATTCAAAATAATATCTTTGTTGCGTGCATATAGAAAGGTCCTAAGTGCGGCACTTGTGGTTCTCTCTGTTAGTAACTAAACTGTGATTATTCATTGGCATTATTTATGCAAGTTTGACCTGATTTACTAAACATTAACTTAGATCAATTCAATTTGAATCGATTTGAAGCAAATCAGATAGGAATTGGTGAGGATTCAAATGCATACCTTTCAAAAACAAATCAGATAGGAACACTGGCGGGTTAGCATGGAATTGAACAACAACTCTTCAATACTTCACAAGTAATTGAACTGCAATCACCACATCAGACTTGAAATATCATCCCGATATATAGAAAAATAATGAAAAGTAGAGAACCCTTACTAGTAAGAATGATATCAAATCAATGTCAAGAACTGGTACCAAAATGGTGCAACAAAACCCATTACCTAAAAAAGAAAAGAAAAGAGCAACTCCATATTATATGACAGAGTATACCAACCTTCTCCTCTTCCTTTATCGGGCTTGGGATCGGCAACGCATTCGCATTGGCGGAGTTAAAAAGGTTTGACATTAAAATGAACAACAAGAAACAATATATATATATATATATATATATATGATAAATTTCATCAAACATAGAAACCATAAAAAACTATAAAGACAGAGTAGACATATGCATAGTCTGTCTAATCTTCCTACAGGCAAAAAAACACCTAAAAAGAAGTCTGTAGAATTCGCCATTATATTAAGCAATCTCCCTAGTCAGTATACCCAAAAACAAAAAGCCTATAAGATTCGCTATTATCTATCTTCCTTTGTGTCAAAATACCCAAAAAAAAAGGAAGTCTCAGAGGAGATCTTTGTGTTTGTCAAAATACCCTTTGTCAAAATACCCAATCCTAAAAAGTTTCTCTATTTGCAGCCGCATCCTATCCTCGCTCCATTTTACAAAAGCAAAGCGGTGATAGTCTGTTTTAAGAAGAAATAACTATCTCCTTGAGGGGGATCCCAAAGAGTTGTTGCTTGGTCATACACTACCTCGACATAAACCCTCTTCTCAGTCGGCTTCAGCTTTTGACAATGTAAGACATCACCCGGGTGAATACTTCCTAATGCAACAACTTCACCTTTATTGTTTAGTAGCTCAACTTTCCCAGATGTAACCCCAGCAGAAGCAATTTCCTCGTTATCCAGGACATGATGACTTCCACCGAAACGATGAGTATTTGACCCTTTTTCTGGGCTAGGAGTGACTCTTCTAGGAGGATTGGAGGAACTAGATGGTGTAGACACATTAGGCTTCAGTAAGTGTAAGAGCGCCTGTCAACAAGATCATATTAGAACTATCACAGTGTTGAAGATGTATTAAACTTATTTATAACTGCACGGCAAGTAAGAATTCAACACTTACGTCAACTTTACTGCTCAGCGACCCGAGTTGGCCACCCAAAATACTAACATCAGTTTCAATTTTGTTGAGTTTCTGCTCCTTTTGGGAGTCTTTATTTTGAAGAGCAGAAAACGCGACTGCTGCCATCTGAGCCTCGCTTCTTGGACGTACGGGATGAGTGGCCACGAATACAATCTTTTCGATTTGCTCCAAACACATCTTCTAGTGGCTCAAATCAAACAATTGTTGCCATCACTAGCTCCCGCTTGTTTATACTTCTCCTTGGCTTCCATTACTTTCTTCTTCGTAATTTCATAATGGAAACTTGGTGGTTAGCTAAGAGTATGCAGCAGTGAAATAAGTGTCGTTATTTAATTTCTGAAGTATACTTACATGTGCCTCTTCCGCACTAGGATGCACAGTCCCATCCTTACGTTGGTGTCCCAACAACCACTTGTCCTGTGGTGTCTTCGTGTACTTGTAAAATGCCCGACTCATCTTGGAAAAGTGGTTTATTATATTAAAATTGAACCTCTATCATTATCACAACCATTAGTTATGTAATTCACAGAGAGTAGAGTTACCAGTTTATATTTCTTGTTATTGTAAGAGCATCGCCCAAGTGTATGAAGGATCGTGGATTGTGCTCTGGATTGTGCATTGAGAATATTCTTTGCTATTATCTCAGGTTGCTTTTCATAGTCAACAAAATCATGCCAAATATTTCGATTCATCCATTCTGGAACTTTATCTCTTGCAGCTTCCCAGAGTTCTGGAGTGAGTTGAAGGCGTTGGGGCACTTTAGACTCTTCCTCCGATACAACAGACCCATCCTCGAGATAATGCAGGCCCCTTCTTGGATCTTTTCCTTTTCCTCCGACTTGGATCCCTTAAGTCGACTTGAAACTCCCAGACAATGGTGGAAATCCCGTTTTATAACAGGCGGCAAAGCTTTGGGTCGAAAGGCAATTCAAACTCATCCCGAGATATAGGTTTACGTGGATAAATATTAAGGATAATAACATCATTAGTACAAATGCAAATGTGAACAATTGGAAGAATAGTAGAACTTACCATCAAAGCTGTCCAAACATCATCTTTGAAATTAACTAGCACCCGCCTCCACTCGGGGATGGTTAATCGGGACATGAATTCTCGATTAGCTCTCCAGCCCTAGTTTTGAATTTCGAGCATACTCTCCCACAAAGCTCGAAAGAAATGTCAAGGTCGAGGAGAATCTTTGGCTTCCTTGAAGAAGAGCTGGACATATTTTGTTGTGATGTCCTACCATTAGATGTGCTTTGCGATTGTGCCATTAACTCCGCAAAATAGAAGTATTAGTAATTCATACACATGGTCAATTAATAATGATAGTAGACATCTAAGAGAGAGAGAGAGAGAGTAAAACAACACAAATTTTAGAATCTAAAACCGGATGTTCGTAAATAGTAACCAGGATATGGTGTAGTGAAAGTATTCATTAGCAGTGAGTATAGTAGCCCCTTGAAATTATATTACTCCCTCCTTCCCAAATTAGTTGAGCCTATTGCTTTGAAATTTTTTCCCACAATAATTAGATGAGCTATTTCACTAATCAAGGGGTATTTCTAAAACTACCCTTTTAATTGATTATTGTTACTATAAGAAATACGTATAATTTGATAGCCATGTTTATATTCGTTATGTAAGTGTCTTAAAATGCTTTTTAACGGTATTAAGTTTACGAAAGACCGTGGTATAATTTAAGAGATAAATCATTTCTAAGTTTTACAAGTTATTATCCATAAGGACATACTTTAAAAAAATACCTAAACATCCTCCCATTTTCTCCTTACCTTGATAATTTTGCAAATTACAAATGACTTAATTAATTTGGGATGGAGGGAGTATATAAGTATATCCATGAAAAACAACTACCCGCAACGCATACTGGATGTTACTCATCTAAAATACATAAACTCCATTTCATACTACATGATCAATTTAAGATTCCACAACATCTCTTGAACTAGAAATACTCATCTTATTCCCTTTATTGTATGATTAATACGAATTTACTGGGTAGCTTTTGTTTAGCAGGGGGATGCAATACTATTCCTAGCTCATCCGGTAAACCTCCTCCCTTCAATTAGCCTGCCAAATCAAACACATTCACCAGATATTATAAGTGCCATGTACAACAATGCTAATCATGATGAAGTACAAATCTGTTTAGCGTCTCAGGAAAGAAAAACAAAAAACATTTCAAATCATGCGTGTTTTAGATCTAGATAGAGATCAATTTTTTTTTTACATAGAATGTATACTTACAAGGGTCTTTCGGTGGCTATGATCCAATGGTGGTTGTTTATAGCACGTGAGACCACAGACATTAAAGCATATGTCAAGAAACTTTCTATCCCCAGGGTTTCGCTTCATACAATCAATAAAACATGGTTTAAAACAATCTATAAATTCTAGTACATCAAATGCTGAAATCTGTCCCACAAACATTCCCACCATTAACAACCCTGATATCATTCTCATAAGACTTTTTCCATTCCCCTCCATATTTCTTAAAATGAAGATTTAAGTTTTCTAATCACCTCAAATTAAATTACTGTTTTTCTTTTCCCCCTCCCAAAACTTCAATATACAGGAATAAAAATGTATCCAGTGAACACCAATTTATATAGGCTGGAAATGAAACAAGTACGTCCACACGCATGACCAACAATTAATGGAGAATAAATAAATAGTCATCAACTTCTTGAAGATTTTGGGTAATTAATTTCATAATCCTCAATACCTAATATAGTATCCCTCTTTAACTACTTGTGACAAATAGAAGATACTAGCCTATCTTTTTGTTGTCCTCGGTCTCTCCCGTTTTATATATGTTACCGGAAAAATATTATTCGCAAGGCAGTTCACATTTTTTATCTAGTAACATCACAAATTAATCATCTTGAGATCCGTGGGACATTAAGTCAATCTAGTTAATTTGGGCAGATTTTTCATTTAACAAATGTTTTTACAAGTATAATCAGAACCCAAAATTTGCATGAACAGCGGAAATGTAATATATTGTAGTTCATTTCTTAAAAGTAATGTCATTCGGATATACTCACGATCTTATTACAAAGCATTATATGCTACACAAGTACCACCACATTGGTGACATGATGCTGCCCTAACAGAAGATAGAATACCAAACGTATCACAAACAGCACAAGCAATATATACATTGATATCCGTCTAACCACCAGTTTCTTCTGCGAAGGAGATCATACTGAACTCTTCTTCTGCCAGATCAAAAGCGACAATGTATATATATTCTTTGGATGGTCTACCAAATGAAGAGCTTTGTTGACAAATACGCTTGGATACTCGGGATGTAGTTTGTATGCCATTCTGCTGATGTCTCTCCACCTTTTCTACCGCCAAGATTGTATATATATACATAAACCCGTTCTTGGTGGATTTTAACAACCTTGTGCAAGGAAGGTAAAATAAATCCAAGGTGAAGATAATCCAATGAACCAAATATTCTCTCACTCAAGAATCTTTTTATATATAACAAGGTTACATTAAACAGGTTTATCCATGTCAGTTCGTATTTGACATCTGAAGCTTTTTCAGGTGTTGTTAGGAGTCGTGAGGGAGTTTGATTGATTCCAGTTTCGGTGGATATTCTGAAGATATCCAACTGAGGGTGGACACCTAAACTTCTTCTTTTATTTATTTTTTCGTTATTTAGTTGTGAGGCAGTGTGGATACTTTCTTTTGGGTAGACTTCGAATTCATTACTATTTTCTTTTGTTAGTTCGACGTTATTTAAGGATGGATTATATTATTGACGTCAAGAACACCTAATTACTCGACATCGTTATTTTTGTTAAGAAATAAAATTCACTGCCGCATATTCAATTGTAATGGAACTGTGTTCCTAGTTTTCTGTGGGTTATGTACCCGTTTGCAGGAAATTGACGACGTACTTTCTATTTAATCATCGGCCGGAGTTATATGGAAAGTAGGGTTGTTACAGTAAGTACTTGAGTCCTGAACCATGTGATCGACCGCTTGTTTATTTCTTTGACAAGTTGAACAACGTCGATGGATCGAGTTGGAGAAAATTACTGAACCTTGACATTGTTACATGAGGAAATAACTGGAACCGGGATGACTTTCGTTTTCCTCTTGCTTTGCATACAGTTAATACGGTAAAAACTCCACATATTGATACTCCATAAATTAATAAACTCTCTATAGTCCCAACTTTGGCCAATTATGAATAGTAATAACCTCCACATTTTTTAATATTAATAGATTTTTCTAGTCCCGCCATTAGAAATTTACCTCCATATATTAATATAATTGTCATCATTGAAAATTTATAGATCTTGTTACATCGAAACTTAAGAAGAAATAAAATACTTGTCTACAGTTATTTGAGAAATATCTATAGTTGTTTGAGAAAATGATGTATTAACTTTTTTGATTGTCATGGTATCTTTATCTTTTGACTTGCGCATTTGCAAGACCTCATTACTATAGGCTCTTGTTGAGGCCAAAATATTTCCAACTTGTCGAACATGTTTAAAGCTTATTGGCATGAAATTTTTAGTATTTCCGTACTATCATCATCAGGATTATCTCTCTTTGATTCTTGTATAGTTTCATCTATGATTTCTTTCTTCAATAAAGTACATATATACAACTTGTTGCTCATTTGGATGATTAAGGAAGACATTTATATCCATTATCATTTACATACTTTAATTAGCAAAAAAAAATAATCAGTGCTTTAGGTATACCTCCCTATATTAATAAACTTCATATATTAATAATTTTGTAAAATCCCAACACTATTAATATATGGAGTTTTTTACTGTATTACAAATTTATTTTTCTATTGCATACAACACATTTGGCTGCAAAAATTCTGACAAGGGTTTGTTTATGTGCAGGAACCGCCTAAACAATGCTTATTATTATTATTCGGACATCCAGTGTCCAAGTAATTCTCCTTTATAAAAATTTGGATAAGTCAAATACCACCAGCAATTATGCAATGCTTCTGAGATCCTCAATTCTTTCTAATGACTTTAAATTGAACTCTATGCAAACTTTGAAGAAACTATAACCTTCCAGGGTTCAAATGAAGTAGCCATACATGAATAATGCTCTACTTGTAACTTCCCGTTGGATAGTTTAATAACTTTCTTTAATGCAGTTCCTGGCTATTGTCGTTTGTTTGAATGTTGTACGTGCTTAGACTAGTGGTGGAGTAAGTATTACAGATACGTGATAGGCACAACTGCCTGGCTACCCAAAATTGTCAAATAAATTATGATTCGCTCACTTAAGAATCCATCAGCATAGTTAAGTCAACGCTGCTTGGAAGCTATACTAGCTTGTCAATCCACTAGTAGTTTCTTGGATTGTTCCAAACTCAATTCTTATCTCGAATTTATAGAACTCAGTAAACATGTCGGTCACTAGTTGTCCGTACATAACCACTTGGATACTAAAGGGTACTTCTAGTATGTGTTTGTGCTATGGTGGTGATATGCCAGAGTTAGTTGGTAACAAAGATTCATATTTGTAAGGTGCTCAAGACAGTCTCAAGTGGACATCGGGTTACTTATTTACCTATGCATGGGGAGCTGTGTCTTGGCAATCCAAGTTACAAAAATCTGTGGCATTGTCTACTGCAGAGGAAAATTAGATTGCAGCTACAGAGAGTTGCAAGGAGATGATATATATGGATGAAGAAGTTTGTTAGAGAACTCGGTGTGAAGCAACAAAGGTTCATCGTTTACTGTGACATCCAGAGGCCATCAATTTCAGCAAAAATTCGAGTTTTCACTCGAGGTCCAAGCACATAAATATTAGATACCATTGTATACAAGAAGTTCTCGACGAGAAGGTCTTGTATATTGAGAAGATCCATACAGACGATAACGATTCTGATATGATGCCAAAGTCTCTACCGAAGTACAAGCATGTTTATTTCTTCTGCATGGCAGGTTTAGTAGTGACGAGTACCTTTCCATAAGTCGTGAGGGGGAGATTGTTGGGATATCCCTCCTCATGGCCCAAACCCGTGGACATCCCCTTAACCATTTAAGGGAGGAAGTTAGTAGAACAATAGTGAGGTTATAACAAGTCTTCAGGAGATGTTTTTATTCTTCACTAGTTTATCATCTTCACATGTCGTGAAGAAAAGAGTGAGAGGCAGTAGAGAAGGAGAGTGAGCGAGGGATAAAGGTGAAGCCACCGTTGTGGTGAGTTTTGAAGTTATCTTGAAGAGAAGAAGAAAGGGTTCTTTGCAAAGATCCGTTTGTTTCTTTGTGGTGAAGATTGTTTCATAAATTTTCACATCTCTTCAAAGGGGGGAAATCTAGGGTTTGCTCAAACTCTAGTAGTAAGTAATCTTACTCTTATTATTGTCAAATTGATAGTGAATCTCATCTTATTAGTGAATGAATTGTTGATCCATCCTTAGGGGTGAGTGTAATTAGGCAAATAGGTATCCAAGTGCTATATGGCTTTAAGCTGTTGTTATCCCCGAATTGGGAGAATTGTGTGTAACCCATTATTGTTACAAGCCTCTAACCCGGTGCATACGCACCGGATTGAATATCTTAGTAAGATATAAGATCAAAATTCAATTAGTATCATTATATTTGTACCGTTACTCGTCTTCTTCTCTCTTTATTGCTACACAAAGAACAATTTGCTCCAAAAGGCTGTTACAGTCTGTTATGCCAAAGCGATCTAATATTTTCTAGTAATTTCAATAATCCTAAATTCCTCTTCTTGTTTTTCATTCCTCATGCTTCAAACTCTCATTTTCTTTAATGAAAAGTCTTAAATCTTCCAATAATACTGCTTCAAAGTCTCGTTTTTCTTAATGAAATGCCATATTTATGGAACCTGAGTAACTGAGCGAAGCTTCATTTCCAATAAAAACAAAATGTCGATTTTTTATAATTATAACTTTTCTCTACTGATTCCCTTATGTATACTCAATTGTATGCATATATATATATATCTGGCTTTCTTTCTAATTCATATAGGTTCAAAGTACCATCCACACGAAATAAGATCTCTTATGCATCTTTGTCGACATCCTTTTCCCCTATATCCATGTTTCAGTTTACTTCTCGATAAGTGACCTCAACCCTTGCTGTGTTTGTAATATAAAACCATCCAAACTCCGTATTCTTTTTTCTTTTTCATAGAATATAAATCTGAGTGCACTACCTACAGTATTTCCATAAACTGAACTTCAAATAGGTTTTTAACAAGTGTTTATCACGAGACTCTCCTTGTAAAATTCTTTCATCCACCTGCTCACGATTACAGAACATTCATGGTTATTCATCATTTATCTGTTTTGCTAAATAAGGAGAACAACTAAAAAAAAGGTCTATGGATATGCAGTAAAGACTCAAATGACTTCACGATTATCTGTGTTTCTAAATAAGGAAAACAACTAAAAAAAAAAATCTATGGATATGCAGTAAAGACTCAAACGACTTCACGATAAAAAAAAATATTTTTTGATATTATTTCAAATCATGTAGTTAATCTTTTCATGATGGTGATCATGATATCTAATTTAGACCAAAGTCCATGTAAGATAATATGGATCAATCCAAGTTATCGTGGGGACTGACTAAGGTTAAGAGAATGCTTCTTTATATCTAACATCTAGTTTAGGGGTGCAGATCGTCTGTTCCCAAACCTCTGTGTGCCCCCTGTACCCGCCAATAGAATTTTGGCACGTGTCTTACCATATTCAGGGTTTATTAACTCGTATATTCTTTCTATATCTGAAACTCATGAATAAGGAAAGAAAATGATAACCAATTTCTTATCTCATCCCGTCTTGATTGCTCGAGACAGAGTTGAGATGCTTTACATTTCCTATCATCCGGTCCATTTCGTTTCGGTATGTAGTTCTACCAGTATCAAAGTTTCTTGCCATCACATGTACCATTTCTTCCCCGTAAATAAAAACACCTCTTAAACCTCAAACAGAAATCTAATCCAGATTTTGACTGTTTATTGATTGGAATTTATATATTGTGAAACTATGGTTGGCTTAACGTTTTATATTAGAAGATGATAATCCATGTTGATTTTCCTTAGGCTAGGAAAATTTATTCCTGATTAATAGAGAGGTATTAGATGAGATTGGATGAGTTTGAATCAGATGATATGAATTAACATATACATAGATGCAAGCCTGGTGACTCTAATAAGTAAAGGGAAAAAATGGATTCAGAATATGGTTTAGTTCTTCACACAACTCATGATCAATTAAAGGATCCTTGATTTTCCATGGCGACAGTTAGCTTCAATGATGATGAATTAAGATCAAACTGGATTAGTCATCTTTTTTTTTTTATTATTTTGAAAGTTAGTCAGTCATCTTAGTATTATTGTTGTAAGATTGCAAAAATAAAAAGAGTGATCTTCATTTCCCAAACGAAGAACTTGATCATTATTTTCTTTCCTTATTCATGAGTTTCAGATATCGAAAGAATATACCGAGTTAATAAACCTGAATACAGTAAGACACATGCCAAAATTCTATTGGTGGGTACAGGGGGCACACAGAGGTGTGGGCACAGACGACTGAACCCCCTAGTTTAGATGCTTTCTATTTTAGTTATACAATTTTTCAAGTGACTTTAGTTTGCAACTTTTACATGTCAACAATAATCATCTAGGGAAAATGTGTACGTACCAAGTAGATTCTTGATTTGGTTGATCTTCACACTGGCATCATTTGCGGTAGATCTGTTCAGAAGTTGTTACAGAATTATCGTTGTTATTTTGGCGGGCAAATAAATTCTTCAGTTATCTTCATGACATTAACATATGACAAAAATTTTTAAATTCATGGAATTGCTTGTTTTTTCTTTATTATGACAACAATTATTATATATTTCAATGGATTATGGAACTGCCCTTCTAAATATGCCCATGATGAAATGTTAAACTTCACACGTACATATTGCCTTCTATACAACAGAATTGTAACAACTGTATTTTACCTATTCCTTAGCTTATTCGTTTTAGTCATTCTATTCTCTAGGGTAGCCTATTCTTTTGCTATCTCTGTTATGTAAACCTTATCTTAACACTCTTGTAATCATATATATATGCATCAATGCAGTAAATCTCAGTACAGTTGTATGAGATACAAAAACCCAAAACCTGATTTCTTTATGGTAATCTAGAGCTAGGTTAAATTTTTTTCTCTTCCTCTCTACAGCTGATCCATCATGACCACTGATGATGAAACTCAAACTCACTCTTCTTCAAAACCTTCTTCACCACAGAAGGATTCCAATACATCCAAGAAGGATTTAGTTCTATTACCATCATCTCCCTATTACGTACATCCGGCTGACAACCCTACCACTGTGATCTTCACACCACTCTTGACTAGTGATAACTACTGCATCTGGGAAAGAGGAGTTAGAAAAGCCCTAAGTGCTAAGGCTAAACTAGGCTACATCGATGGCTCAGTTACAAAACCCGAAGATCCAATTGATCTCCTCCATTGGACTCGTGCAGACGACCTGGTTGGTAGCTGGGTTGCAAATTTTGTGGACCCAGTGATCCGATCCAGTGTCATGGCTTTTCCTTCTGCAAGAGCTCAATGGCTGGAAATCAAAAACCGCTTTTCCCATAAGAATGCACCTAAGCTATTTGCCCTGAAACAATCCATCTCCTCTCTGAAACAAGACAACAACAGTGTTGCTATCTATTTTACCCATTTGAAGACTCTCTGGGATCAACTAGATTCATTCAGACATTTGGTGCCATGCATCTGCGGCGCTGGGAAGGACTTTGTAGATCATCACAATCAAGATCGTTTTATGGAATTTCTTCAAGGGTTACATGATAGATTCTCCGCCCTTCGTAGTCAATGTTTGTTGATGGAACCGATGCCATCTGCTGCCAAGCTCTACAATCTGGTACGTCAGGAGGAAGAGCAACAAGGTATAAACTCCTCCTCTATCCCTCAGGTTGATTCCGCTACGTTGAATGTTTCTCGCAGCGATGCCAATAGATCTCAGCAGCAGTCTTTTCACAACCCTGGAAATGGGAATAACAATAACAAACGTCTTCGTCCATTCTGTGACCATTGCACTAAGCATGGTCACTCTCGTCAAACCTGCTGGAAATTGAATGGATATCCGAGTAATCCACCAAAGCCGAGAAACCAATCACAACACTCTTATGCTGCTGCTGTTACTCCTGCACAACACGCTGTTGAACCCTTGCCAGCAGCCCCTGCCCATCTCAAAGACTCGGTCAAGATGCTCGGCTTATGACTTTACTTGATCCTGACAATGCTGGAAACACCACAACCTCATATGCCAACTGCGCAGGTATGATTCTTTCGTGTGACTCTCTTACTTGGATTATCGACAGCGGTGCTACACATCACATCTGCTCTAGTTTGTCTTGTTTCACATCTTACACATCCGTATCGAACCCTATCCAGGTTCAGTTGCCTGATGGCTCCAACATCTCAGTAACACATACTGGGATTGTTAAACTTTCTCCAACTATTACGTTGCTCAATTTGTTTTACATTCCAAGTTTTAAATTCAACTTGATTTCAGTCATCGACTTACAAGCTCAAAGAACTCATTGTCTTACCTTCTCACACGAGTCTTGTGTTTTCCAGGACCTTCACACGAGAATGGAGATTGGATGGAGTAAGCGAATTGCTGGCCTCTACCATTTCATTTTTCAGCCATCTGTTTCCTCTCTAGTCGCAAATAAGCCATTCGACAAATGGCACTGTCGTCTAGGCCATCCACATGTGGATTGTTTTGAATTTTTAGCTCGCAAATTTGCTTACATTAGTTCTTCGTTTAAACACTTATGTGATGTATGCCCCAGGGCAAAGCAATCTCGACTTAAATTTAATAAAAGTGTTTCTGTTTCTAAACATCCTTTTCAGTTGGTTCATGCCGACATTTGGGGACCTTTTTCTACTGCCTCTCTAACTAATGCCAAGTTTTTTCTTACAATTGTAGATGACTACTCTCGTTGTACTTGGGTATTTTTAATGAAAGTTAAATCTGAAACTTTAAAGTTTCTCAAATATTTCTTTGCTTTTGTCGTCAAACAATTTGGACGCAAAATCACCAATATTTCCTCTGGTATTAATCCATTACTCATCCCACAACTCCAGACATTTAGGTCTGATATGGCTCTGAGTTCAAATCCAATGCTCTTCAATCTTGGTTCCATGAAAATGGAATTTTACATCAAACAAGTTGTGTTTATACTCCACAGCAGAATGGCATTGTTGAAAGGAAGCATCGCCACTTGCTCAATGTGGCACGTTCCTTGAGATTTCAAGCGAACCTTCCTATTCAATTCTGGGGTGAATGCATATTAGCTGCAACTTACCTCATCAATAAACTGCCTACGCCAGTTTTAGCACATAAGTCACCGCATGAAATACTTTTACATGTTTCCCCTGATTATTCTTCTCTACGAGTCTTTCGCTGCCTCTGTTTTGGTAGAAACACTCGACCAGCTCACAAGTTTGATCAACGAGCCAAGCCGGGCATTTTTATTGGGTATCCTTATGGCCAAAAAGGATACACCATTTATGATCTCGAATCTAAATCCACTTATGTTTCTCGTGATGTGGTATTTCATGAGAATATCTTCCCTTTTAATGACTTATCTACTTCTATTCCTAAGTCAGTCAATATGTCAGACGATCAATCTGACTATACTCAGTATGATTCCATACTTGATTCTGTCTCAAGTATGCCTACACAGTTACGCTGTAACGTTCCTCACACTGATACCTCTTTGCCTCCTTGTTCAATGCATCATTCTGGACAATCGATCCCTGACAGGCCCGTTGAAATTTCCGCTGCACAACTACCTGCTCTTCAAAGTAATTCACAGGGTGCCTTGTCTCCAAGCAAATCTTCAACTGCTGACACCAGTTCTGCTTCTCCATCTGTTGAACCACAGCCTTCTTCGGCAGTTCCTTCACTTGAATCCACAACCCCTGCGATTAATTCTGATTCACAGGGTCTCTTGTCTCCGCCAATTGTTATTGCATCTCCGAGACAATCTCTTATTGATCCACCTGATCATGTATCTCCATCTGTCATACGACAGTCTCCTCCTTGCCTGGAATCTGCACGTCCTACTACGACAGTTCCTTGCACAGAATCTACACAGCCTGCAACGACTTCTCGTCCCATTCGAGATCGACATCCACCTTCCTATTTACAAGATTATCACTGCTCTGCTGCTACTACTAGTGATTCCACTTCCACTTCTCTTTACCCGATGACCAAATATTTGTCTTATGACAAATTCAGTCCGTCTCATCGAGCTTTCTTGGCTTCTGTCATTCTTACTGCAGAACCCAAGTCCTTTTCTCAAGCAAACAAATGTCCTAAATGGCGTGCTGCCATGGCCAAATAAATTATAGCTTTGGAAGCCAATAACACTTGGATCATTGTCGATTTACCACCTGGTAAAACAGCCATTGGCTGTAAGTGGGTTTTCAAAATAAAGTTCAATGCCGATGGCTCAATCGAGCGTTATAAAGCTCGTCTTGTAGCAAAAGGATACACACAACAAGAAGGTATTGATTATTATGACACTTTTGCTCCGGTAGCTAAATTGGTTACTGTTCGTGTTTTACTTTCTATTGCAGCTATCAAAGGGTGGTCTCTTCATCAATTGGATGTGAACAACGCATTTCTTCAAGGAGATTTGGATGAAGAAATTTACATGAAGATTCCTCCTGGTCTAGCACGCAAAGGTGAGTCTCAAGTTTTTAAACTTAAAAAATCTCTTTATGGCCTTAAACAAGCCTCTCGTCAATGGTTTGCAAAACTTTCTTCGGTTTTGATTTCTGAAGGCTTTACAAAGTCATTATGTGATAATTCACTTTTCACATATCATCAGGGAACAACATCAATTTTTGTTCTCGTTTATGTTGATGACATCATTATCACTGGCACGGATGATGCTTTCATTAACTCTCTCAAATTGCATCTTGCGTCTCATTTTTCAATTAAATATCTTGGTCGCCTGCAATATTTTTTGGGCATTGAGGTTTCTAGATCTTCAAGGGGCATTTTCCTATGTCAACGAAAATATATTCTTGACATTCTGCAAGACTCTGGCCTTACAGGGGCTCGTGTTTCCAATTTCCCAATGGATACACATATAAAATTACTTCCTACTGACGGTGTAGAGCTCCTTGATACAAGTCCTTTTCGCCGTCTCATTGGTCGTCTTTTATATCTCACTGTCACTCGCCCTGACATCACCTACTCAGTTAATTATTTGAGTCAGTTTCTCCAACATCCTAGATCAGTTCATATGGATGCTGCTCATCGTATCTTGCGATACCTTAAAGGAACTATTGGACATGGAATTTTTCTATCTTCCTCCAGTGCTCATTCTCTTCATGGTTACACTGATTCTGATTGGGCTGGCTGCCCAATCACGAGACGTTCTACCACTGGTTATTTTATTACCTTAGGTAATAGTCCCATTTCATGGAAATCCAAGAAACAGCCTACTGTGGCTCGTTCATCTGCTGAGGCTGAATATCGAGCTTTGGCTAATCTAATTGCTGAACTACAATGGTTAGTTTATCTTTTCAAGGATATGCATTTTTCATGTCCTCTCCCTATCACCGTTTCATGTGACAATCAAGCGGCAATCCACATTGCTCAAAATCCAGTATTTCATGAGCGTACTAAACACATAGAGATTGATTGTTATTTCGTTCGTGAGAAGTTATTAAGTGGATTGATTCTGCCAAAACATCTACCATCATCTGCTCAGCTAGCTGATGTTTTCACTAAACCACTCGGAGCTCCACAATTTGGTCGCCTTGTTAGCAAGTTGGGCGTTCGTTCAGGTTCTACCGCTCCAACTTGAGGGGGGGTGTTAAACTTCACACGTACATATTGCCTTCTATACAACAGAATTGTAACAACTGTATTTTACCTATTCCTTAGCTTATTCGTTTTAGTCATTCTATTCTCTAGGGTAGCCTATTCTTTTGCTATCTCTGTTATGTAAAACTTATCTTAACACTCTTGTAATCATATATATATGCATCAATGAAGTAAATCTCAGTACAATTGTATGAGATACAAAAACCCAAAACCTGATTTCTTTATGAAAAGATGCAACCTTATTTGGAAAAATTGTAACGTTTCAGGGTTAGCCAACTTTTGGCCCCTGGTCATGTACTCTTAGAAATTCGTTAAAACAGTTCAAAAATCACCTTCGAAGAAATGCGTCGCTTCATAAATGTGTTGTGACTCTTAGAAATTCTTTTGAAGAGACCCATCGTTTCATTAAAAAGTTGTGTAACTTGAGTTGTTTTGATTGCGAAGTGTCTATTGAGGACATGGAAATAATGTGTAAAGTAAATATGATGTGGCTTCACCACAAATCAAAACGATTATGGTGATGCCATATGGCTTTTTTGAGGTCTCTTATTATAAAGAAAGATAGTGGAAGATTTTCCTGTGGTTTTTTACCCTTCACCTTGGAAGGGTTTTTCCACGTAATTTCCAGTGTTATGTGATTGCTTATCATATTGTTGTAGTTGTGTTATTTCCGTATTTGTGATTTCATTGCTTGTGTAGGTTTGATATTGCACATAGTGGCTCGGATTTATAAGTCTCCCCCAACATGATCATCCTCGCAACAATCAAGATCTCTATATAAAGTGTGCGAAGCATTTATTATAAGAGTCAAACAACGCTATAATAGAAAGACATGTACAAATCACTAACAAAAATAACAACAACAAGAAGAAAAATCCCGAACACAGGGTGAACAATGAAGAAGAATTCTTAGTTCAACATGATTAAAGTTATAATTTACATAAGAGATGGAGACAGTGACTCAAAGAGAAAATCTACTCTATGTGATAAAAAAACCCTTCATATCAATAACTAATCATGCCAGTAATGAAGTTAATTATGCCAGTAAACTACAACAATTTACAAAAACCAAAGTTTTGTAGCTCATTTGGTTTCATGCGCTCTACAGAGGTTACATGCATTTCAGGAGGTCCCAGGTTCGAGTCCCAGATGGCGCAATATTACAGAGTTTAACATGAACGGTAGAGTTAGTTTTCCCCCCTTGGGACGACACACTATCCGCTTCGGCTCCCTCAGCTTTTTTCCTCATGAGGCTCGCTGGTAGGCTAGCACGGCAACCTGTTCAACTAATGTAGTAGTACGCTGCTTGGAGCTTAGCTTGTTAGGCTTCCAATTAGTTAATTATGTAACAATAGTAATAAATAAATAAAAGATTCAACTGTACACCTCCACGTGCCACATAGAAGATTAGTAAAGAGTACGGACAATCTACTCTTTTGGTTGTAATCGGTGTTTGTAAAAGGTTAGGGTTTTTCTACCATGAAGAATACGATGGATCATGGGAAGTAAGGATTGTTAACGGTTAAGGTTCTTAAGGGTAGGGAGGGTATTTTTGAAATATTGACTCATCTTCATTTCATTTGACTTTGACCGCACATTAACGGGAATTTGGCCAAAATTCTTCCCTCCTGGTATCGGTTTCTTCCCTCTCCTAATAATAGGACTCTTGATCTTTTTCAAACTTGTCTTTTTCACATGGGCTCTTGGGAGTTCGGAG
Source organism: Papaver armeniacum (assembly GCA_023531295.1). Lineage (NCBI taxonomy): Eukaryota > Viridiplantae > Streptophyta > Magnoliopsida > Ranunculales > Papaveraceae > Papaver > Papaver armeniacum. The sequence continues at coordinate 133,650 of JAJJWW010018771.1, forward strand.
TGTACTGCTGCAGTGAAGTATCCTTTCCTTGGATTCCTTACATTGGAGAAGAAAAACCTGGCTAAATTGGGGCCTATGCCCATTAATTTGGGCCTACACTACAGGACAAAAAAAGATAATTAAGAGATGAAACTACCAACTTACCCTTTATCAAATACCAATACTACAAATGTGTCCCCATTAAATCCTAATCAAAAAAATCAAAAATTAAAATCAAAATCATAAAACTCAAATGATAAAATTAAAAACCAAAATCAAAATCAAAATAATAAACCTAAAATCATAAAATTAAAAACTAAAATCAAAATCAAAATTATTTTCATCTCCCCTTCAACTGATTCTTCTTCTCAATCTAAACTAGGTTTTAGTAACATGCAAATCGCTCGAAAATATAAAATTTTTAAATCAAACTTTTCTGGGTTTACCAGAATCGGTTAACGTTAATGTACATGTGATCCGATTGCAAATAGAAACGGTTTATGTTCATGCCCATAAAGACCGATTTTCCTGGATATGTTTTTTGGTTCGAGAAATTTGAACCAGAATCGGTCAATGTTAATGTCCACATAGCCCGATTGTCTACCATTTGAATTCATAATCGCTAGCCCATAATCGGATTACATTAGCACTTATAAAAACCGATTATTGATGTATGAGTTAATTAGTATTTGGGTCCTAAGTTTTAGTATGTCTTTGTGTTTGGGTCGAAAGTTTGTCCGTTATAGTGTTTGGGTCGTTGACCCGTTAGTCAACTAGGTAAATTGGTCAATCCGTTAACTTCTGTTCCGGACAAAATTTACACGTTTGCCATCAAAACAATTTTCGTTATTAAATTCTAAATGAACGGCTATAACTTCATCATTTTAATTCAGAGATGAAACAAAATTAATGATACTAAGCTACAGGCTCTCCATCATCGATAACTCCAAAGTCTCCGTTAGGTATCGCGATCTTGATTTTTAGGAAGTTAATTATTACAATCAAACTCGATTTAGGGATGTTCTCGGAATTGAGATGATGGTGGCTGTGTTGATGAGATATTGGTAGTGGAATCGATGGTGGTGGCAGCGATTAAGGAAGAGATGCACTGTAATGGCTTGATTTAAGAGGAAATTCAAACGCAACCATTACCGCCACCAGGTTCAACTAACTGAATTTTTATGAAGATGATTTGAAAGTTTATAATGGCTCTGATTAAGAATTTTTTCTATTCTTGGGAAGTAAGTCGTTGGTTTTAGGCAGAGAATTGGGGAAAAGTAGGAGGCGAGATTTGTGGATGAATTAGGTCTTACATTGGTTTGATTGGACTATAATTGATGTGTATTTTCGCACTGATTTTTTTATTCTAAGATAATGGAAGACAAAAAGAAGGAAACAAAGGTTACAAGTAAGTGATCTAATGTTTTTGTTTGATCAGGACACTCGATCTTTTACGATTGAGTATTGATTATTCAGCTTCGCTAATCTTTCTGGACAAGCATTTCAAACAACTCCAGTTTCAAACTCTTCACTAGCTCTCTGCTCTGCCTAAGAAGATATTTGGTTCTTATGACAATCTCGGCAGTGTTATTGAGTTTGAATCCATTGTGCTGATGAATAATTTGATGACCTTGCGTTTTGTTCTTTAATCTCACCTACGGACGTCAATTAACCTAACGGATTGACCAATTGACCTAGTTGACTAACGGGTCAACGACCCAAACACTATAACGGACAAACTTACGACCCAAATACAAAGACATACCAAAACCTAGGACCCAAACACTAATTAACTCTTGATGTATAATGCTAGAATCGGATTTTATATGTGTGTCGAGTAAACCACAATTTTTCTGTATCTTTTTTTTGTTAGAATCGGATTACATGAGCACTTTTATAAACCGATTCCTGTTGTGCAATGTCAATAATCGGTTTTTACGTGTGTATCGTGTAAACCGATTCTGGTTATACCTAAATTGAAAATGAGTATGAGTATGATTTTACACAATTTCAAAACGAGTATGATTTCATACTCGATCTCAAAATGAGTATATGAATTTATACGCGAACTGAAATCGTGTATGAAATCATACTCATTTTCAGACCGAGTATGATTTAAATTATGTTTGATTTTTTTTCTTCCCATAATCGGTTTTTGTGTACATTTGTAAAAAACGATTCTGATTTTTTTTTGTGAATTGAAAAAATCAACCCAGAATCAGTTTATGAGAGCACGAACATATACCGATTCTTGTTTGATTTTTTTAAAAAAATAAAATATATATATATTTCACGTTTTGATGAAGAATCAAGATCAATTAATTTTTATTTTAATTTGATTAAGCATCAATTAATCACCCGATTAACGCTAATTAATCAAGGGATAAATTAGCCATTTTTTTAAAATAATTGTATAAGGTTTTACCTATTCACCACCCACACTTTTCCTACTTACCACTCACCTTAATTCCCACCCCTAATTATCCTATTTACCACTCATACAATTTTGCATATCCCCTAAATACCACCCATTGACTGTTTCATTTACGCCCAAAACTAGTTCTAGTTCAAACTCCCACAGCCGACCATACTTTTCAATGTTCTTTAATCCATTAATAAGAAGTATTTAGGAGTTGGATTTCCAAAAGAAAAATGAAGGTGATTTTTCTTTTTTTTGGGTTAATACTGGATGTGTGGAACGAGGGTTCCAGGGATCGAGGAGTATTAACGAAATATATTGTCTGTACTGGTGCCAAAACATCAAACTATTAATCATGATTGGCAGTATAAAAATAGCGTCTGTTGTTGGGGTTAACACTTAAAGATTAACATATGATATTTGTTAGTCGATTATGGCCTATCTCGGGAATAACGTTGCACTGACTCTAGAAATTAAACAATGATATGGAAAAAGATCGAGATAGCTAAACCAGCCTCCGAGACAGGCGAAAGTTACTGGTTGGGAATCAATTTGGCATAGTTTTGAATTATAGAGTCTCCACAGAAATGGATAATGGATTCACTGATTAATTCATCTACTTATCGACGAATCGGTGTACTATAATTAAACAAAATCCTAATTAGGGTTAATAGTTTTGGTTTTAATGGTTTTTAAATAAAAAAAGATCGATAGAGAAGAAGCGTAGGTGGTAATTAGGAAAAATTCCAAACAAAAATAGAATTACTTTAGAAATTGTGAGTTAGGTGGTAAATAGGAAAAATGTGGGTGGTAAATAGGTGAAACCTTGTATAAGGGGTGGTTTTTTTAACTTTTCATTGAACTTTTTTGTCATGTAGTCGTAAGCCCGGATTAATGGTCATAGGGCCCGATTTAGCCGGGAAGAAAAAAGAGCTAAAGTCGTGTATAATGTTCAAAGTTTATCCGACAATAGTAATGACATCCGACAATAGTAATGAAGAACAGTAGAGCACGTACATCCCGGACCAACTTTGAAATTTATTATATGCATTCAGACGTGTTCTAGCTAGCTAGATGAGCTAAGCACGCGTCTTTGTACACACATATAATTAAGTCGTATCACTGAACGGCCGGTACTATGTACTATCTATTCATGATGTGGTCTTCTCTCAGTACTTGTATAAATGGATGGTAATTGCGATGCATATGTCATCACGTTTGGACCTACGAAACACATGGTGTCCATAGCAAACAGATGGTGAGTACGACTGTTATGAACGTAACACATGGTGTCCATACCAATGAAATACTCATATAGGTATAACTCTGTAGGTGTTGCATGATGGGAATTCTCACTGCAAAAGATATCTGATTTGCTTTCAATAAATGGAATTACTACTACTCCTTGGTGTTGCATTTTGGTTTTTATTATGACCCGACAGATGATATCTTGGTACTTCACTTGATTCACTGAGCATTCACTTCCACGGGACTAGAGAGTTGGAATGAGCCTAGTCAAGGAGATACGAGTCAAATCCCGGTTTACTGAGACGGTTGAATGGAATTATTCAAGACATAAATATATCTGCTGGAAAGATTGATGAGCGAGCAGTCAAATTCACCCAATTGTGAATTTTAATCTTCCAAATTAATCATCTGTTTATGTATGTAACTTCATTTTCGATTGCTTCACTGTTATTTAAAAGTATATAGGTGATTCGGATTTCTTTGATTTTATATTGTATTATTAATTCCTGGTGGCCGACCGGCCGATGAATGGTGGGAATGAATCAGCTTATCAACCCGGGAAACTCTTGAAAAGTATTATGTATGTAATTGAATTCTGAGATTCCGTTGAAAAAATACTACTAATTGCTCCAAATGTCTAGATTTTTATTGCTCCAAATGCAACTTACAAGTTACATCTTCATAGCCAAAATTGATTATGTTCCTTTGATCAAATCTGTGATTGGAGAATACACATGTCTAGATGTTTATTGTCATTCATTCGTCGCTTAAATAAAAGGCGTGGAGTCTGCAAAATATCGGCTTTTCATTGATCAATATGGTTAATGTATTGAGTGAAATTGCTAGACCAACCTTCTTCATAGGACATGAATGCCACACTATAGAGGCTTAATGTTATGATTGGCGCAACTTTCTGGTGACAGCCGATCTTCCATCAAAACACTTCTATTTTAGCTTCTTTACCACATACACTGAATCATAATGTAGGTTTGTCGACAGTAAAGCAATAAATAGGTAATTTCTGCTTCAAAAGTTCATATTATGTTGGTTTTATCGAGTTATCTTTTGCATAATTTTTTGGTTTCAGTTTTTTTCTTCTGGCAATACATAATTTAGGTTTTATCTTCTAGGAATCAACATTCCAACATCTGCAACAAACAAAAACCAAGAAGTGTAAAGAAAACAACAATAACAAAATGGTGAACACAATAACATAAGCCCTTGTTAAACCTGACTTGATTGGGGTATACCTAATGAGACAAAACTTGGATCATTTTGAAGTAAAAGAGGACACCCCTTAACCATATATTTTCAAAATGCCTAATCTACCCTTGCTTAATTAACACTAATAATGTGTTTAGGCTAATTAATTTAGTTAGTTAATTAGTTGAATTAAAATTCTCAAATTAGGTATTATTTGGATTGAACTCATAGATTATGTGTTATGATTTTTGAGGATTTTTTTTTCATTTTTGAGATGTTTTTTGTAACGGGAATGAAACCATACTAGCCAAACACTTCTACAAAGGGGATTGCAAAGCTGCTGATTGATTTTATACTCAAAATTACAGAAGAAATCAACACTTTCAATTTTGAAAGTATGAAAAGTCGGCAAGGTCGACAAAAAAAAATACCTTGCCGACTATAGGATTTTTAACATACAGAGAAAGGTGTTACAAATGCATGCATTAGTCAGCAAGGTATTAATTTCATAACCTGCCGACTAAGCTATAGTCGGCAAGGTATAAGGACGAATATGGTGTCGACCCTGTAAATGTTAATTTCAGAGATGAAAAGTCGGCACGATATTCAACCTAGGAAGCTGCCGACTGGTGTTAGTCGGCAAGGTCGACAAAAAATACTCTGCCGGCGTTGTGGAATCATGTATTAGTCGGCAAGGTCGACAAAAAAAAATACCGTACTGGCGTTGTAGAATCATGTATTAGTTGGCAGGGTCGACAAAAAATACCCTTCCGACTTTTGATGAAAATGTGGAATAAAAGGTTTGAGATCGGGTACAAAATCATACCCATTCTCAAACCCCGTATGTATTTTTTCTTTCATTTTGATTTTTTTTCTTCTTTTTTGATTTCATCGTTTAGAATTTTAGATAGATTTTGAAAATTTTTTTGATAAGTTTAAGGTTTTAGTTTTAGTCGGCATGGTTTAATTTTGGGTAAAAATAGCAAGGACAATTTGGTCTTTTAACATCTTTTAGACACCCCTTAACACAATACCTTGGATGGATTTAAAATGGGTATACCCCAAAAAACTTTGGCATACCCCAATCTCGCCGGGTTGTTAAATCTATGCTTACATAAAATACATGATATCAAAAAACGGAATTTGGTAAACAGTAGTACAAGAAACCCAATACTGCCCCGGTAACGTGCAATGCAGCTCTATAGCTGATGAGTTTGTTAAAACCAAGTAGCTTTGACCACACAATTTTAATGTTCCCTTCAAAATGGGTACATATTGCAGATTTTTCTTTATATTTTAACTCATCATTCATTAAAAGTAACCTTACCATGGTTAAACTTTGGGACTTAATCCCAGTTATAAAATCTAGCTAATCTATGTTACTCTGTATTCAAACGTATACACTGTTCTCATAGTCTCTGTCAAATGTTTGTTTACACTTCTACTACTGCTTAGCATAATTTTTTGGGTGAACTAGGAGGTGAAAAAAGTTCTTCTTTTCGTACCGTGCTCTTTGGTTTCCACCTTGATTTGCTTTGATTTTTTCTTCCAAGGGTTGATTGGTTTTTGTTTTGACATTTTTGAATCACAGATGGGTCTGGATCTTGAATTGGAAAACTTGAGGCTTGTTTGGGAATGTGGTGGTAGTAGAGATGTTCAAAAACTTGAATCAAAACGCAGCATAATGATATTTCCTCTCAGCACATTGGTAAGTTTACTTTATGATAATAATACAACTCTCAATTTAATCTTCTTTTCAATTGATTTTTATATATCATCAAGAAAAATAATCTTACATATTTTTTTTTTTTTGATGGATCTGAACTCTGTAGGCATCTCATGGCTGCCTTTAACAGTTTACCAGGTATTTCGTTAGTTTTCCATTAATGTTTTAGTACTACTACTTGTGCAATTTTGGTTTTTTATTGTAACCTCCAACTGATGACATCTTCGTATTTTTTATTTACTTGATTCAGCTTGAGAAGCATGTTAGCTCCGGAGGCATCTACATTACGGGGGAAAAAGTGATTTCTTACTGGGGTCCAAATTTTGGGAAGGATTTTTTTGGATAAAATCCAAGCTGAATCCAGGGGCAGAGAGTTCCGGTGGAGGAGCGCCGAGTCAAAACCTGGTTAATTAAGAGGTCCACTCAAATAAGAAATCAACAAAAATTCTGCTGCAAATAAAAATTAATGCAGTACTCAGTTCTGAATCAATCATCTGTTTATTTTTGTAAATTCATTTTCGATTAAAAAGTAGTAAAGTATTCATGGATTGTACTTGGCGATAATCCAAGAGTTGTATTTGGCGATAAAATAAGATTAAAAAGTAGTAAAGTATTCACGGATTGTACTTGGCGATAATCCAAGAGTCGCGGGCGTCAATGGTAATGTCGCTGGCGTTTTTGGCATGGTTGCGCATTGGTTCTTCCAACGCTCGTGTTTGTGGCACCAACGCCCGCTCTTCCATCTGACGCACGCCCGTTCATCCAACTCAATGTTCAAATCAACAAATCTGTTGATTTGAACATCCATTTTTCATGTTAATTTGTTCATTCCATAATGAGAGCAAAATGAACAAACTGAGTTTGTTCATTCCATAGGAACTGCTCTTAATTATCTAGCTAGTCATTAATGGATGAAAACTTCATCGAATCTAATGAAGACTGTTTCGAAGAGGATTTGAATTTATTGATCAGTGATGCATTTAAAGGGATTATTTTGATATTTGTGGGGATACAGATGTTTAGATTTTTATTGCATGCGTTTGTCACTGAGAAAAGGTATAGAGTTGGCCAAATATTGCCGGAAATGCAAGTGTTTTTTTCTTGCTAGACCAATCTTCTTCGTAGGGGGATGAATGTTTATGTCGTACTATAGATCCTTAAAGACTTGGTTATGTAAGAGTTACATAAAAGTTACGATTAGTTAGTGCAATCTTGGATGCACTTTGCTGGTGGTAGCACGATCTGCCATACCCATTCAAGGGACCAGAGACTAAACTAGAAAAAATGATTCGACCTACACCACCAAATGCCACTACCACTGTTCCGATTTGACGCGGCAATGCCCAACACCTAGATAGTTGTTGCATTGGAACTCAAACTTTGTGCTGTAGGGGTCTTTTCCCATGGGACACGGATTGTATGTAGTCCCCGAAATCTCCATGCAGTACATGGCTGATGTAAAAGAGGTGTAAGTAGAAACTGTATATATACATGTCGTTTTAGGGTCTCAGATTCAGTCTTCACTTCACTTCTTTGAAATCTCTACTCTACATCCTTGAAAACCCTAAGAAGAGGGTTTGTACGCCGCCTTTTTTCTTCTGCTCCTTGTTCTAAGATCTGGAACTCAATCAAGTGGATTTTGGTTTTTCTCTTGTATTTTAACCCTGATCATTCAAGATTTGCTGAAAAAGAACCTCAAGATCAGATCTGTATTTAGGGCAACAACAAATGGCTCATTCTTGTAAACGTGTATTGGAATCTGGTGGTGGTAGTAAAATAGAACTTCCTTTCAATTCAATCAATGAGCATAATGATTTCTCCTCTCAAAAGTTTTGTGTAATTGCTTCTTTTCCCTATCTTCGGTCCGACTATCACTATATAATGATTTCAGCACCAGTGAAAGATTTAGAGTAAGATGTGGAAATTCGAGTTTGAGTTTTGAAAGGTGCATGCCAAACCGTCAAATAAAAGAAGAAGCTGATTAATCTAAACACCAAAGGTGAAATATATAGCTGTAAAACTCTAAATACAATTGTGAGTTCATTTTCATTCTAAATTATACTACAAGTATTGTTGATTAACATCTTTTGTTTCAAGCTATCAATTGTTAGAATATCTAGAATTTGAGTTATGGGCTTACCTTAAACTACCAAGTGAATTCAAAACATGCTAGGATTTGGTGTGCATTGTTAATCACTTATGATACACGTCATAAGACACCGAATCTACAACTCTAAATACGTATATTTCAGTTTTCATTATGCTGCAAGTGTTGATTATTCCGATATGAACTTCGTTTATCAATTGAATTCCATATCCTTAAAAACCGAGACTAAGCTGATTTCGGTTGCCTTTTGTCCATCTCTTGGATTTATTATCCAGTCCAGGTGTTTACTCATTTCCAATCTATATAGTATTTCATAATGTTAGAATCATGTTGTTTAATTTGTTTATCCTTTTAATCTGTTTAATCTCTTGATGTTATTTTCACCTAATTATCTTTTCATTTAGCTATTTGAATGTTACACTTGATAGGTGTTTGAGTGTCTTTTCGTTTGATTATTTCTGTAACTGGGTGTTTGGCCGAAAATATGTTGGATTTGAATAATAGGGTGAAATCTATGCTATGTTGGCGGACGTGACCAAAACTAAATGTATTTTGGTATTTGGACGTTTCGCCCTTATCTTTTTATTTTATCATTGCTTTTCCCCGGCCGTACCCAACATCCGATTTTTTTTTTTTTTTTTTTTTTTTTTTGATTACCGATTATTATTTGATTTGTGGCTTACGTGGGTGTTGAGATAGCACATCTAGACACCGTATAATGTCGAGGAGGATAGGCATAAGGGACGCCATCCTGATCCCGACATCAACTTTGTGGAGTCTCGGACACCGCATATTTGGATCTCATTATACGTTTCTAAACGTGATTATCAAAACATTATACAAATCATTAGTGAAATACTTATCATTAATCGGCCTCGATGTCTAGATGTTGTTACTCAAATTTTTTATTTCTCGTCATACTCTTCACTTCTATTTCTTCAACTTGGCTCTCCAAAGAGCTCATTTTCTTCTTCCACTAACACACACCACACCCATCTTCTTCTTCTTCTGTTCCTATTGATGTTCTTCTTCTGGTTTTGTTATTTCCTCCTACGGTCATGTTCATCATCATCATACAACGATGTCTTCAATAGAGATACTTTAGTCTAAACTCATCTATAAGTTCATTTCATTATAAGTTCCACTGATCGTGATCTCGTGTATGAAAAATCCGTCTTCCTAAAATCTTGATGTAAACCTAGAAATTGGATTTCTAATCTTTTTCCCCATTTTCACTTCCACGCCTGGATATAGATTGAAAATTAGGCTAGGGTTTTGATGTTTTATATGTTTATGCATCTTTGATGTTTTCTTTTGGAGTTCAATTTCATCTTTGATGATAATGTTAAAGCTGGATAGAAATTTTGATTTTGATTTCATGAAATAGGTTTGAAAGAGGGTTTAATAGGCAGTTTCTTAGTGTTAGATTAAAATTTTGATTGTTTATGCCATTGTTTGATTTTGGTTGTTAGGGTATTTATATGTTTATGCATCTTTGATGTTTTTCTTTTTGGGTTCAATTTCATCTTTGATGATAATGTTAAAGCTGGATAGAAATTTTGATTTTGATTTCTTGGGTTTAATAGGCAATTTCTTAGTGTTAGATTCGAATTTTGGTTACAAAATTATGCCCTTTGTTTGATTTTGGTTGTTCGGATTTTAAAGAGGAATTTAAGCAAACATCTCGATATGGTTGTACATATCAATAACAAACTAGCATGTTTGTACTTACTAGGGTACTTCTCTCATACGTGTAACTTGATGAATTTTAATATTTTGATGTTACTATGTTGAATTTTGGTGATCGATGAACACTCATTTTTGATAGAACAATTTCTGGACATGTATGAGATGGTTAAGTGTTTCTCGGGCGAGCTCTGTCTCTCTAGTAGTGTTGGTGAAGCAAGACTCTCTTAAACTATAAAATCATCGTTATTAATTTTCTTGCGCAGTTCAACCGATGATAGAAATGCCTATTTATAGGGCTACAATGGACTCTCTAGTTTGGTCTAGAGTTGTACTTTGTTAGTCATGATTACAAAAGACTAGCACCGCAGCCCTAGAATACTCTAGGATACATCACACTTATCAATTTCTTTTTGTATACGAGAACTCTCTGGTCTTGGCAACAACCGACATGGTGACTCTTGTTTGTTCATTCTAGGGTGATAAGCAATAAGCGTGAAGACATGAAGAGAGGACTAGGTATCACCATCGGCGACAAGCGGGAGGTCTCACCGGTTGTAAACGGGGAATTGAAGCGGTTAGAGGTTCTCTGAGCAGTCATACCGAAGACTCGGTGATCACGGTAACATGCTTATAGAACACTACCCAGGAACGCAAACAGCAATTGAACCCGATACAAATGGTGGTTTTTGTATTATTTTTTTTGCGCCGGGCGTATCTTTACAAGGATTCAAGTCTTGGTGTAGACCCGCATTTCTGTGTATGGTATGCATCTAAGTGGGGAACGCAGAGGAACTCTATTTTCGGCAATTGGGTATGATGCCAATGGAAAAATGTACCCTATTGCGTTTGCCATCGTTGATTAAGGAACGGTGATTCCTGTTTATGGTTCATGCAAAAGTTATTCGATGCGCTTGGTCACGAGTATTCGGTGAGAAAGGATCTAGTTGTGTGTTCGGACGGATCCCGGCTTCGAATCGGCGATTGGAAGTGTTTCTGAGAAGCATGCCATTTGGACTGCGCGTACCATATTAAAGGTATCTAACAACAACACTTTATAGTCATGTTACATTTGTTAGAAACTCATCTCCTTTAAAGTTTAACCCTTGAGCTATGTAGCGGGACAGCTCCTAGTCGACTTTGCCGATGTAGTATACATATAATATTGAGGACTTCGCCCCGTTGCTAAGGCATTTATGAGAGCCGCAAAGCGTACACTATAGATGGTTATCGGAGGGCTATGTTACAAATCCAAAAAGGATAAGGCAGTTTTTCCTATGCGCGGTGGTCAATCGGACAAGCCCGCAAATGTACGCCAGACCAAGCCCCAGCCAAAGCATAGATCGAACTTTGGATGGTCTCCGACTCTCTTGTTTAGAATGTATGTTTTTATTTTGAACCAAAACATTGTCATGCGCTTTTAAGCTTCAAGTACCCTTGCAAAGTAAAACTCTTACGGTTATGTAAGTTGTTAAGCCTTATAAGGCAATGAACTTTATCAGTGTTAACTATGTTTTAAAATTCAGCGTCTGGAAAATTTGTCTATATCGTTATATTAGAAGAACAAGCAAACTATTGGTCGTCTTGCTTGTCCAAGGCTTATCAACAAGATAAGTC
>JAJJWW010018772.1:0-84225 GCA_023531295.1 Papaver armeniacum
CGAAATATTATCATCGTAATCGTAAAGTCCAGTTTCCACCATTCCAAGGACTAAAGCCAGTTTTCACCATTTCATGGACTGAAGCCAGTTTCCACCATTCCACGGACTGAAGCCAAACGACATCTCCATATGTTTCGTGACCTATCCATCTAGTGTCATCCATCAATCCACGGACCAAGTTGCAGTGCCATCTTTGCCAAGCAACTTATGGCCAAGCCGGAGTTACGCAATGTCGCCAATACAAGGATCACGGATTTCTCATGCCTCCTGCCAAAGGTTAGCCAAATTTTCCTAGCAATCTCTTCATGACTTGTCACTTTAATTTTTATCCTTGTTTGTCACCATCTTATGCTTACCTCGCAACAATGCCACTGTTACGAGCTAAGCATATGACTTAATGTTGATGGTGGTTTTTAGCTCAGGGATAAATTTGTAAAAGTCTATCTACCTGACCCGGCATCAGATGTAGTAGACATTGATATGTCTATATTCCGCAGGGAATTTGGAGAATATATCAAAATCTGAGGAGTACCCATGTCTCTCTTCATATTATATCGAAACTCAAGCTCCTGGATGAACTGTTCACTAGTATAGAGCCTAATAAGCGTATAAGCTCCTAGCTGCATTACTCACAAATGTCGGAGCCTGCTGAGTACTTTTCTTGTGCTTATGTTCCCTGGCAGAACCCTTAATATTGGTATGGCATGACGGATTTGTGTTCACTCGCAGCAGAGTAGCACGTACCTGCAAGTACCAAGGTTAAGGCCCTTGCACAAAATACTCAGTCAGAAAGAAAAGAATAAACAGAGCCGCGGAGAGGAGCAACAATGAGGGAAGCATGTATTATGTCATTTATTGATGGAAGATAGGTTAAAATCTTTTGTTTACAAGGATTATGTCTATTATATGTCATTGTGAAAATGGTGATAGAAAATAGAATGAATCCTTGTATATTCCGTAGTATTGATCTTCCCTGATCCATATTTTATGTATATATTGTGTGGCTCCATAAGTCTTCTTGTGTGAGCATTTCCAACTAAGCTGATCATAGAATCGTTTGTGGTTAATTTGGTTGTGTATTCCGATTAAATTAATCATGGGTTCTCTTGTGGTTAATTTAATTGAGAATTTTGGATACAAAATCATTTTGTAGTTTTTGGTGTCCAAAGAAATCCTTCTTTTCCCGTAAAAGTAAGGTCGCTCTTGTTGTTCTTTCTGGAATGACATCAAATGGGGGAGAGTTGTTTTGAATTGTGCTTAATTGCCATATCTTTGTGGGGAGTGCGGCTGTGAAATATTTGAGAAGTTATCTTGTATCTTTATAAACTTCGTGATGAATGCATTTAGCTTCGGCTTTATGATTGCATCAAAACAAAGTTGATATGTACTTTTCTATGGTCTTGACGTGTCTCCATGAAAATTTAATTAGGATCCCGTTTTCGTACCTTTGCCAATTTTATTGACAAAGGGGGAGAATTAATATGTATTTCACACTACAAATACATATGGTTTTTGGATCATTATGTAACGGGGAGTGGTTTTCGTGTTGAGACGAAGTATCGACTAAGGGGAGTGATACATATCACCATAGTATTGTTGTCGAAGTTATGATATGAGAACTTTGATGCTGTGTAATAATACTATGACACTATATAACAATGATCGAGAGCTTTTGTTTTCTCATTGTTATGGCTACGGAACTTCAACAACTATGATGTTGAACTGAACATCTATGGAATCATGAGAATACTTGGAAAAGACGAATTTTTCGAGTAACGTTGAAGCACCAAGGAGATCAAGCATGTGGACGAGAAGCTACAAAGTTTTATCTATTTTGTAGGCCATATGTATTGATAGTTTTGTCACTAAAATCGACAAAGGGGGAGATTGTTAGAGCACTGCTCGGTCGAACTCACTTGCGTTGCTATCACAAGCATGTTTGTCAATATTAGTGATCAAAACTATATGTCTTGATTTCTAGTTTACTTATGACTAAGTCTCGGTCTAGGATAGTTAAGTGTAGTTGAGCTCCAGACTCCATGGCGATCATCTTACGAAGACGAAGAACTACTCGAGTAACAAGTAGAACTTCATCCGACAAAAAGGTATGTGGAGACTTGAACTCATCTATCACTCAAAAGTCTACTTTATCTCCTACTCTTGAGACATTAGTCGTATAAGTATGATAGTTTTTATACATACACATTTGCTATTTCGAGCCGAGTTTACTCGCCTATCTTTTTCTCGAAATATGTGTTGGTGAGCTTTCACTTTAACCATTTTCATCTTTACCCGTGATGAAAGTCATGAGGACGTCTCAATCTTGAAAATAGCTTTGATGACGATAGTCGTGAATAACGATTGTTATAACATTATAGAAGAATGTTTCAATGATTGAAATATAGAGTTGAGATTACCAACTATGGATATAAGCATATATAGTGTGTTCGCACATTAGTGTATAAATCCATGTGCCGGAAACCAAGTGCGTGCATATGTGTGCATGCGGTATTTGTAAAGGAGACAGGTTGAGTACGCGTACGGGTACACGTACCCACGGAAGTTTTCATACTGAAAATTTATGCTGGATTTTGCAAGTTTGCAAACTAGTAAACCCGTCACCTTAGGTACGCATACCCGTACACGTACCCACGGAAGTTTTTGAATCGAAATTTCGCCGAGTTTGTAAACTCAAATCTGTAGCTAAGGTACGCATACCCGCACGCGTGCACCCAAGCTGGTTATTTCTCAAGTCGGTAGTTCATGAACTTAAAACAATAAATTATAAGGAATGCAATCTTTGCAAACCGTAGCTATATTGTTCATGAATTGATTCAAGTGGATCAAACCGATTTTGCTTCAATTGTGTCTATGAATAAAGACCTAAGCAATTGAACAACTCTTGAACTATTTCTTATGAGTCATTTGAACTAGTTATGAGAAAGATGAATACGGTTAATATGAAAGTGTTCATATGGCTAACCATTGGTTAACTATTTGTGAACCAACTATGTGTACACATTTAGGTACGGTAACTCAAACCTAAATGAATACATATCATTTGTGTGTGACAAGCTAAGTTTCTATCTAACAGTTGAAAGATATTAGCTTGGATGAATCAGGTTTTTCATATAACGGTGAATATTGAATGTTTTGTTATCAAGGTAACTTAGATTGCAAACCCTGATTTGAAAACTATGTAAGGGGAACTCTAGCAACTGGAAAAACTAATCCCCACACCTCCTGTGTGATACTAGTTGGTTTTGCTAGAGTGTATTATCCTTTAACCTTAGGTTTCTTCTCGAGACCCTGTAGGTTAACGACTGAAAGACTTCATTGGGATTGTGAAGCCAGACGAAACTACTTCTCTTGTAGTTGTGCGATCTAATCTTGCCATTTTCTATCGTAAGCGTTTAATTGAATAATTGACTTGATATTATATCTCCGATAGGGCAAGATAAAAAGAAATCACAAACATCTTCGTCTCATTGTTTGTGATTCCACAATACAGTAAAACCTAGTATTAATACTCTAAATATTAATAATTTAGATTACAAAATTGTCCCAAGGTGATTGATAATATTAAGCTCCTTATTAACCTGGAATATAAGTCCCAAGAGTATTATCAATTAGTTCTTGTTCACCATTGATTTATCAAAAGAGGTGATTGAAAATACTAGGTTTCTTCCGAATATAAGGGAGATCAATTATTTATCTATCACCTTGATTTATCAAAAGACGGAACAAAACTTTGTTTATTTAAGACAGTTTTCTATCACCGTAGACTTTGGGTGATAGAAACTATTATTTGTGGGTGAGATCAGCTAAGGGAATCAAGTGCGTACTATCATGATGGGATCAGAGATGTAAGGAGCGCAACTGTGCCTTGAATCAGTGTGAGATTGATTGGGGTTCAACTACAGTCCAGACCGAAGTTAGTTTTTAATAGGCTAGTGTCTGTAGCGGCTTAATATAATGTGGTGTTCAATCTGGACTAGGTCCAAGGGGTTTTCTGCATTTGCGGTTTCCTCGTTAACAAAACTTTTGGTTTCTGTGTTATTTCTATTCTGCATTATATTTTGTTACATAATTGAAATATCACAAGTTATGCGTTAAAATAAATCAATTAGAATATCCAACATTTGGTTGTTGATTTACATTGATTGATACTTGGATATTGGTCTTTGGTACCATCTAAGTTTATCTCTCTAGTATTTGATAAAGACTCGCAGATTTCCATTTGCTCGAGTAAAGATCAAATCGAGAGATAGAGATATTAACTCCTTGATATACTTTTATTAAGATTGAGTCTGACTGTCTAATTGATTCTCTTAAAAGTATATTAGAGTTAGTCCATACATATTGCTAATCCAAATATTGGGTGAGGTTGTTGTACCCCCGTTTTTTCAAAAAGATTTTGTTCAGGATTTTTTTATTCGTCATACTTAATGACGTTTTTCGTCATTTAGAAAAAGCCGCACTGAATAAATAATCTTTTGAGTAACGGATGCGATAAACTATATTTATAACAAATTCCTTTAGTTATAATATAAATAAATATAAATTATATTTTATAACCCCTTCTGAATTAATAAATATAAATGCAAATATAGTTTTGATCAACTAAATTTGACAAGAAACTTGGCATACCAAGACTTGTAAGTTTGACCGAGCGATGCTTTAATAATAAGATATTGATTCCTTATTTAGTATGTCATTTCACAGATTTTTAATCATTGGAGGGAAGAATATAATAGTGAACAAAGAAGATTTATGTGGTTGTTGTTGTTTAGATCATCGTCATCATCACAGAATTATCGAAAATTAGAACAATGTAATACATCTGATTTTTTATCCATATGGGACTCACCATATATAATGGCGACTCTCCATAACACTTCTATACTAAGTATCTTATGAATAAAAAGGCATGACCTAATCACACCTCTCAAAGTTCAAAGTTGAGAAACAACTTCCACTCATACCAAATAATTTTATCACTAAAATTTCCAACATATATTTTGTCTTACATATACGAAAAATCTTGTTACAATAATTCCTCGTTGCCAAATAAGAGTAAAATTTTGATTTGAACAATTGAGCAATAAATGCTATTGAAAGTGGGAAGGTAGCCTTATTAGCCATATCAAATTACAGGTTCAGGTTGCTTGTTTTTTCTTACTCAACCAATTCGTATTGATCATTTAAATCCGACTCAACACGGCTAAAAAAAAAAGTGAGTCATAGAAGAAAAACATCATAATTGAGCAATAGTAGAGTTTGGATCATCTCAATCCGACTCATTACACTCAGCTCAATAAAATGTGTGAGCCGAGTTAGACATTGGACCAGACATCATAAAATAAAAAATAACGATTTGGCATCTAACTCTACGCGAGTAAGATACCAAATCAGACTCAGATTGTGGGTCAAAATCCATGACCAACATATTGTTGGAGTTTTTTAATGAGCTAAATTGCGAACTAGTTACCTTGTGTTTACATTTCCTACCGTATTTCCAACATTCAGACCACTAAGGCTTAGTCTTGTGGGCTAGATTGGAGGTGCTAGATTAGCACTTAAGTGTTAAAATTCAAAAAAAAAAGTGTGGCAAAAAAGTTAACACTAGTTCTCTCTCCTACCAGTTTCTAACATGTGAACTAGCAGCTAGATATTTTCATTTGAATGATTCAAAGAGGGGAAAGTAACTTTTCGCGGAACGAAACAACGCTAGGAAGAATATTCCAAGCTCAAGCGCTGAATGGTTCAACACCAAGCTCAAGCGCTGAATGGTTCAGCACCAAGCATCTACGTTAAAACGTCCTTAAGTATGACGAATAAAAAAATCCTGAACAAAATCTTTTTGAAAAAGCGGGGTACAAGAACCTCACCCAATATTTCGATTAGCAATCTATATGGACTAACTCTAATATACTTTTAAGAGAATCAACTAGACAGTCACACTCAATCGTAATAAAAAGTATATCAAGGAGTTAATATCTCTATCTCTCGATTTGATCTTTATTCAAGCAAATGAAAATCTGCTAGTCTTTATCAAATACTAGAGAGATAAACTTGGATGGTACCAAAGACCAATATCCAAGTGTCAAACAATGTAAATCAACAACCAAATGTTGGATATTCTAATTGATTGATCTTATCGCACAACCTGTGATATTTCAAATATATAACAAAATAATGCGGAATAAAAATAACACAGGCACCAGAAGTTTTGTTAACGAGGATACCGCAAATGCAGGAAAAACCCCGGGACCTAGTCCAGATTGAACACCACACAGTATTAAGCCGCTACAGACACTAGCCTACTACAAACTAACTTCGGTCTGGACTAGTTGAAACCTAATCAATCTCACACTGATTCAAGGTAAAATTGCGCTCCTTACGTCTCTGATCCCAGCAGGATACTGCGCACTTGATTCCCTTAGATGATCTCACCCACAACTAAGAGTTGCTACGAACCAAAGTCGAAGACTTTAATAAACAAATCTGTGTCACACAATAAAGTCTATGGTGATAGATAAATCTGTCTCCCACAGATAAACCTATGAGTTTGTGTTCCGTCTTTTGATGAATCAAGGTGAACAGGAACTAATTGATAACCCAGACTTATATTCCCGAAGAACATCCTAGTATTATCAATCAGCTCACAATAATCTAAATCATATGGTAGTGAAACTAGATATTGCGGAATCACAAACGATGAGACGAAGATGTTTGTGATTTCTTTTTATCTTGTCCAATCGGAGATATAATCTCAAGTCAATTATTCAATTGAACTCATATGATAGGAAATGGCAAGATCAGATCGCTCAACTACAAGAGAAGTAGTTTCGTCTGGCTTCACAATCCCTATGAAGTCTTTCAGTCGTTAACCGACAGAGTCTCAAGAAGAAACCTAAGGTTAAAGAAGAATCTATTCTAGCAAAACCAACTAGTATCACACAGAAGGTATGGGGATTAGTTTTTCCAGTTGCTAGAGTTCCCTTTATATAGTTTCAAATCAGGGTTTGCAATCTAAGTTACCTTGGTAACAAAGCATTTAATATTCACGGTTAGATGAAAAACCCGATTCAACCAAGCTAATATCTTTCAATCGTTAGATCGAAACTTAGCTTGTCACACACAAATGAAATGTATTCAGTTAGGTTTGAGTAACCATACCTAAACGTGTACACTTAGTTGGTTCACAAATAGCTAACCAATGGTTAGCAATATGAGCACTTTCATAGTAACCGTATTCATCTTTCTCATAACTTGTTCAAATGACTCATAAAAACTAGTTCAAGAGTTGTTCAATTGCTTAGGTCTTTATTCGTAGACACAATTGAAGCAAAATCGGTTTGATCCACTTGAATCAATCCATGAACAATATAGCCACGGTTTGCAAAGATTGTATTCCTTATAATTTATTGTTTTAAGTTCATGAACTACCGATTTGAGAAATAACCAACTTGGGTACGCGTACGGGTATGCGTACCATAGCTACTGGATTTGAGTTTACAAACTCAGCAGAAATTTTCGGCTCGAAAACTTCCAGAAAACTTCCATTGTCTAGTTTACAAAGACAAACTGAGATAGAAAAGTAGATATTTGAGTGACATAAGGTGAGGTTTCTAAGTCTCCACATACCTTCCTTCACCAATCGGATGACAGTTCGCACTTGTTCCTCGACATGGATATATTCTAATTCGAACACACTATATATTTATATAAGTTGGTAATAATCTCATTTCATCATTGATTCTTCTATAATGTTATAGCAATCGTTATTCACATTAAAAGCTATTTCCAAGATTGAGACATCGAGACTTATGAGTAAAGATGAAAAGGGTTAAAGTCATAAGTAAACTAGAAAAAATCAAGACATATAGTTTGGATCACTAATATTGTCAAAGTATGCTTGAGATATAGGTCAAGTCTCCACATACCTTTTTGCGAGTTTGACCATGATAAGTGCTGGAGCTAACAATTAAACTATCCCCCCCCCGAGACTTAGTCAATTTCAAGACATATAGTTTGGATGATTGACAAACTATCAATACATATGGATTACAAAATAGATCAAAATATTTACAAAATAGATAAAACTTTGTAGCTTCTCGTCCACAAGCTTGATCTCCTTGGTGCTTCAACGTTACTCGAAAACTTCGTCTTTTCCAAGTACTCCTATGATTCCATAGATGTTCAGTTCAGCATTATAGTTGTTGAAGTTCCGTAGCCATAACAATGAGAAAACAAAAGCTCTCGATCATTGTTATACAATGTCATAGTATTATTACACATCATCAAAGTTCTCATATCACAACTTCGACAACAATACTATGGTGATATGTATCACTCCCCCTTAGTCAATAATTCGTCTCAACACGAAAACCACTCCCCCTAACATAATGATCCGAAAACCATATGTATTTATAGTGTGAACTACATATTTATTCTTCCCCTTTTTGTTAATAAAATTGGCAAAGGTACGAAAACGGGATCCTAATGAAATTTTCATGGAGACACTTCAAGACCAAAGAAATGTACATATCAACTTTGTTTAGATGCAATCATAAAGCCGAAGCTAAATGCATTCATCACGGAGTTTATAAAGATACAAGATAACTCCTCAAATATTCCACAGCCGCACTCCCCATAAAGATATGGTAATTAAGCACAAGTTCAAAAGAACTCTCCCCCATTTGATGTCATTCCCGAAAGAACAACAAGAGCGACCTTACTTTTACGCGAAAAGAAGGATTTCTTTGGACACCAAAAAACCACAAAATGATTTTCTATCTAAAATTATCAATTAAACTAACCACAAGAGAAACCATGATTAATTTAATCGGACTACACAACCAAAATAACCACAAACGAATCTATGATTAGTCTAGATGGAAAAGCTCACACAAGAAGACTTATGGAGCCGCACGGTATATACATAAAATATGGATCAGGGAAGATCAATACTGCGGAATATACAAGGATTCATTCTATTTTCCATCACTATTTGCACAATGACATATAATAGACATAATCCTTGTAAACAAAAGATTTTAACCTATCTTCCATCAATAAATGACATAATAGGCTTAACTTTTGTTTGTCAAAAGTTCATCGATCTTGTATCAATACATGCATATCGACATATAAACGAGATAACTTTTGACATCGTATGGGACAATAATAGTTCACGGATGCAAATACACATATCCCATAACACATTGCAATATATAAAACCATAACGATTAATACTGCAAAAATCATCTTCCAAACCAAACTTTAGAATTTAAACAAATAAATCTAAAAACATGAAGATGAAAACGTTGGACATAGCTATGTGTACTTACAATCTATTCCAAACCCTAGTTATCCTTCTTAAACAAAAACAAGAATAAAATTCTTTTAAGAAGTTTCCTAGATAAATAAAAACAATCAACATGCCAAGATTGAATACGATCCAGACATCAATCAGCTGATTCGGAGTCCTTAATAAGCTTGAGATCCTTGAGCTTGTGATTGACAGCATCCTCTGCTTCTTTAGAGTGGAAATCCTTGTTGAGAAGTCCCTTTACATGAGTTTTCATGAGAACAAGGTCAGAATTAACCTTTTTCAACTCAGTTCTTACCATATCAAGACACTTCATTGTATCAACAAGTTGTTGTTTTGCATCCTCAAAGTTCTTGAGAAAGTCAACAACCACTTCATCTGAAATCTCTTCAACGTCCTCAATGTCTGAGTATGCATCGGGAGATTGGGGAAAATATCTTTCAACTTCATCAAAGGTTCCCTTCTCTTTATCGAACTCGAAATACAGCGCATTATCAACGAAGTCTTCAGGTAAATCCTAAGAGCAAGAAGAAGACGTCATTGATAATAAGAGGCCTAGAGTGAGATATCTCAACTCAGTATGAAGGGTATATAAACGATTTCGAACAGACTTAGGGTTTACAAGCATGGTTTGTGAAAGAACTTAAAGACCGTGTGTATACCCATAGGAAAGAGGGTACATAATGACTTTAACCAAAAAGTCTATTTGTGAAGATAGACTGCACAATACCCATGCATCTTAGCTCTAGGATCCAAAGCAAGGATTAAGAACAAAAGATAACAAAAGAACACGCATAAAAAAATACTCATGTAAAAGTGTTTGACTTGACAATCCATCTAAGAACGATAAGAAATTAGCTAGATAATCAGAGACACTTTGCCAAAAGTATACCTATCCAATTCTCACACAACTAGGTTTTTTGTAGGTGAGAGTTCAACCTTATGATTAATTTACACAAGTATGAGCCTTCAGCTTATTAAATAAACATTGTCTTTGGTTATCCTTATTTCTTCGAGACTTTTGAGGAACACCATTATAATGTGAACAGTTGTCATAAACATTACCGTTACCAAAAATTGACTCATAGAATCGGTTCTTACCAGAAGATTTTTGGTGAGAGACGGTGGACAGTCTGTTAACGATTTCTTTATAACCTTTAATTACCTCCTTTAGGTTATTTCTTATATCATCATCTTTGCATTTTTTTCTTTGATACTTTATTCATATCAAGAGAACTATTATCTCCTCTATAGTAAAAGAAGGATTTCTGATCTTTTCTTAAACGGGTTTTCAGACGTTTGTTATGCATCTTTGAGAGACCCATTGAACTAATTTTCCTGGTAGGATACACATGATGAGTATTGAAACCATTTGGCTTACACATACCAATGTCAGTTACACCTTTGAGGATTAAGTCCAAGGTGTGTTGAAATCGAACAAGGTACTTGTTATTCAACACAGGGTTCCCTTTGTGCACAACATGCCCTTTTGGACTGCAAAAGGGACATACTTTCTGATCACACGAGTGTTTAGAAAGTATCGTCCTGACATCTTCGTCTGAAGATTTCCTCCTTCCATGTGATGTGCAACATTCTTGAACATTGAAGATCGCAGGCACATCCTTTTTAATTGGAAGGGATTTCGATTTTACTTCTGAACCAGACGCACTTTTGGTTTTACAAGAAGTGGATGGTATAGAGGATTTTTTGAAGCATCCTTGAATTGAGAGTTTATTCAAACGATGTTCAATTTCCAAAACATCCTTTTCAAGAAGAGTCTCAAGAAGGATTTGTGAAGACGAAGCTTCTGTATTTTTGGAGTTTCCGTCACTTACTATACTAAGAAGAGCATTGACATGGTTTTTTAACCGATTAAATTTATTAGCTTGGATTCTAACAAGATTTAGAATCAGTTCACTCTCTTCAGCTGTTTCCCTTTTACTAATAGAGAAAAGCTTCTTTGAAGGGTAATCGGAAGGACACATGTCAGTGTCTGTTTGTCTCGTCAGAATCCAAGGATCGTCTATATTTGAGATAGAAGAATCTTTCTCTTCAATAGATTTAGTCGAGAAAAAACTTTTGTTTCTGATGATGCATTTATTAGAGATAGTATATCTGTCCATAGAGTCATATTGCTACAAACACAGACTTGTAAGGTCTTTAAACGTGTTTGCCTGCTCTGATACCAATTGAAAAAGCGGGGGTACAACAACCTCACCTAATATTTCGATTAGCAATCTGTATGGACTAACTCTAATATACTTTTAAGAGAATCAACTAGATAGTAAGACTCAATCTTAATAAAAAGTATATCAAGGAGTTAATATCTCTATCTCTCGATTTGATCTTTACTCAAGCAAATGGAAATCTGAGAGTCTTTATCAAATACTAGAGAGATAAACTTTGATGGTACCAAACACCAATATCCAAGTGTCAATCAATGTAAATCAACAACCAAAGGTTAGATATATTCTAATTGAATGATCTTAACGCACAACCTGTGATATTTCAATTATATAACAAAATATAATGCGGAATAGAAATAACACAGACACCAGAAGTTTTGTCAACGAGGAAACCGCAAATGCCTAAAAACCCCGGGACCTAGTCCAGATTAAACACCACATTGTATTAAGCCACTACAGACACTAGCCTACTACAAACTAACTTTGGTCTGGACTGTAGTCGAACCCTAATCAATCTCACACTGATTCAAGGTACAGTTGCGCTCCTTACGTCTCTGATTCCAGCAGGATACTACGCACTTGATTCCCTTAGATGATCTCACCCACAACTAAGAGTTGCTTCAACCCAAAGTCGAAGACTTTAATAAACAAATCTATATCACACAAAAAAGTCTACGGTGATAGATAAATCTGTCTCCCACAGATAAACCTATGAGTTTTTGTTCCGTCTTTTGATAAATCAAGGTGAACAGGAACTAATTGATAACCCAGACTTATATTCCCGAAGAATAGTCTAGTATTATCAATCACCTCACAATAATATAAATCATATGGTAGCGAAACTAAATATTGCGGAATCACAAACGATGAGACGAAGATGTTTGTGATTTCTTTTTATCTTGTTCTATTGGAGATATAATCTCAAGTCAATTATTCAATTGAACTCGTACGATAGAAAATGGCAAGATCCGATCGCTCAACTACAAGAGAAGTAGTTTCGTCTGGCTTCACAATCCCAATGAGGTCTTTCAGTCGTTAACCTACAAGGTCTCGAGAAGAAACCTAAGTTTAAAGGATAATCGACTCTAGCAAAACCAACTAGTATCACACAGGAGGTGTGGGGATTAGTTTTTCCAGTTGCTAGAGTTCCCCTTATATAGCTTTCAAATCAGGGTTTGCAATCTAAGTTACCTTGGTAACAAAGCATTCAATATTCACCGTTAGATGAAAAACCTGATTCAACCAAGCTAATATCTTTCAACCGTTAGATCGAAACTTAGCTTGTCACACACAAATGAAATGTATTCATTTAGTTTTGAGTTACCGTACCTAAACATGTACACTTAGTTGGTTCACAAATAGTTAACCAATGGTTAGCCATATGAGCACTTTTATATTAACCGTATTCATGTTTCTCATAACTAGTTCAAATGACTCATAAGAACTAGTTCAAGAGTTGTTCAATTGCTTAGGTCTTTATTAATAGACACAATTGAAGCAAAATCGGTTTGATCCACTTGAATCAATTCATGAACAATATAGCCACGTTTGCAAAGATTGCATTCCTTATAATTTTTTGTTTTAAGTTCATGAACTACCGATTTGAGAAATAACCATCTTGGGTACGCGTACGGGTATGCGTACCTTAGCTACCGGACTTGAGTTTACAAACTCGGTAGAAATTTTCGATTCGAAAACTTCCGTGGGTACGCGTACCTAAGGTGACTGGTTTACTAGTTTGCAAACTTACAAACTCAGCAGAAATTTTCGGTATGAAAACTTATGTGGGTACGCGTACTCAACCTGTCTCCTTCACCAATACCGCATGCACACATATGCACGCACTTGATTTCCGGCACATGGATTTATACACTAATGTGTGAACACACTATATATGCTTATATCCATAGTTGGTAATCTCAACTCTACATTTCAATCATTGAAACATTCTTCTATAATGTTATAACAATCGTTATTCACGGCTATCGCCATCAAAGCTATTTTCAAGATTGAAACGTCATCATGACTTTCGTCATGGGTAAAGATGAAAATGGTTAAAGCGAAAGCTCACTAACACATATTTCGAGAAAAATATATGCGAGTAAACTCGACTCGAAATAACAAATGCGTATGTATGAAAACTATCATACTTATACGACTATTATCTCAAGAGTAGGAGATAGAGTAGACTTTTGAGTGACAGATGAGTTAAAGTCTCCACATACCTTTTTGTCGGATGAAGTTCCACTTGTTCCTCGAGTAGTTCTTCGTCTTCGTAAGATGATCGCCATGGAGTCTGGAGCTCAACTACACTTATAACTATCCTAGACCGAGATTTAGTCATAAGTAAACTAGAAATCAAGACATAGAGTTTTGATCACTAATATTGACAAACATGCTTGAGATAGCAACGCATGTGAGTTCGACCGAGCAGTGCTCTAACATTACCTAAGGAAGCTAAACCCCAATCATATTCCCCAACTTTATCCAGATTATCTAGCCATAAAACCCAACGTTTATCTACTCTTCCACTAGAACCCGCAATAAGAAAATGATCAACACACCAAAGAAAGATTGCTCTTGTCAATACATTTGCACATTCAATATTGTTGGTTTTTTCTCTACTTTTAATGTAGGTTCTCAAGATAGCCAGGGATATTGTACTTTGCTTAGTGTTCCATTTTTCAAATCCTTTAAAATCTTGAAAATACAAATAATCCAAAGAAGCATATGTTAGCTCACCCAATACCGGCATAACTACTTGATTTTTCGTAGGTCACAAATGGGAATTCCCGTCAACATATACCAATCTAAAGGAAGGATGCCAAACTCAAATTCTCTAAAATGGAAGCTCTTGGATTTTTTCCGCCATCTCTCAGCTATGGCTTCAACTAAACTTCTATCCGCATTGGAAAAATTAAACTCAAAGACAGAAGAAAACCCACAATTATCACAATATCTTCGTGCTATCAGATTATCTCTCACTACAATTTGGTATAACGTTTCAACCTCATTAAAACTGCCTCTAAAGTTTATAGTCCGACTATCACTCAAATTATTAGATACATGCCTATCCCCCTTTGCCGATACTATTTCCAAAGCATATAAATGTTCTTTACAATCAATAACAAAAGAAAAAAAAGAATCAACCACATTTTATCATTTTCATCATAATCATACAAATTCATAATTTTATCAACAACATTTTATCATTTTCATCATAATCATACAAATTATAGATATTCAGACAAATTTAGCTTCATAAAAAATACTACAAGTATCATTTTCATCATAATCATGTGATCTCTCTTACAAATTATCATTCATCTTCATCACAAATAATCAATTTAATCCCCAAAATCTAAATTCATTACAAAAATTCATTTTAAATCATACAATACTAGAAATATCATCTAAATCATCTAAATAACAAATACCAATCATCTAAACATATCAATTTCATCAACAAATCATGATCATCGTAAAAAAAAAAAAAAAGACAACCAAAGTTTCAAAATCTTACCCAAATCGATTTCGTGGACGGATTCGCTCCAAACCAATCTCAAATGATTTCAACAGTGTTGTTGTTCAAACCCAAAGTGCGATTTGTGACGAAAATCCCTATCATGCTTGATCTACTACATGCATTTTCGGAGGGTTTTGGGGTGAGGGAGAAATGAAATGAGGAAGAAGAAGAAGATCGACCTTCTGTTGGGTTAGATCGATTTCTACAATGCTGAATGGTGCAGTGCCAGGCGCGGAATAGTTCAGCGTTTTGACTGAGTTGACTGGTCAAGCGCGGGATGATTCAGCGAAAAGTGAAAACGCTGAATGGTTCATCGCTTGGCGATGTTTTGTTTCAGCGACTAGCATACTAGTCTAGCACTCCCATAAGACCTATGTGGTTTTGCTAGCTATCGTGAATTGCTAATCTAGGTGCTAGACTAGTACTCCATAAGACCAAGCCTAATATGCTTCAAAAAGAGAGAGAATTTTGACTAATTACATACTATATTTTTTATTTTTTACTAGTAAGGCCACATGTGCGATGCACATGCTTGAATTGGATTCTTTTAACAACACCAAATTTGATAATAATGGGAAAAAAAATTTAAAATAAAAATTTAATATCCTTGTTTATACTCATTACATAGATAATTTAAAGAACTTTCCAAATATATCAATTTTGCAAAAATCCGATGTGTGTTTTTAAAGATATCTAAGTTTTAATTTTTTTTGATCTATTTTTAAAACAATGACATTCCAAAAAGGGGTCTTTTCAGTATAAATATATAAATATTAACTAAAATCTTAGTTAATGGGGTATTATTATTGTGAAAAGCTTCACCAAAAAAACGCTTCAAAAGGGTATTTTCTTTATTATAGTATAAGATTTCTCATACTTAGCAATTTGAGCCATAGGTTCTACCTTACCACAACTCAGCAATTTTGGTCTCATTCCATAGTCATCATACTTCACCTAACCTTATCAAAACCCTAACCTTACATAACCCTAACCTTACATACAAAAGGCTTCACATAGAGAGAGTTGATGTGTTCAAACATAAACATATGGAAGCAGCCGCTGCTGCAACGAAAAAATCAAATTTGTTGCTAAAAACTCAGATGATACAGAAGAAGAGCAAGAAGAAATGGAATAAAAAGAGGTTTCTGTACTACTAATCTTGATTACTCGGTGCGAGCGGAGTCGGAAAAGCTAAGATGGGCATTGACCACCTCTACATCCTCTTAGATCTAATCTATCTCATGGACCGATTGGCGAGTTACATAATAACACCATTTTTATGTTCTGAGATCTCTAAGAGTCACTTGACCAACTGCAAATGAAAAGCTCTTGGATTGTCAAAAGAACTAAGATGATTGTGGATTGATTCGGAAAATACACAAGAAGATCAAATTAATTGTTTATTTTTAAGAAAAGAATTTTGATGAGCAATCTAATTTTGATAAACAGATCAAAGGTCATTCTCATCATTTTGTTGGGCAACCTTTTTGGGTTATATTCAGTTGAGCAGATAAGCTGATTCTTTAGATGATTATTGTTTGAGTTTTATCTCTGGACATATCTGTGTAGTGCTTACCAGACCTTTAAAATCTCTGAACTTTTAAGGCCAATCATAATTTCGGTTTTGAATAAGGCCTCGAACAAGCCATGGCATTTCTTTATGTTGTTTGTTGTCCTTTGTGTTCATATGAGTTATATATTTATGTGTTTCTATGTTTTTATTCTATGCTTAGTTAGGCTTGTTCTTCCTCAAATACTTGACCACTTGTTTCTTGGACTTGTTGTTGTGTAATACCCCAGTCATCTCTGTTTCGCTTCTTATCAATTTGATGAAATTAGAACTGAAACATGCTCTCGGCATATGTGGAATGTATTGCAGTGTTGTAAATATTTTCCAATCTCTAGATTTGGCAAAATAGAGTGTCCACCGTCCAGGCCATAATAGCTTTGGAAAGTATTGTGTTTTCATTCTTACCTATACATTTCGATCCGTCTTTGTGTTTATGAAAAATGCTGGCAAATTCAACTGCTTTCAGGTATTTTGTCGCATATTCAACTATTTTTGTAATCATGTATTCTAACAGTACTACATTGTATTGCTTGGATGAAAGTAATGGGTATTGTTTTCTGTTTTTTTCTTTGTCGTCTGTTGTGTATTTTTAATCGATCTCTCTTCTAGTAGTTACTAACATGTGCTGTTGATGGTAGGTTACTAACCTGCGCTGCCTCATCTCTTTAACTTTGATAGACCTTTGGCTAAAATAATCCAAGCCTCGACCAGTTCCATGTAAAACCTCAAAAAGAATCTATAGCCTCCTAGTTCATTGTTGAACCAGGAGTAAATTTCGGTTTGAGTTGCTAATTTGTGCAGGTTTCAAGGTTCAAATTGCAGAAAGAAGGCTTCAGCTTAGTTTCAAAATGTTACTTATATGGTAATGGAATGGGTAGTTTAGACCGAACTCTCTGAATCTGTGAGTGTGCAGTAAATCCATATGGAGTTGGTTGAATGAGACTTTTTGTTTAGTAATACGACTAGCTTTGATGATGTTTTGAAGTTTCCAAAGCAAAAACGTTCAATGGTTAAAGAAATATGGTTAACTGCAGCTATGAGTACCATGATGGAACTCTGGTTTCAATGAAACAAACCCGTGTTTGAGAAAGCTCAACCTAGATTTGTCTTCGTACTAAGGATTGTGGTTTAAGTAAGAGTGAAGAATTACATGTGGAATGGAATGTATGATTTACAAGTTCTTGAATTCTTGACTGATTGCTAGGCAAGGTTTTTGGTATCTTCCTTCAAATTGGTACATATTTTGCTGTGTTGGTGCTGCCAAAGGGAATCAGGTCTTGCCGTGTTCATTGCCAGGAATCATGGAGGAGTTGTCTCTGGAGCTGCTGCAGGTGGCATTGGCTGTGCAACCAATTACATGGCAGAAATTCATGCTGTCAGTTTGATTCAAGCCCGAGGGGTTTATGTAACATCCTGATTCAGTCTAATTCAAGGTTCCTGATATCTGCTTTTGGGTCTGGTAAATTACCCTGGACTATTCTGTCGAGATGGAATGTCATTCAAAGGACAATAGCGCAGTTGAAGTTTGCTCATAGTTTTCGCGAGGCAAACTTCTCAGCTGACTGATTGGCTTAGCTCGAGGTCTCTGCTTTTCCATATACCCAGAGAGTTCAAAAACAATTGCTAGCAGTGAAGTGACAATTATTTCCATCAGCAAGCTTAACAACAGCAACCACAACCAAGCCTGTAGTCCCACCCAAACAGGGTAAGGCTAGTATAGTACATCAATGATGAAACTGCCCTCACGCAGGACAGGATTGAACTGCGGACCTCCATTTTACAAGACTGGCGCTCTACCACTGAGTTATAAGGGCTGTTGCTAACATCAAATTCTATGTTCGACGAAACAATCTGAACGCATAAGAAATTGCAATGCAGGTAACATCGGTGCATCAACATTCAGCAAGAAAGAACGTACATATAGAACAATGCCGATTTTTACAGTATGATGAAATTCAGGACCAGGGCACCACCGCCTGCTTGAAAAGAAATTAGTGGAAATCGGTGCCTGACAACTCCATATTCATATGCTACTTTTGAGGCATGCTGGAAGTGATTGGGCCATGTGTTTCCATAAATTTACTCGTGCTATCCTGACTACCTGTGAGGAAAAACATTCTAAGAAAACAAGAGTAATAGATTAAGCTTCATTATGCAAAATGAAACCTAACGAGATGTTGACAAAAGGCTCCTCCAGTTAGTATTGTATAATGACGATACTGACAGCTTTATTTCAACTGTACCAGAATTCAGAAGTTCATGAAGTATAACCAACAACCAGAAAGAGATGCCAAAATACTGACAACTTCATCTATGAAGTTTAAGGGGTTCGACGTTTTGGATTGTGCTGATCAGTTGGATGTAGGGAACAGCACCATAAGAAATCAGCCCTTCAATCATCTTCATGCGAGCTCCACAAAAAATGACGGTCAAAGTACTTCTACTACATGAAAGATGAGAGTAAAGTTGGCATTCAAGTATCTCGCAAACCAGTCTCTGTATACAAATTCGCTATCTTTTTCTTTGGCAAGCAAAAGCCTTGTAACGATTCCGCATTATTTGACAGATAACGGTGCTACAAATCTGGCTTAGATTCTTCTAGGTACTACATTGCTTGACGATGGCATGAATATTTGCTCTCTTAAATTAGTGTTCCAATCTACAGAGTGATGTTGAAAAAAGCCCAGCATAAACCATTCTCTTATAATGGAACACAGACTTCTCAATATGTAGGCAATGGTCATCATATCTACCAACTAACGAAACCATGAATGCCCAGAAATTTCAACTGATCAACTCACACTTCTCTGTTTTATATAAAAATCATCAAATGTTTTAACCCAATTTAGTAACAGACCAAATTACCTGGATATTGACAATTTTATTCCATCCAGTCTCCATAAGAGCAATCGGAATTCAGAAAACTGGATGGTATATACACTTGTGTATAGTATCCATATAACCCTAGTATAATCAAAGAGTATGGCTTCTTGAAGTCGCCGTGGATTTTGAATCAAATAAGAAATGCATAAGTTCCTTGTTATCAGCCTCAATTAGGATACAACCAGTTTCTTTCTTCACTCCTCTATCTTCCATCAACTTCCTTATACTCTGTGCACCTTCCCATTGACCTTCTGATGCATATATATTTGACAACAACACATAACCCCCACTCGTTTGCACGTTTACCCAGCTCAGCATTACCATGTATCCTACAAGCACCAAGCAACGTCCTCCAAATTATAGGGTTTCGTACAATTTCCATCGACTCTGAAAATTCAAATGCTTCTTCAAGTAGCCCTGCTCGTCCTAACATGTCTACCATACAGCCATAGTACCTCATGTTAGGTACTATTCCATATTGAATTCTCATAAGCTCAAAATACTCACGTGCCCTTTTCGGTCATCCCACCATGACTACAAGCAACTAGTACTCCAATAATATTTGATCTCATATGGCTGAGTTTTTTTCTCTTTGCATCTCTACAAACAAATCAATCGACTCCTTCGCAAAACCATGAATATCTAATCCCCCAATAATTGAATTCCACGTCGATGAATCTTTCCTCATCCCCCTAAACATTGCAATGGCTTTCCCAATGTACCCACACTTAGCATACATATCAACAAGCGCATTCCCTAAAAGAACACTCAAATTTCTGGAACCCATCTCCATTATAAAGCGATGAATCCTTTCCCCAGTATCCAGACCACTAGAATCTGTACAAGCAGATAACAAACTCAGCATTGTCACTTCATCCGGCTGTTCTCCAGCAATTCTCATCTCCTCAAACATCTCCGAAGCTTTTTCATAAGACTTAGCAAGAACATAGCCTGCAACCGCCGCATTCCAAGTAACCACATCTAGTTGGGGGACTTCATCCGAGAGTTTTCTTGCACTCTCCATATTCCCACACTTAACATAGCCCGTGATTAACCTCTTGTCACATATCCAGCTGTTAAAGCGAATGGACAACAACATCCCTATTCCCCGATCCCTCAAAAAGGACTCTTGCCATCTTCAAATCCTCACATTTTGCAATAAGATGAATCGAAGTATTTCTCACAAATTTTTACAACTTTCCCAAGGATCCAAGAAAGTTTTGTGTAAGCTTTAAGAACTAAAGAGTAAGTGTGATTATCTGGTTGAACGTCTTTCTGAATCATGTGTTGCATACGGACTTGATAGGTTTAGAACTCTGAGCTGAACCTCTAATCATAGTATTCCCTATAAAAAGATCTGGTTCAGTAATTTGATCAAACAGTTTATGAGCACAATTCCTGATAAACCAACAGAACATGTATAAATCAACTCTCTAAGAGAAGATGGGTTTGAATTGAAACCCTTGATTATCATCAAACCTTGGATTTGTTCAAGTGTTCTGAAACTTGTACATCTTTGCCATAAATTCGACCGTTGGATATGGTTGGAACTGCTGACTCTTTTCCTGATCATCACTCACAAGTTGTACTTTCATGTGGGTGTTCAAGATTCTAGAGGTAAAAGAAATGGCTGCTCGTGTCGTGCTCCAGGATTCCATGGGGTTACGAAATTACGCCTGTGCTTTCGTGCTTGAAGGCTTTTTAGCATTAGGGGCCTTAGTTACATGGCACAGAAATATAGTTGCTCTCTAAATAGCATTGTATTATGGGTAGGGTGCAAAATTACCAAAAATCTAGTTTACCTATATACCAAATGGGGTGTTTTTTTCTTTCATATAAAAATCACAGATAAATAAATGTAATCCAAAGAGATTTCTGGTGGGTAAACAAAACAACTCTAAGCTGGGCTACCATCCCATTAGTTGGGGTTTCATGCGTGAACCAATTGAAGTAGGTGGTCTAGATTTTAAAGAAGCAAACAAAATGAATAAGGAAATGATAGTCAAATCAGCATGGAGAATAGCAACTCAGCGGAACACCCTTTTAGGTTCTGACGTTAAGAATAAGTACTTTAAAAACTCAACTATTTTTCATTCTAAGAAGCATTATAATGCTTCGTCGATATGGGGATGCATTATGCGGGGGTCTTTTTGATCCATAAATTCAGTTCTTTGAGAGGAGGCGAAGGTAAGTCAATTCACATTTGGATAGATAAATGGATTCCAAGTATGGAACAAAATCTTATATCTTATTGTGGTATTCAATTAAATCTTTTAACACTTGTATCTGAGTTGCTAGACTCAAATACTAAAAAGTGGAATGAAATGAAAGTTAGAAGTAACTTTGCATCGGAAATTGCAAAAAAGATTCTAGGAATTAGAATCTTCACTAATACAAATGGAAAACTGAAACAAGACAGATTAAGATGGCTTCTTACAAATGACGAAAATTTTACTGTTAAATCAATGTACCAAAAACTCAAAAACCCATTGATTGACATCATTAATACTGATATTATATATTTTTGGAAATCATTTTGGAAGTTAAACGTATCTCAAAGAACTATGATCTTCTTGTGGAAGTGTATTCATAATGCCCTTCCTGTTAGGAAAAAACTAGGTGAATAATGAAAGATATTGAGATGAAATGCATTTTCTGCGAGCATGAATGTGAATCTTTGAGGCCTCTGTTTTTTGAATGTCCCTATGCTAAATCTGTTTCTTTGTTGCCTCATGTGGTAGTTATAAATTCCAGCAGTGATTTAGATTTTTCTTTTGCACAAATGTATCACAATTGGATAGCAAGGGTGTATTAAAATTCTGAAATAGAAATTATGGCCACAAAATACTGGTTGATTTGGAAGGAAAGATGTCTAAGAATCTTCCAATCCAAGTCGACTACAAGCATTCAACTCTCTCTAGGTGTTCAAAGGAACCTGGCATTTTTGTCTCCCCTGAGACACTTAAACCAAGGAGTAACTTCTATCTCTACCTCTGTATTACAACACCAAATAGACACAACTAATAGTGGATGGTCAAAACCCAAAGCAAACCAACTTAAAATAAACTTTGACGCATCTTGGAGTGACTCTTGCACTTCTGCTGGGTATGGTATGATTCTTCGTTGTGATACATGTAATGCCATCTAAGCTACATCAAGGAATTTCGGTGGATCTACAACAGAAGAAGCAAAGGCTCTGAGTATGCCATGGAGACAACAACTTGGGCAAAAAGCATGGGCTTAAAGAACTTCTTAGTGGAAGGTGATTGTCATAGGTTAATCTACTATGCTAAGGACAAGCAAAGCAACATCCTTTGGAGAAATCAAGGCATTGTCTTAGAAGCAGTGAGAATTCTGAAGACTTGTAAAAAAAAATTGGCTTTCTGTTTAAGAATAGGAAAGGAAATGAAGTGGCAGACGTTTTGGCAAAAGAAGCGCGCAAGCGGGAAATACACAAACAACAATGGTTGTTCATGACAACTTCTTAAACTCGGTTTTATTATTTGATTTATGTTTTTCAAATTGATCGTTAATTCTAGTTTACCAAATAGTGTTAACAATTTGTTGGTCGACCTTGAGTATCTCAATTGAGTTAGATGAGATAAAGGAGACCAATTTTTAGAGCACTCTTGCTCGGTAGAAGTCACAAGCGTTGCTATCTCAAGCTTGTTTGTCAATTTTAGTGATCAAAACTATAAGTCTTGATTTCTAGTTGTTGATGATGGTTTTTAGCTTAGGGTTAAAATCGTAAAACCGTATATCTGGCATGAAGTCACTATGACCAATAGCGTATTTATTGAATCACTCAGCGTATTTAAGTAAGAATTACCAGGGTACCTTCTTTTTTTATATACATGTGTCATGTTCCGCGGAAGAACCTTTAGTATTAACGGACATCACCTCTATATATACCTAACCCTAATTCTCTCACCGTGCCAATGACAAACCATGCTAGCCACGTCTCTGCGCCAAGGCATGCCAACCATGTCAGCCGCCCCACCGTGCCAATGGCAAACCATGTCAGCCATGTATTTACGCCAAGGCATGCCAGCCGCACCATCGTGCCAATGGAAAACAATGCCAGCCACATCTCTGCGGCAAGGCATGCCAACCATGCCAGTCGCACCACCGTGCCAATGGCAAACCATGTCAGCCACGTCTTTGCGCCAAGGCATGCCAACCATGCCAGACGCACCACCGTGCCAATGGCAAACCATGCTAGCCACGTCTCTGCGCCAAGGCATGCCAACCATGACAGCCTCACCACCGTGCCAATGGCAAACCATTCCAGCCACGTCTCTGCGCCAAGGCATGCCAACCATGCCAGCCGCACCATGGTGCCAATGGCAAACCATGCCAACCACGTCTTTGCGCCAAGGCATGCCAACCATGCCAGCCGCACCACCGTGCCAATGGCAAACCATGCCAGCCATGCTTCTGCGCCAAGGCATGCGAACCATGCCAGCCGCACCACCGTGCCAATGGAAAACCATGCTACCCATTTTTCCACGCCAAAACGAAGGGTTGCAGTAATCAACGACTACCCTTCTCTTTGAGATGCATATCTCGACCACACAAGTTCGCCACCTGACGCAGGAAAACTTGCGTCCCAAATCCAAAACACACGGTTTGCACCTAAACACTAATTTGGCCGCGCCAACTCTTTGACAAGGCCATGACTCAACGCTGTCTGCTACAAACGAAGCGTTGCAATAATCAATGGCTACCCTTCTATTTGAGATGCAGATCTCGACCACACAAGTTCGCCACCTGACACATGAAAACTTGCGGCCCAAAGCCAAAACATCAGGGTTTGCACCTAAACCCTAATTTGGCCGCGCCTACTCTTTGACAAGGCCATGACTCAACGTGGTCGCTACAAATGAAGGGTTGCAATAATCAACGGCTACCCTTCTCTCTGGGATGCAGATCTCGACCACATAAGTTCGCCACCTGACTCATGGCAACTTGCGGCCCAAATCCGAAACATCAGGGTTTGCACCTAAACCCTAATTTGGCCGCGCCTACTCTTTGACAAAGCCATGACTCAACGCTGGCTGCTACAAACGAAGGGTTGCAATAATCAACGGCTACCCTTCTCTCTGGGATGCAGATCTCGACCACACAAGTTCGCCACCTGACGCATGGCAACTTGCGGCCCAAAGCCAAAACATCACGGTTTGCACCTAAACTCTAATTTTGGCCGCGCCTACTCTATGGCAAAGCCATGCTCAACGTTGGCTTCTAAAACGGAGAGTTGCAATAATCAACGGCTATCCTTCCCTCTTGACCGCTGTCGTAAGCGACACAAATATAATTACACTTTCTTACTACTCAAAATATAAATATAGCAAGGGCAAGAAAGGATCGATCCCACAGAGAGGTCTAGGTTGTCAAATTGTTTCGGTTCCCTATAAATAACACCGGTAGTTTTATGATTATAATAAACTAAATAAAAGCAAATAAAGAAATAAGCAAACAAATCAAATCAAGGATAAGAAATATTGGTCATGGATTTCGTTTTCATTCACAAACATGCTTTTCACAATAACTAGAATTGATTTTAATCTCAACTTTTATCAAAGACCCTAGAATACCTTGATCGCAAGAATATCCCGCTAATCTCCTCTTGTCATCAACAAACACATTAAAAGATGCGAATATGAATTCTATCTAAAGGAACAACCTAACGTGTAAAAGCACTAATCAAGTTTAATTCCCTAGATGCATTAAGTTCTATGAAATCAGGCCAATCAAAGCAATTGAACGTGGAAAGCGCACTAATTCAATTTAACAAAGGTTACGATTCACATATGATCATAAGAATATATCACTACAAACCATAATCATATTATGCTACTTGTATCAAGGAATATCACTTTTGCGTATAATAAACCCTAAACTAGCAATAGATGTGATTAGAAGTTCTACCAATTTGCAACTTGACAAAACAATCAATCAATCATAAAACAATATTTCCAGAGAATTGCAAACGATAAATATGAGACAAAACTAATATATTGAATCAAAGAATCATATTATGTGAAATCCAACTATTCCATAACCAATAATAAACTTAGGTACTCATATTCAAGGAGTTCATAACAAGAAGAAAGAGAAAAGACTTCATGGTTCTAAACCCTAGAATAAAGTAGAAGAGATAATAATAAAACGTGTTAGATATCCTCAAAAAGATAGAAGTCCTCTCTTTTATATATTCCTCAATTTCCATAAAGGATACTCCTTCCAAAATTAGGTTTTGTCTTCAAGTCCGTTAGATAGAAGTTCACCCGCCCACCATGGAGAGAAACCCGTGTAGAAATTTTGTCCCAAAAACGCTCGACGGAAAATCGGGATTATGGCGGAATCCCAGGAATAGTCGACGGAAAATATTTCAGGTGACCGGCAAAGTCAAACCGCCACTTAGGGTCAACGGGTCAGGACCGGCGGGTCAACTCGGGTCAAGGTCGGCGAGTTAACTCGGTCCCCAAGACCGAGTCGTGGAGAGTCACAGAGTCGGCTCGGTCGGATTGTGAGTTAGTCACCGCCCGAGCCGATTGAGTGACTTGGCCTTGGCTCGAGCCAATGCATATCTTGAAATCAGTCATGCACCGGGATGGTGCTTCATCCAGCAAATTCCGCCATTCCGGCTCTTCCCCGCACAGCCATGATGGCTATTTCTTCACAAAGATTTCAAAGACACTCGATCCATGGCTACGGCAACCAAAAGTGCCAATTCATTGCCCGCACATTCCATGTATGACTCTTTCACCAATTTCATCCCAATCTCAGTGCCGCACCGACACCACCCGCCATGACAAACTTAAACACCATCTTCGAGATCCTTGCATCATAGCTGCCCACTTGCAATTTCTTTTGAATCCTCTCACAAAGAAACCTAATCATTCCACCACTGCACTTCAGCCTCTCCCAAAGATAACTCCATTTGAGTTTCATTGCCACGCCACATCAATGGCTCCACCTTCTTGTCATTAAATCATCACCTGTCACGACTCCATTGCTCTCCCACTACTGACTTCACGAGCTCAGCCATGACTCCACCCGCAATATGCATTAGCTCGGTCATCATTTCACACCTGCACTATCCATCGTCGTCCCTGTAACCTTCAGCTCACTGCCATGGCACTAACATTACTCTTCCACACCCGCACAACACATTCATCACAAGTAATTGCAGCTACGGCTCCGCAATGCCTCAAAAAACTCCACCAGCAGCAGACTTGCACTTTCTCCGTTCTCTTAACTCGAGCCTTTGTGTCACAATACCGCATTTCGGCTCCATCGAAGACCCATTACCTTAAGCTCGATTAATGGCTCTTACACCCCGCTCTTTCACCTCAGCCTGCACTGGTATTCACCTATAAGCATCACAGCCAACACCAGTTCCTCCTGTGTCAGCCACATCTCAAAGCCGGCTCCATTCTCTGCCCGCAATCATTGCGTCTCACTTGAGCATGCCACTTAAACCCATTGCAGCAATTCATACATCCAGCTTCATCACGGACCAATTCCTCAACACCACCGACCCATTAGCTCAATCGCACTAGAAACTCCACCATCAACTCAGGTCTTCTCCACTGCTTGAATGAATACAAACCCATCACTATTCTCGATCTTTGTCAGATTTAGCCTTCAATTCACAGAAAACCTGAGCTAGCTTCTTCTCACATCAACTTCCAGTAGCCACCACCAACACATTGTCTTGCTCCATTGCCTGAACTTCATACTACCTATCTTGATTCGCGAGCTCGAAATGGGAAAGAGAGAACCCTAATTTCAGTTTCATAGCAACCACCAGACAACCCATGAACATCAACGTCCATCAATCCCTTTTCAATCTCAAGAACTTTCACAAATCGAACCCATTCTCCCTCAGACCACCCATTGAACAACCACATACCTTCTCGTCTTAGTTTCAACTTAATCCATCTTCTAATTCCATCTCTAATTCATCCTCAAAATCGACGCGAACTTAATCCCCTTTTCTTCAATTTGTCCTCTCTCATGAATTCGAGCAAATACAAACAACTTGATTTCTCCCAAACTCTCTCAATTTGAAGCTGCCTCCTTCATCGATTTGTAACAGTGGCAGAGAGATAAAGATAAGAAGAAGAAGAATTGGGGAAGAAATGGCTTTCTCGACCTAGTTTCTGAGTTATAAAAGAGGAGATGCCCCTTAACGAAGAACAACTGTCTTTAACGTCTCTCATATGGCTACCCCTTAACATGTGGATGAGCTCCCAGTAGTAGTCCCTTTGGAACAATTCACCCCTTAACAGAATGGCTACCCCTTAACGTACAATGGGTTTCCAATAGCACTTGTCCGACCATTTTGCTCTTTTAGCCTTCAAATTCTCGTTTTGCTTGTAACTTCTCCATACGAACTCAGAATGACTCCGTTCTTTCGCCATTGTCTTCATCTTCTCGTCCTCTACACAATGAAAAGTAGAAATCTTGTATTTGAACGAGTTCCACTGGGTCTTTTTGCTCCAAATGACTCCATTGCACCTAATAAACTCAAAAGTAAACATAAGATACATAATTCACACGAAAATTCGCAAAGAAAGCATAAATACTAGATATTAAATACGGTGTATTCTACACCTATCAAATTCCCCCACACTTAGACTTTGCTAGTCCTCGAGCAAATCAAACAAAATAATAAAATACAACCACTCCGTGACGTCGAGGCTACGGTTAATTTTAGCATAAATAACAAGCCTTTAAACCCCTAGGTGTCCCTAGTGGACGAGTTATAGTCTCGTGAAGGTTTACTAGAGATATACCTACAAAACCTATATTTCAAACTCCGTCTATTTGTGACAAATCAATGAACGAATCCAAATTGACTACAGGAGGAGGTACCTTGCAAATTCAATTCAATTATTAGTAAATAAACTCTAATTAGATAGTCGAACAAGCCACAATACTCGGAAACTAACAAACCACAATCACAATGAAAAGATAAAGAAGATGGATATAGATGTAGATGTTGGCGAATGTTCACAAGTGTTCGATGTTTCCCATATCTCGTTCAAGGTCTTTGCTAAGATGAACCTAATCCTATTGGATTGAGCTACTTAGTGCTTGAATGCTACATCAAATCAATTGGCATATACAAGGGAACCAAGAGTGACTTTATTCAACACAATAATAAATTTTTTTTTTATAAGATTGGATCAAATGGATCCAATTTCTCTTTTTTTTTTTTTAGACGGCATGATTAGATCTTTTGGATCCAAGCGCATGCTTCTTGTCGCAAGTACATGATAGTTGCCTTGGATCCCTGCATTCCACGCTTGTTTAGGCGACGGAGACAGGGACTACGTTTCACACATACTGCTATTCCCAAGTGTCTTTTTATTCCGTTTTGGTCTAATTGATCGGTCCTTTTTTTTTTTTCTTTTCATATATTTTTTTCATTTTTTCTTTTTTTTTTTTTTTTTTTCTAGTAACTCAACCACTCTATTTCATCCTAGCAAGTAATAACACGTCGATGTTTAGTGACCCACCAAAGCACTTAGAGAACAATAGATAAATATGGAAAAATAAAAATAGAATGCGATATGGTGATATGGTGATATTCCGAGATATGGTAACAACTATCATGTTAATTTGTGATTTCGAGCTATATTCTTCCCTTTTAGTTAATTAGTTCCTCAACTCCTGCATTTAAAATGGTTCCATCCACTAATGGTGTCAAAAACAAACTATACAAACATATAAATGCTCCCCACACTTAAACTGCACATTGTCCTCAATGTGTAAGACCGAAAGTTCTGAATTCTGACGTAACAGAAGATAAAACGCAAAAACTGTGCAAATTGGTAAGGAATTTGGAAAAACTCCATTTCACAAAAGTTGTTCGCCTACGTGTTTTCTACACAGTGTCAAAATTTCACAGTGTTTTGATAAACGGTCTGACAGTTATGGTCTCTGGACTGAACTACGCGCAGTCTGAAATTTTCTGACGAAAAGGTATTCGTCATAATTCTCTTCTAAGATGGATTACGGACTCAATGAAATTAAACATAGGGATGCAAATATGATATAAAAACAGTAAAAATAAATAAACGAAACAAAAATAAAATGCAAAAGGATAAGAAATACAAAACCGTGGGTTGCCTCCCACTAAGCGCTTGTTTTATAGTCGACGGCCCGACTTAGCTTCTTGTAAGATTCATTCCCCATATACCAACAATCGGAAAAGTTGGGGATCCTTCCATAGAACCTGTTTTGGAAACACTAACTTCACACAAATATTAGTAACATAAAGCAAAAGTGAAGCTATGAACCGATAAAAGCTTCCCCACACTTATTCTTGTCCACACATGAAAGTGTATAAAGAATATAGAAGTCGGGTACGTCCACGGTTTCTTGTTCCATAACCTGCATAGTATGAGAATCAAGTATCTCTAATGGCGGAAAACGAGAAACAAAGTCATTCAACAATATTCTCGAAGCACATACATTCAAACCAATAAGAGGTAAAGGAGAAGAAATAATATGCAAAGGGTTAGATAAACCTTGCACAATCTCTTGTATCATGAAATCCTCTTCATCCTTGAAAAACTCAAGTGAATTATTCACCTCTTGTATATCATGGTCCTCTATCAAACCTTGCAACCATTCTTCGTCCGTTTTCGCCGTAACCAAAGTCTCGACATAAACATCATCATTATGAACATTCACAAGTTCAATTGGGTCTTCCACAATATTGGTCATAACCGTCTCATTCTCAACATATTCCTCCTTTTTGTTGTAAGGCACATACTCTTTTGCGGATCCAAATTTTATCATAAGAAACTTTTTAGAACACTCGAAAATGCATCATCCTCAAGCTCCACCCTTTGAATAGGCTCTTGATCATTATTAAGATCAATGCTTGAGTAATCTACACAAGTGTCATCATATTCCTCTTCATCTTCATCTTGATCCCAAAAAGACTCCTCGGAAGTGTCACCATGACTTGTTTCAAGCAAT
This sequence comes from Papaver armeniacum, assembly GCA_023531295.1. Lineage (NCBI taxonomy): Eukaryota > Viridiplantae > Streptophyta > Magnoliopsida > Ranunculales > Papaveraceae > Papaver > Papaver armeniacum. The sequence goes on from JAJJWW010018772.1 coordinate 30,507, forward strand.
GTATCATAATCACCGTCACTATCATAGTCGACATAAGATTGTTCCTCGCTGATTTTAGTGTTGTTAATCTCGAACTCATCCTTTTGAATAGGTGAATGATCATTATTACGATCAAGAGTTGAGTTAACTACACAATTATCAACGAAAGTGCCCAAGGATTCGCCCTTTTCAACATTAGCATCAATCAAATATTCATCACAAACCATATGCACATAAGAATTATCCATATCTTCCTTGTATTGATCAATGTCTCTTCGCAAGCTAGCCATACCTTCACGAAGTTCTCGGAGTTGCTCGTTTGTAGTCTCTTTTGCTTTTTGAAATTCCTCTTGTAAAAAGGTGGAAACTTTATCTATAAAATTAGAGACTTTTTGTTCACAAGCATAAGAATCCTCCCATCCTTGTGGTTGTTCCCCGCCATAAGGTTGTTGAGGAAAACCATAAGGTTCCATGGAATATTGGTCATAACCAATAAATTGGTTTTGATTATACCCATGGAATTGGTAGTTGTCATATTGTTGAGGTTGAAACCCGTATTGATTGCTCCAATATGCTCCTTCCATAGAAATAAGCACCTGAAATAATTCCCAAACCAAGGTTAAAACCCAGAAAATAAGAAAAAATAAAAATAAAAATAAAACAAAAACTAAATACAAAAATAAGAAACCAAAAACAATTGACAACCGCTGCCTCCCCGGCAACGGCGCCAAAATTTGACCGCTGTCGTAAGCGACACAAATATAATTACACTTTCTTACTACTCAAAATATAAATATAGCAAGGGCAAGAAAGGATCGATCCTGAGAGAGGTCTAGGTTGTCAAATTGTTTGGTTCCCTATAAATAACACCGGTAGTTTTATGATTATAATAAACTAAATAAAAGCAAATAAAGAAATAAGCAAACAAATCAAATCAAGGATAAGAAATATTGGTCATGGATTTCGTTTTCATTCACAAACATGCTTTTCACAATAACTAGAATTGATTTTTAATCTCAACTTTTATCAAAGACCCTAGAATACCTTGATCGCAAGAATATCCCGCTAATCTCCTCTTGTCATCAACAAACACATTAAAAGATGCGAATATGAATTCTATCTAAAGGAACAACCTAACGTGTAAAAGCACTAATCAAGTTTAATTCCTAGATGCATTAAGTTCTATGAAATCAGGCTAATCAAAGCAATTGAACGTGGAAAGCGCACTAATTCAATTTAACAAAGGTTACGATTCACATATGATCATAAGAATATATCACTACAAACCATAATCATATTATGCTACTTGTATCCAAGGAATATCACTTTTGCGTATAATAAACCCTAAACTAGCAATAGATGTGATTAGAAGTTCTACCAATTTGCAACTTGACAAAACAATCAATCAATCATAAAACAATATTTCCAGAGAATTGCAAACGATAAATATGAGACAAAACTAATATATTGAATCAAAGAATCATATTATGTGAAATCCAACTATTCCATAACCAATAATAAACTTAGGTACTCATATTCAAGGAGTTCATCACAAGAAGAAAGAGAAAAGACTTCATGGTTCTAAACCCTAGAATAAAGTAGAAGAGATAATAATAAAACGTTGTAGATAAAAGATAATCCTCAAAAAGATAGAAGTCCTCTCTTTTATATATTCCTCAATTTCCATAAAGGATACTCCTTCCAAAATTAGGTTTTGTCTTCAAGTCCATTAGATAGAAGTTCACCCGGCCCACCATGGAGAGAAACCCGTGTAGAAATTTTGTCCCAAAACGCTCACGGAAAAGCGGGATTATGGCGGAATCCGCCGGAATAGTCGACGGAAAATATTTCGGTGACCGGCAAAGTCAAACCGCCACCGGGTCAACGGGTCGGGACCGGCGGGTCAACTCGGGTCAAGGTCGGCGAGTTAACTCGACCGAGACCGAGTCGGGGAGAGTCACGAGTCGGCTCGGTCGGATTGTGAGTTAGTCATCGCCCGAGTGATTGAGTGACTTGGCCTTGGCTCAGGCCAATGCATATGCTGAAATCGAGTCATGCACCAGGATGGTGCTTCATCCAACAAATTCCAGCCATTCGGCTCTTCCCCGACCATGATGGCTATTTCTTCACAAAGATTTCAAAGACACTCGGTCACACTGCAACCAAAAGTGCCAATTCATTGCTCGCACATTCCATGTATGACTCTTTCACCAATTTCATCCCAATCTCAAGTGCACCGACACCACCTCGCCATGACAAGCCTTAAACACCATCTTCGGATCCTTGCATCATAGCTGCCCACTTCGCAATTTCTTTTGAATCCTCTCACAAAGAAACCTAATCATTCCACCACCTCGCACTTCAGCCGGCTCCCAAAGATAACTCCATTTGAGTTTCATTGCCACCGCCACATCAATGGCTCCACCTTCTTGTCATTAAATCATCACCCGTCACGACTCCATTGCTCTCCCAACTCTGACTTCTGTGCTCAGCCATGACTCCACCTGCAATATGCATTAGCTCGGCCATCATTTCACAGCTGCACTATCCATCGTCGATCCCGTAACCTTTAGCTCACCGCCATGGCACTAACATTACTCTTCCACACCCCGCACAACACATTCATCACGGTAATTGCGGCTCTGACTCTCTGCAATGCCTCAAAAAACTCCACCAGCAGCAGACTTGCACTTTCTCCGTTCTCTTAACTCGAGCCTTTGTGTCACAATACTGCATTTCAGCTCCATCGAAGACCCATTACCTTAAGCTCAGTTAACAGCTCTTACACCTCGCTCTTTCACCTCGCCTGCACTCCGGTATTCACCTATAAGCATCACACCTAACACCAGTTCCTCCTGTGTCAGCCACATCTCAGGCCAGCTCCATTCTCCGCCCGCAATCATTGCGTCTCACTTGAGCATGCCACTTAAACCCATTCAAAAGCAATTCATACATCCAGCTTCATCACGAGACCAATTCCTCAACACCATTCGACCCATTAGCTCAATCGCACTAGAAACTCCACCATCAACTCAGTCTTCTCATCGCTTGAATGAATACAAACCCATCACTATTCTCGATCTTTGTCAGATTTAGCCTTCAATTCACAGAAAACCTGAGCTAGCTTCTTCTCACATCAACTTCCAGTAGCCACCACCAACACATTGTCTTGCTCCATTGCCTGAACTTCATACTACCTATCTTGATTCGCGAGCTCAGAAATGGGAAAGAGAGAACCCTAATTTCAGTTTCATAGCAACCACCAGACAACCCATGAACATCAACGTCCATCAATCCCTTTTCAATCTCAAGAACTTTCACAAATCGAACCCATTCTCCCTCAGACCACCAATTGAACAACCACATACCTTCTCAGTCTTAGTTTCAATCCAGAATCCATCTTCTAATTCCATCTCTAATTCATCCTCAAAATCGACGCGAACTTAATCCCCTTTTCTTCAATTTGTCCTCTCTCATGAATTCGAGCAAATACAAACAACTTGATTTCTCCCAAACTCTCTCAATTTGAAGCTGCCTCCTTCATCGATTTGTAACAGTGGCAGAGAGATAAAGATAAGAAGAAGAAGAATTGGGGAAGAAATGGCTTTCTCGACCTAGTTTCTGAGTTATAAAAGAGGAGATGCCCCTTAACGAAGAACAATCTGTCTTTAACGTCTCTCATATGGCTACCCCTTAACATGTGGATGAGCTCCCAGTAGTAGTCCCTTTGGAACAATTCACCCCTTAACATAATGGCTACCCCTTAACGTACAATGGGTTTCCAATAGCACTTGTCCGACCATTTTGCTCTTTTAGCCTTCAAGTTCTTGTTTTGCTTGTAACTTCTCCATACGAACTCAGAATGACTCCATTCTTTCGCCATTGTCTTCATCTTCTCGTCCTCTACACAATGAAAAGTAGAAATCTTGTATTTGAACGAGTTCCAATTGGTCTTTTTGCTCCAAATGACTCCATTGCACCTAATAAACTCAAAAGTAAACATAAGATACATAATTTACAAGAAAACTCGCAAAGAAAGCATAAATACTAGATATTAAATACGGTGTATTCTACACCTATCAAATTCCCCCACACTTAGACTTTGCTAGTCCTCGAGCAAATCAAACAAAATAATAAAATACAACAACTCCGTGACGTCGAGGCTACGGTTAATTTTAGCATAAATAACAAGCCTTTAAACCCCTAGGTGTCCCTAGTGGACGAGTTATAGTCTCGTGAAGGTTTACTAGAGATATACCTACAAAACCTATATTTCAAACTCCGTCTATTTGTGACAAATCAATGAACGAATCCAAATTGACTACAGGAGGAGGTACCTTGCAAATTCAATTCAATTATTAGTAAATAAACTCTAATTAGATAGTCGAACAAGCCACAATACTCGGAAACTAACAAACCACAATCACAATGAAAAGATAAAGAAGATGGATATAGATGTAGATGTTGGCGAATGTTCACAAGTGTTCGATGTTTCCCATATCTCGTCACGAAGGTCACTGCTAAGATGAACCTAATCCTATTGGATTGAGCTACTTAGTCTTTGAATGCTACATCAAATCAATTGGCATATACAAGGGAACCAAGAGTGACTTTATTCAACACAATAATAATTTATTCTTTTTTTATATGATTGGATCAAACTGGATCCAATTTCTCTTTTTTTTTTTTTTTTTTAGACGGCATGATTAGATCTTTTGGATCCAAGCGCATGCTTCTTGTCAGCAAGTACATGATAGTTGCCTTGGATCCTGCATTCCACGCTTGTTTAGGCGACGGAGACAGGGGACTACGTTTCACACATACTTGCTTTTCCCAAGTGTCTTTTTATTCCGTTTTGGTCTAATTGATCGGTCTTTTTTTTTTTTTTTTTTCTTTTTTTTCATTTTTTTTTTTTTTTTTTTTTTTTTTTTTTAGTAACTCAACCACTCTATTTCATCCTAGCAGTAATAACACGTCGATGTTTAGTGACCCACCAAAGCACTTAGAGAACAATAGATAAATATGAAAATAAAATAAAAAAAATGCGAATGTGATATGGTGATATTCCGAGATATGGTAACAACTATCATGTTAATTTGTGATTTCGAGCTATATTCTTCCCTTTTAGTTAATTGGTTCCTCAACTCCTGCATTTAAAATGGTTCCATCCACTAATGGTGTCAAAAACAAACTATACAAACATATAAATGCTCCCCCACACTTAAACGCACATTGTCCTCAATGTGTAAAACCGAAAGTTCTGAATTCTGACGTAACAGAAGATAAAACGCAAAAACTGTGCAAATTGGTAAGGAATTTGGAAAAACTCCATTTCACAAAAGTTGTTCACCTACGTGTTTTCTACGCAGTGTCAAAATTTCACAGTGTTTTGATAAACGGTCTGACAGTTATGGTCTCTGGACTGAACTACGCGCAGTCTGAAATTTTCTGACGAAAAGGTATTCGTCATAATTCTCTTCTAAGATGGATTACGGACTCAATGAAATTAAACATAGGGATGCAAATATGATATAAAAACAGTAAAAAATAAATAAACGAAACAAAAATAAAATGCAAAAGGATAAGAAATACAAAACCGGTGGGTTGCCTCCCACTAAGCGCTTGTTTTATAGTCGACGGCCCGACCTAGCTTCTTGTAAGATTCATTCCCCATATACCAACAATCGGAAAAGTTGGGGATCCTTCCATAGAACCTGTTTTGGAAACACTAGCTTCACACAAATATTAGTAACATAAAGCAAAAGTGAAGCTATGAACCGATAAAAGCTTCCCCCACACTTATTCTTGTCCACACATGAAAGTGTATAAAGAATATAGAAGTCGGGTACTTCCACGGTTTCTTGTTCCATAACCTGCATAGTATGAGAATCAAGTTTCTCTAATGGCGGAAAACGAGAAACAAAGTCATTCAACAATATTCTCGAAGCACATACATTCAAACCAATAAGAGGTAAAGGAGAAGAAATAATAGGCAAAGGGTTAGATAAACCTTTCACAATCTCTTGTATCATGAAATCCTCTTCATCCTTGAAAAACTCAAGTGAATTATTCACCTCTTGTATATCATGGTCCTCTATCAAACCTTGCAACCATTCTTCGTCCGTTTCTGCCGTAACCAAAGTCTCGACATAAACATCATCATTATAAACATTCACAAGTTCAATTGGGTCTTCCACAATATTGGTCATAACGGTCTCATTCTCAACATATTCCTCCTTTTTGTTGTAAGGCACATACTCTTTTGCGGATCCAAATTTTATCATAAGAAACTTTTTTAGAACACTCGAAAATGCATCATCCTCAAGCTCCACCCTTTGAATAGGCTCTTGATCATTATTAAGATCAATGCTTGAGTAATCTACACAAGTGTCAACATATTCCTCTTCATCTTCATCTTGATCCCAAAAAGACTCCTCGGAAATGTCACCATGACTTGTTTCAAGCAATGTATCATAATCACCGTCACTATCATAGTCGACATAAGATTGTTCCTCGCTGATTTTAGTGTTGTTAATCTCGAACTCATCCTTTTGAATAGGTGAATGATCATTATTACGATCAAGAGTTGAGTTAACTACACAATTATCAACGAAAGTGCCCAAGGATTCGCCCTTTTCAACATTAGCATCAATCAAATATTCATCACAAACCATATGCACATAAGAATTATCCATATCTTCCTTGTATTGATCAATGTCTCTTCGCAAGCTAGCCATACCTTCACGAAGTTCTCGGAGTTGCTCGTTTGTAGTCTCTTTTGCTTTTTGAAATTCCTCTTGTAAAAAGGTGGAAACTTTATCTATAAAATTAGAGACTTTTTGCTCACAAGCATAAGAATCCTCCCATCCTTGTGGTTGTTCCCCGCCATAAGGTTGTTGAGGAAAACCATAAGGTTCCATGGAATATTGGTCATAACCAATAAATTGGTTTTGATTATACCCATGGAATTGGTAGTTGTCATATTGTTGAGGTTGAAACCCGTATTGATTGCTCCAATATGCTCCTTCCATAGAAATAAGCACCTGAAATAAGATTCTCAAACCAAGGTTAAAACCCAGAAAATAAGAAAAAATAAAAATAAGAAAAAATAAGAAACCAAAAACAAGTGACAACCGTTGCCTCCCCGGCAACGGCGCCAAAATTTGACCGCTGTCGTAAGCGACACAAATATAATTACACTTTCTTACTACTCAAAATATAAATATAGCAAGGGCAAGAAAGGATCGATCCCACAGAGAGGTCTAGGTTGTCAAATTGTTTTTGGTTCCTTATAAATAACACCGGTAGTTTTATGGTTTTATGAAATAAAATAAAATAAAAGCAAATAAAGAAATAAGCAAACAAATCAAATCAAGGATAAGAAATATTGGTTAAGGATTTCGTTTTCATTCACTAACATGCTTTTCACAATAACTAGAATTGATATTTAATCTCAACTTTTATCAAAGACCCTAGAATACCTTGATCGCAAGAATATCCCGCAAATCTCCTCTTGTCATCAACAAACACATTAAAAGATGCGAATATGAATTCTACCTAAAGGAACAACCTAACGTGTAAAAGCACTAATCAAGTTTAATTCCCTAGATGCATTAAGTTCTATGAAATCAGGCCAATCAAAGCAATTGAACGTGGAAAGCGCACTAATTCAATTTAACAAAGGTTACGATTCACATATGATCATAAGAATATATCACTACAAACCATAATCATATTATGCTACTTGTATCCAAGGAATATCACTTTTGCGTATAATAAACCCTAAACTAGCAATAGATGTGATTAGAAGTTCTACCAATTTGCAACTTGACAAAACAATCAATCAATCATGAAACAATATTTCCGGAGAATTGCAAACGATAATTATGAGACAAAACTAATATATTGAATCAAAGAATCATATTATGTGAAATCCAACTATTCCATAACCAATAATAAACTTAGGTACTCATATTCAAGGAGTTCATCACAAGAAGAAAGAGAAACTCTATCATGTTTTCAAAACCCTAGAATAAAGTAGAAGAGATAATAATAAAACGTCGTAGAATCCTCTACAAAAAGATAGAAGTCCTCTCTTTTATATATTCCTCAATTTCCATAAAGGATACTCCTTCCAAAATTAGGTTTTGTCTTCAAGTCCATTAGATAGAAATTCAACCGGCCACAATGGAGAGAAACCCGTGTAGAAATTTTGTCCCAAAAACGCTCGCCGGAAAATCTGGGATTATGGCCGGAATCCGGCCGGAATAGTCGACGGAAAATATTTCGGTGACCTAGCAAAGTCAAACCGGCCACCGGTCAACGGGTCGGGGCCGGCGGGTCAACTCGGGTCAAGGTCGGCGAGTTAACTCGAGTCCCGATACCGAGTCGGGGAGAGTCACAGAGTCGGCTCGGTCGGATTGTGAGTTAGTCAACGCCCGAGCCGATTGAGTGACTTGGCCTTGGCTCGAGCCAATGCATATCTTTGAAATCGGGTCATGCACCCAGGATGGTGCTTCATCCAAGCAAATTCCGACCATCTGGCTCTTCCTCGCACAGCCATGATGGCTATTTCTTCACAAAGCATTTCAAAGACACTCAGTCCACTCTGGCAACCAAAAGTGCCAATTCATTGCCTCGCACATTCCATGTATGACTCTTTCACCAATTTCATCCCAATCTCAGCTGCACCGACACCACCGCCATGACACTTAAACACCATCTTCGAGATCCTTGCATCATAGCTGCCCACTTCCGCAATTTCTTTTGAATCCTCTCACAGCAAACCTAATCATTCCACCACGCACTTCACCCGGCTCCCTCCCAAGATAACTCCATTTGAGTTTCATTGCCACCGCCACATCAATGGCTCCACCTTCTTGTCATTAAATCATCACCTGTCACGACTCCATTGCTCTCCCGGCTCATGACCTTCACGGGCTCGGCCATGACTCCACCCGCAATATGCATTAGCTCGGCCATCATTTCACAATGCACTATCCATCGTCGATCCTGTAACCTTTAGCTCACCGCCATGGCACTAACATTACTCTTCCACACCCCGCACAACACATTCATCACAAGAATTGCGGCTCTGACTCGCAATGCCTCAAAAACTCCACCAAAGAGCAGACTTGCACTTTCTCCGTTCTCTTAACTCGAGCCTTTGTGTCACAATACCGCATTTCGGCTCCATCGAAGACCCATTACCTTAAGCTCGATTAATGACTCTTACACCCTGCTCTTTCACCTCACCTGCACTCGGTATTCACCTATAAGCATCACAACCAACACCAGTTCCTCCTGTGTCAGCCACATCTCAAAGCCGGCTCCATTCTCCGCCTCGCAATCATTGCGTCTCACTTGAGCATGCCACTTAAACCCATTGCAAGCAATTCATACATCCGGCTTCATCACAGACCAATTCCTCAACACCAATTCTGACCCATTAGCTCACTCTGCACTAGAAACTCCACCATCAACTCAGTGTCTTCTCCACGCTTGAATGAATACAAACCCATCACTATTCTCGATCTTTGTCGATTTAGCCTTCAATTCAAGGTAAAACCCGAGCTAGCTTCTTCTCACATCAACTTCAAAGTAGCCACCACCAACACATTGTCTTGCTCCATTGCTCGAACTTCATACTACCTATCTTGATTCGCGAGCTCAGAAATGGGAAAGAGAGAACCCTAATTTCAGTTTCATAGCAACCACCAGACAACCCATGAACATCAACGTCCATCAATCCCTTTTCAATCTCAAGAACTTTCACAAATCGAACCCATTCTCCCTCAGACCACCAATTGAACAACCACATACCTTCTCAGTCTTAGTTTCAATCCAGAATCCATCTTCTAATTCCATCTCTAATTCATCCTCAAAATCGACGCGAACTTAATCCCCTTTTCTTCAATTTGTCCTCTCTCATGAATTCGAGCAAATACAAACAACTTGATTTCTCCCAAACTCTCTCAATTTGAAGCTGCCTCCTTCATCGATTTGTAACAGTGGCAGAGAGATAAAGATAAGAAGAAGAAGAATTGGGGAAGAAATGGCTTTCGACCTAGTTTCTGAGTTATAAAAGAGGAGATGCCCCTTAACGAAGAACAATCTGTCTTTAACGTCTCTCATATGGCTACCCCTTAACATGTGGATGAGCTCCCAGTAGTAGTCCCTTTGGAACAATTCACCCCTTAACAGAATGGCTACCCCTTAACGTACAATGGGTTTCCAATAGCACTTGTCCGACCATTTTGCTCTTTTAGCCTTCAAATTCTCGTTTTGCTTGTAACTTCTCCATACGAACTCGAGAATGACTCCGTTCTTTCGCCATTGTCTTCATCTTCTCGTCCTCTACACAATGAAAAGTAGAAATCTTGTATTTGAACGAGTTCCACTGGGTCTTTTTGCTCCAAATGACTCCATTGCACCTAATAAACTCAAAAGTAAACATAAGATACATAATTCACACGAAAATTCGCAAAGAAAGCATAAATACTAGATATTAAATACGGTGTATTCTACACCTATCAGATTCCCCCACACTTAGACTTTGCTAGTCCTCGAGCAAATCAAACAAAATAATAAAATACAACAACTCCGTGACGTCGAGGCTACGGTTAATTTTAGCATAAATAACAAGCCTTTAAACCCCTAGGTGTCCCTAGTGGACGAGTTATAGTCTCGTGAAGGTTTACTAGAGATATACCTACAAAACCTATATTTCAAACTCCGTCTATTTGTGACAAATCAATGAACGAATCCAAATTGACTACTGGGAGGAGGTACCTTGCAAATTCAATTCAATTATTAGTAAATAAACTCTAATTAGATAGTCGAACAAGCCACAATACTCGGAAACTAACAAACCACAATCACAATGAAAAGATAAAGAAGATGGATATAGATGTAGATGTTGGCGAATGTTCACAAGTGTTCGATGTTTCCCATATACGTCAGAAGGTCACTTGCTAAGATGAACCTAATCCTATTGGATTGAGCTACTTAGTGCTGAATGCTACATCAAATCAATTGGCATATACAAGGGAACCAAGAGTGACTTTATTCAACACAATAATAATTTTTTTTTTATATGATTGGATCAAACTGGATCCAATTTCTCTTTTTTTTTTTTTTAGACGGCATGATTAGATCTTTTGGATCCAAGCGCATGCTTCTTGTTGCAAGTACATGATAGTTGCCTTGGATCCCGCATTCCACGCTTGTTTAGGCGACGGAGACAGGGACTACGTTTCACACATACTTGCTATTCCCAAGTGTCTTTTTATTCCGTTTTGGTTTGGTCTAATTTTTTTTTCCTTTTTTTTCTTTTCATATATTTTTTTCATTTTTTTTTTTTTTTTTTTTTTTTTTCTAGTAACTCAACCACTCTATTTCATCCTAGCAGTAATAACACGTCGATGTTTAGTGACCCACCAAAGCACTTAGAGAACAATAGATAAATATGGAAAAATAAAAATAGAATGCGATATGGTGATATGGTGATATTCCGAGATATGGTAACAACTATCATGTTAATTTGTGATTTCTGAGCTATATTCTTCCCTTTTAGTTAATTAGTTCCTCAACTCCTGCATTTAAAATGGTTCCATCCACTAATGGTGTCAAAAACAAACTATACAAACATATAAATGCTCCCCCACACTTAAACTGCACATTGTCCTCAATGTGTAAGACCGAAAGTTCTGAATTCTGACGTAACAGAAGATAAAACGCAAAAACTGTGCAAATTGGTAAGGAATTTGGAAAAACTCCATTTCACAAAAGTTGTTCGCCTACGTGTTTTCTACACAGTGTCAAAATTTCACATTGTTTTGATAAACGGTCTGACAGTTATGGTCTCTGGACTGAACTACGCGCAGTCTGAAATTTTCTGACGAAAAGGTATTCGTCATAATTCTCTTCTAAGATGGATTACGGACTCAATGAAATTAAACATAGGGATGCAAATATGATATAAAAACAGTAAAAAATAAATAAACGAAACAAAAATAAAATGCAAAAGGATAAGAAATACAAAACCGGTGGGTTGCCTCCCACTAAGCGCTTGTTTTATAGTCGACGGCCCGACCTAGCTTCTTGTAAGATTCATTCCCCATATACCAACAATCGGAAAAGTTGGGGATCCTTCCATAGAACCTGTTTTGGAAACACTAACTTCACACAAATATTAGTAACATAAAGCAAAAGTGAAGCTATGAACCGATAAAAGCTTCCCCCCACACTTATTCTTGTCCACACATGAAAGTGTATAAAGAATATAGAAGTCGGGTACGTCCACGGTTTCTTGTTCCATAACCTGCATAGTATGAGAATCAAGTTTCTCTAATGGCGGAAAACGAGAAACAAAGTCATTCAACAATATTCTCGAAGCACATACATTCAAACCAATAAGAGGTAAAGGAGAAGAAATAATATGCAAAGGGTTAGATAAACCTTGCACAATCTCTTGTATCATGAAATCCTCTTCATCCTTGAAAAACTCAAGTGAATTATTCACCTCTTGTATATCATGGTCCTCTATCAAACCTTGCAACCATTCTTCGTCCGTTTCTGCCGTAACCAAAGTCTCGACATAAACATCATCATTATAAACATTCACAAGTTCAATTGGGTCTTCCACAATATTGGTCATAACGGTCTCATTCTCAACATATTCCTCCTTTTTGTTGTAAGGCACACACTCTTTTGCGGATCCAAATTTTATCATAAGAAACTTTTTAGAACACTCGAAAATGCATCATCCTCAAGCTCCACCCTTTGAATAGGCTCTTGATCATTATTAAGATCAATGCTTGAGTAATCTACACAAGTGTCATCATATTCCTCTTCATCTTCATCTTGATCCCAAAAAGACTCCTCGGAAATGTCACCATGACTTGTTTCAAGCAATGTATCATAATCACCGTCACTATCATAGTCGACATAAGATTGTTCCTCGCTGATTTTAGTGTTGTTAATCTCGAACTCATCCTTTTGAATAGGTGAATGATCATTATTACGATCAAGAGTTGAGTTAACTACACAATTATCAACGAAAGTGCCCAAGGATTCGCCCTTTTCAACATTAGCATCAATCAAATATTCATCACAAACCATATGCACATAAGAATTATCCATATCTTCCTTGTATTGATCAATGTCTCTTCGCAAGCTAGCCATACCTTCACGAAGTTCTCGGAGTTGCTCGTTTGTAGTCTCTTTTGCTTTTTGAAATTCCTCTTGTAAAAAGGTGGAAACTTTATCTATAAAATTAGAGACTTTTTGCTCACAAGCATAAGAATCCTCCCATCCTTGTGGTTGTTCCCGCCATAAGGTTGTTGAGGAAAACCATAAGGTTCCATGGAATATTGGTCATAACCAATAAATTGGTTTTGATTATACCCATGGAATTGGTAGTTGTCATATTGTTGAGGTTGAAACCCGTATTGATTGCTCCAATATGCTCCTTCCATAGAAATAAGCACCTTAAATAATTCCCAAACCAAGGTTAAAACCTAAAATAAGAAAAAATAAAAATAAAAATAAAACAAAAACTAAATACAAAAATAAGAAACAAAAACAATTGACAACCGTTGCCTCCCAAGAACAAAGCGCCAAAATTTGACGTCAGTAAGCGACACAAATATAATTACACTTTCTTACTACTCAAAATATAAATATAGCAAGGGCAAGAAAGGATCGATCCCACAGAGAGGTCTAGGTTGTCAAATTGTTTCGGTTCCCTATAAATAACACCGGTAGTTTTATGATTATAATAAACTAAATAAAAGCAAATAAAGAAATAAGCAAACAAATCAAATCAAGGATAAGAAATATTGGTCATGGATTTCGTTTTCATTCACAAACATGCTTTTCACAATAACTAGAATTGATTTTTAATCTCAACTTTTATCAAAGACCCTAGAATACCTTGATCGCAAGAATATCCCGCTAATCTCCTCTTGTCATCAACAAACACATTAAAAGATGCGAATATGAATTCTATCTAAAGGAACAACCTAACGTGTAAAAGCACTAATCAAGTTTAATTCCTAGATGCATTAAGTTCTATGAAATCAGGCCAATCAAAGCAATTGAACGTGGAAAGCGCACTAATTCAATTTAACAAAGGTTACGATTCACATATGATCATAAGAATATATCACTACAAACCATAATCATATTATGCTACTTGTATCCAAGGAATATCACTTTTTCGTATAATAAACCCTAAACTAGCAATAGATGTGATTAGAAGTTCTACCAATTTGCAACTTGACAAAACAATCAATCAATCATAAAACAATATTTCCAGAGAATTGCAAACGATAAATATGAGACAAAACTAATATATTGAATCAAAGAATCATATTATGTGAAATCCAACTATTCCATAACCAATAATAAACTTAGGTACTCATATTCAAGGAGTTCATCACAAGAAGAAAGAGAAAAGACTTCATGGTTCTAAACCCTAGAATAAAGTAGAAGAGATAATAATAAAACGTTGTGATAATCCTCCAAAAGATAGAAGTCCTCTCTTTTATATATTCCTGAATTTCCATAAAGGATACTCCTTCCAAAATTAGGTTTTGTCTTCAAGTCCATTAGATAGAAGTTCACCCGCCCACCATGGAGAGAAACCCGTGTAGAAATTTTGTCCCAAAAACGCTCGCCGGAAAATCGGGATTATGGTTTAATCCGTACGGAATAGTCGACGGAAAATATTTGGTGACCGGGCAAGTCAAACTGGCCACTGGGTCAACGGGTCAGGGCCTGCGGGTCAACTCGGGTCAAGGTCAGCGAGTTAACTCGACCAGCATCGAGTCGGGAGAGTCACGAGTCGGCCTCGGTCGGATTGTGAGTTAGTCATCGCCCGAGCCGATTGAGCTGACTTGGCCTTGGCTCGAGCCAATGCATATCTTTGAAATCAGTCATGCACCGGGATGGTGCTTCATCCAAGCAAATTCCAGCCATTCGGCTCTTTCCTCGCATGACCATGATGGCTATTTCTTCACAAAGATTTCAAAGACACTCGATCCCTGACTACGCGGCAACCAAAAGTGCCAATTCATTGCCTGCACATTCCATGTATGACTCTTTCACCAATTTCATCCCAATCTCACCTGCACCGACACCACCCGCCATGACAAACTTAAACACCATCTTCGCATCCTTGCATCATAGCTGCCCACTACGCAATTTCTTTTGAATCCTCTCACAAAGACAAACCTAATCATTCCACCACACCGCACTTATTGACTCGGCTCCCAAGATAACTCCATTTGAGTTTCATTGCCACTGCCACATCAATGGCTCCACCTTCTTGTCATTAAATCATCACCTGTCACGACTCCATTGCTCTCCCATTTCTGACTTCCACACAGCTCGCCCATGACTCCACCCGCAATATGCATTAGCTCGGCCATCATTTCACAAATTGCACTATCCATCGTCGATCCTCAGTAACCTTTAGCTCACCGCCATGGCACTAACATTACTCTTCCACACCCTGCACAACACATTCATCACGTAATTGCAGCAGTGGCTCCGCAATGCCTCAAAAAACTCCACCAAAGAAAGAGACTTGCACTTTCTCCGTTCTCTTAACTCGAGCCTTTGTGTCACAATACCGCATTTCGCTCCATCGAAGACCCATTACCTTAAGCTCAGTTAACGGCTCTTACACCCTGCTTCTTTCACCTCAGCCTGCACTGGTATTCACCTATAAGCATCACTGGTAACACCAGGTTCCTCCTGTGTCAGCCACATCTCGTGCCAGCTCCATTCTCCGCCCGCAATCATTGCGTCTCACTTGAGCATGCCACTTAAACCCATTGCAGCAATTCATACATCCACCTTCATCACGAGACCAATTCCCTCAACACCAATTCGACCCATTAGCTCAATGCACTAGAAACTCCACCATCAACTCGGGTCTTCTCCACTTTGCTTGAATGAATACAAACCCATCACTATTCTCGATCTTTGTCGATTTAGCCTTCAATTCACGTAAAACCCGAGCTAGCTTCTTCTCACATCAACTTCCAAAGTAGCCACCACCAACACATTGTCTTGCTCCATTGCCCGAACTTCATACTACCTATCTTGATTCGCGAGCTTAAATGGGAAAGAGAGAACCCTAATTTCGGTTTCATAGCAACCACCGGACAACCCATGAACATCAACGTCCATCAATCCCTTTTCAATCTCAAGAACTTTCACAAATCGAACCCATTCTCCTCGGACCACCAATTGAACAACCACATACCTTCTCGGTCTTAGTTTCAACTGAATCCATCTTCTAATTCCATCTCTAATTCATCCTCAAAATCGACGCGAACTTAATCCCCTTTTCTTCAATTTGTCCTCTCTCATGAATTCGAGCAAATACAAACAACTTGATTTCTTCCAAACTCTCTCAATTTGAAGCTGCCTCCTTCATCGATTTGTAACAGTTAGGAGAGATAAAGATAAGAAGAAGAAGAATTGGGGAAGAAATGGCTTTCGACCTAGTTTCGAGTTATAAAGAGGAGATGCCCTTAACGAAGAACAATCTGTCTTTAACGTCTCTCATATGGCTACCCCTTAACATGTGGATGAGCTCCCAGTAGTAGTCCCTTTGGAACAATTCACCCCTTAACGTACAGTGGGTTGCCAATAGCACTTGTCCGACCATTTTGCTCTTTTAGCCTTCAAATTCTCGTTTTGCTTGTAACTTCTCCATACGAACTCAGAATGACTCCGTTCTTTCGCCATTGTCTTCATCTTCTCGTCCTCTACACAATGAAAAGTAGAAATCTTGTATTTGAACGAGTTCCACTGGGTCTTTTTGCTCCAAATGACTCCATTGCACCTAATAAACTCAAAAGTAAACATAAGATACATAATTCACACGAAAATTCGCAAAGAAAGCATAAATACTAGATATTAAATACGGTGTATTCTACACCTATCACCTCTGAGATGCGGATCTCGACCATTCAAGTTTGCCACCTAACTTGCGTCCCAAAGCCAAAACATCACGGTTTGCATCTAAACCCCAAATTTGGCCGCGCCTATTCTTTGGCAAAGCCATGTCGACTCTACCATGGCCACTGGCATGCCACCATGCCACATATAACACCTTGCTACACGTTTTCCCATGAAAACACTCGAGACATCTAACACATGTCATAAACTGGGGGATGCTCATAAAGGGTATTGGTTTGGTGGTTTACAGCGTGCGACGTACACTATGCCCGTTACATGAAAGTGTCATAAGATGAGTCGATTAGTAAATATAAGGAATAATTGTGAAACGCTCCTTTCATTATGGAACATCAATTCCAGGCGTTACCCATTTACCACCTCCTTCCACTTTACTCAGTCGTTTCCATTTTCTACGAGACCAGAGTACGTTATGTTACGACTTGTATAAATAGGTCTTACCTATTTCCACCAAAGAACAAGTTTTGGTCAGGAGCATACAACACTCAGAAATCACTTGCTAGCTTTCCCATCTGTTAGCTTTCACTTTCTGATACAAGTCAAACAACTACTCTTCCCGTAATCAACTATTCTCGGTCTCAACACTTTCTTCGCTTCCTCCCTAAAACCAACCCTTCTCCTTCACTTTGTGACCGAAGCAAGTCTGGGAACGAACATTTCTTGGATTAGGCCGGATTTGTACAAATTAATCTCTCGAATCTAAAGTACTCTTTTGCAGTACATTGTTTAGGGTTTTGACTCAGTTTCACCCACTCACGCGAAATTACCGAAATCAGCAGAAACCTTTTTTCACCCTCAAACAATTGGCGACCACAGTGGGAGGATTAATCTCTCGGTTGCAATGCCAATTTCAAATTACGCTTCATAAATCCAATTCAGGAAGATGGTCGGTTTTAGGACTGAATCCGTGCCCCCAAACTCCAATCAGATGGATGGAAATGTTTCCTCTCCTAACGCAACATCCAACAACGCAATCGACGGAGAAGTCCCAAACCGATCGACTTGGCGCGGCTCGGGAGATCCATACCAAGAATTTGGATATGATGAAAGAGGCGATTAACATCATACTCGACTTCCTTATCAGCCTAACGTCAGAATTGAGCGACCCGCCTGCCACGGAAACTCCAGAACTGGGGACTCGCGTCCTGGACGATCCAGTGGACCAGGAAGCGGCCTCGCTGGTGGAGAGTTTGTGTGAACTCTTGCATGTTTCAAAGGATCAACGGATGGAGACGTTCAACGCCATCAATCGAATAGCATTAAACGTGTCCCTGGTTCCTTCACGTTCGGAGACTTCGAGAATACGAGAGATGTCCATCAATAATGTCACATTTACCGACAACGATATGATATCAGAAGAAGGACATAACCGGGCCCTACACGTCACAGCCCGTATCAAGGATGTAGAATTCAAGAGGGCTCTCATCGACACAGGAGTATCCTCCAACGTCATTACACTCAGGATGCTCGAACAACCAGGTGCGACCAAACGGTCGTGCGTAAAGCCCACTATGATGACCGATTTCAAAGGCAACCGGACTAACACGTATGGATACATAAACTTGAATCTATCGGTGGGACCACGGTCAATCAAGGGTGAGGTTGAAGTTATCAAAAGGAGCCAGATTACCAAATGATACTTGGAAGACCGTGGCTCCATGATAATATAATCATTTCTTCGTCATACCACCAGTGCCTGAAAACCATGCTACACAGAGAATTCATATGCATCGCTGCATCATTATCTCCATATGCGCCGATCTCCAGCATGGAGACATTTGAGCCCAGAAAAATCCCGCAGGTCAAAGATCGCCACACCCCACTACCAAAATGGGCGTCAATTACAGAAGGCCATGAGCTTGCGCCATTTCACGGAGAAACTCGGTCTCACCCGGCCCCATCGGAAGAGAGAGACACCGGCCTCCACCCGCCATGCCGGAGCTTGTCTCACGCCCGCACCAAGCGAGAACAGACTTTAATCATGAGCCATGACGAAAAGGGGAAGACCGTATATCACCGTCGCTGTTAGCAATTAACAGGAGAGAGTACCACACAGTCTCTCCGCCCAACGAGATGTGAACATGGTTACGAGCCACAAGAGGAAGTACCTGATGCACCATGACAGCTACAAGACGGAACCAACTCTACCATGGACGAACTTGAGGTTGTTAATATCGGGAGTGAGGAATCTCCGCGACCCATCTCGATCAGCTCGACTTTGCGCTCGAACGAACGTGCAAAACTAGTAGACATTCTCAAGGAATATCAAGATGTATTTGCGTGGACATACGAGGAGATGCCTGGCTTGGACGAGAAGCTGGTCACTCACCATCTACACGTAATACTCAGATCCAAACCGGTCAAAAAAACCCCGAGGTAGTTCAGGCACGATGTGGAAGAATGATTAAGATAGAGGTTCAAAAACTACCGGCGGCTGGTTTCATCAAACCGATTCACCACCCTACTTGGTTAGCCAACATAGTTAGGTGAAAAGAAGAATGGCAGTAAATTAGATGATGTGTTGATTTTAGAGATTTGAACAAATGTTGCCCTAAGGATGACTTTCCACTCCCCAACATTGTCATCTTTGGTAGACGCCACCAGCGGATATGTTCTCTTTCATGTACTGGATACAGTGGCTACAATCAAATAAAGATGTATGAACACGATGCAAGTAAGACGGCTTTTCGAACCTCCTCGGAAACTTTTACTACATTGTAATGCCCTTGCCTCAAGAACGCCGACGCAATATACCAACGCGCCATGACCACCATTTTTCACGACATGATGCACAAGCAAGTCGAAGATTACGTAGACGACATAGTCGGGCGACCCATGCGGAGATTCTGCGGCAGGTGTTTGAAAGATTTCGCGAGTACAAATTGAAGATGAACCCATTGAAATATGCTTTTGGTGTCTCTTCAGGCAAATTCCTAGGTTTCCAGTTGACCTCCAAGGGGATCCAAGTTGACCCAATCAAAATCCAATCCATCCTCACAATGCCACCTCATGACAGATGGAAAGAACTCCGAGTTTCATGGGTAAAATAAACTACATTTGCCGCTTTATACCGGGGTTGGCTCAACTCGTTGCTTCATTTACCCCCTTGCTGAAGAAAGGAGCGAACTTTATCTGGACCGCACTACAACAGGAGGCGTTTCGGAAGATTCAACAAACATTATCTTCCCCAGCTGTCACGAAGTTTCCCGCAAAAGGAAAACCGTTGCACCTCTACACTGCTTTTAGTGACACTGCCGTCGGAGCTATCCTCGCCCAAGACGATGACGAAGGGATTGAGCAACCCATATAATACTTCAGTCGAACTTTAAGAGATGCTGAGCTTAGATATCCAAAAGCAGAAAAGGCATGTTTGGCCCTGTTCTACTCCATCCAGAAATTCATACATTACCTGCTTTCCACCAAAGTGGTACTGATATCTAAGTCTGATCCTGTGAAGTTCCTCCTCTCAAAACCGGCTCCGACGGAAGGCGACTAAATGGCTTCTCCAAATGTCGATTCGACATAACATGCACTTCCCCGAGATTTATCAAAGGGCAAGCAATTGCAGACTTGCTTGCAGCGTTTCGGGAGAGAATGCCACGACACTACACGAGGAACTCCCCGGAGATTTTCGTAAATCTTTTTCATTCAAGAAGAAACATGGCTAATATTTTTCAACGGCTCCGCCACCCCCAACACCTGTACTAGAGGAGTGGTGTGGTTCTAATATCCCCACGGTGAAGTCTTCTCGCACTCCTTCAAGCTAGATTTCCCTTGTACCAACAATTCAACAGAATATGAAGCCTTTCTCATCGGATTATCATTAGACAAACAAGCTGGCGCCACACGTCTGGAAATAAGAGGAGATTCTAAATTACTTGCAAACCAGGTGAATGGAGTGTACACACTGAAGGAAGTAACCTTGGCCCCGTATAGAGTCGAGGCACAGAAACTACTAAATTACTTCGCCGACGCGACCATAACGCACGTTGGGCTCAACGAAAACCAACACGCTGATTGCCTAGCAGCATTAGCATCGAGACTGCAATTCTATGGTTCTGAGGAAACCCTGACCGTGAGAAACGGACCGTATCTTCGACATGGCTTTCGTAAACCGAAAAGGCCGAAGCCGACGACTGGAGAACACCAATTATCTAGGAGCTTAATAGCTCGCTTTCCCAGGAGAGGGTCAGTGTCAAAACTTTACAAAAGTTCTTCATGCTCCGAGGAGTGTTGTACCACCGAAACCCAGACGGATCCTTGTCGAGATGTCTCGGAGAGGAATAAGCGCAACAACAACTCAAACGCATTCACAGTGAAGTTTGCGGGCTCACGTTGGTGGTAACGCTCTATCGACGTTTGCAACGCCTTGGCTTCTACTGGCCAGAAATGGAGGCTCAATCTCGGTTACTTCAAGAAACCTGTTCCAATTGTCAAGCGCCACCGCATCAATTGGAAGTCTTCAACGTTGGCCGCACTGGGGACTGGCAGGAACCATATATCAGTTACCTTCATGACGGAGTACTCCCCACCAACAAAAAGCACATGGCCAAAGTAAAACAAAGGTCTAAAAGATTCGTATTCCACGAGGGAATCTTATATCGTAAAGGTTTTGGAGGAAGTTTTCTACGGTGTTTGAATGAGGCAGAAATCCCAATCATGCTGACATAAATGCACGAAGGTGAACACCAGGGAAAACGAAAACTATTTCTTCAAATACACGAGAAATACTGCGGCCGACCATGGAGGACGATGCAACTTTTTTGTTCGTAGGTGCAAAATCGAATCAAATCCACGGAAACCTTATCCATGTACCGTCGACTCCTCTACACTCAATAAGCATTCCGTGGCCCTTTTACAGCTGGGGACTCAACATCATTGGAAAGATCAACCCATCGTCTTATAAACACCACGAGTACATAATCACTAAGAATCGAATATTTCACCAAGTGGGTGAAGCCATACCTTTACGAGGAACTCTTGGAGCCACGATCACGGCGTTCATCAAGGAATACATCATCCGCCGATTTGGTGTACCTAAACATATCATCACCGATAACGGTACTCCTTTCGCTAACAAGCAAGTAGAGGACTTACTTGAAGAGTATGGAATGAAGCAAGTCTTCCACTGTGTACTATCCCCAAGGAAACGGTCAGTCGGA
The DNA here is from genome assembly GCA_023531295.1 of Papaver armeniacum. Lineage (NCBI taxonomy): Eukaryota > Viridiplantae > Streptophyta > Magnoliopsida > Ranunculales > Papaveraceae > Papaver > Papaver armeniacum. Next base: position 52,643 of record JAJJWW010018772.1, read on the forward strand.
GAGCACTAATAAAACTATGATCTGAATCATCAGCCAAAAAGTGCACGATAATCCTCGGACATGGCACGAACAATTGCCAATGGCGCTCTGGGCATACCGGACATCACCAAGAAGTTTCATTGGAGCCTCTCCCTACTCCCTCGTCTATGGCACAGATGATGTTGTTTTGAAGTTGTTTGTAAAGTGGTAAGAAAGATGTTCGTTCAACTCAAACTTGTAAAGATTTGATTTCAGACTTAAAAATATATACAAAAGATGTCACAATATCGAGAGATACTAGGACTTGATTCCACCATTAATCACATTCAATTGGTTCATATAATGACTCATAACAATTCTAGATCTTTTGTTGACTCTTTTCTTTGCCAAAAGTAGATTTCTAAAAGATTAGATGTAAATCACAAGCATGATGTATCAAAAGCTCTTACGTCTAAGCATACACCATCAAACGAAATCACAACTAATTAGTGAAAATCATAAATCAATTAAAATAAGCGCAAAAAGTCATAAAGAATCAGTTATAGTTACCAAACAATTGTGATAAGGCTTCCTCCGTCATCCCAGTGATGGGGTTTAGCTCCTCATGGTCAAAACATGCTCAAAATTGATATTCATAGCTCGCAAAGTGTTTACAGGATGAAAATATATGAAAAGAAGAAATCCGTGAAACTGCAACGTTTATAAAAGTTGTAGCTTAACTGTTACGCAAAAAAATAAGATCGCTTTTAAACGATACTGCTCAATTCTGCAGTAATTTTTACCACGGTTCTTCGTAACCGACTCTGTGTGAGTCATTCTTCGTCGTCTTCTTCCTATACATTAGCAGAATACCTTTCTGCCACTTGATTTGTTCGGCTCTGTAGCCTCCCAATTATCCCTACTGGTGCCCCCAAACTCTCCACTCACTTCTATTGGACTCGGAACAACTTATATGTATGCCACCGGCCGAATATAACTCTCTAGAATCTCTCCTATATATCCCTGCCTTTTCACCCAAGTCACGGATTTTATTACCCATTATTTCCTCTTCTGTACACGTCTTTTGCAAACCGTTAAAGTATCCAGAATCGTCTCATGAAGATTTCCTCTCTTACGTACGTAACTTCCTCAAATACAAATGTAATCCCGATAACTTTTCTCTTTCCTCGTTTTGATAAAAGTTCGCCGAGCTTCCCTTTTTATCTAATCCAACTTCAATACCTTCCTCTGCTTCAATGTACTTGGATCATTCCTACCCATATCCAATAGAAAGTCCATTGAATTCTCGTCCAAACTTCTTCCCAAATCTTCCAACGAAGCTCCGAGTATATTTCCGACACTGTCTTGCTTCAAATCGATTATCTATCCAAGCTTCACCGAATCCATTAACTATACCTTGCCTCGCTTAGCCCAAACAAGCCCATCCAAGAAGTTTTAGCGATTGAATCTCTCAATAACTTCTCCAAATCAAACCTAATTCTCCCGTGAAAATCCATTTTCCCGCCAAATCGTAAATTCAAATTGTAGAAGATGATGGTCGCCCCTATCCAGAGTGGGGGTGCGAATAGCAGCTTCCTTGGGGTGTCCTTGAGGGTGACTCTTAGTAATTTGGTTACCCCTTATCCAAACTGAGAATCGAATAGTAATTTTCTCCCACGAGCGCAAATACCACTTTTCGAGCCAATTTCGCCGCAAAATCTTATTTCTCCAAAAACACCTACAAAAACATAAAATGCCAAAATAAATACAAAAATAGGTATTAACAATATAGAAAATCGAGATCAAAATAGACACATAAATGCGTCTATCAAATACCCCTTAAACTTATTATTTGCTAGTCCCGAGCAAATCAAATCTACAAAATAAAATCCTAACTCACTGTCGCAGCATCGTCGATTGCATTTTAGCGTATGCAATAATCCTTTCAACCCCTGTGGCCCTAGTGGCCGAGTTATAGTCTTGGGAGGGCTTACAAGGGATATACCCACAAAACCTTTACACCTGCACTCTATCTACGCAGAACCTTAGAAGGCACTAAATAATCTCCTTGGTTGGCATACTTATTGACTACAGGAGGAAGTACCCTGATGCGAAATTCCAATTGCTGTACACGAGTTTGCACTCAAGCATACTAAAATTCATATATAAGTCACAAAGCCCTACTCAGATAGTCGCACTATGGACATCAATATAACGAAGTCAAAACTAATCACATGGATAGATCAAGAAGATGGATATAGAGAAAAACATAGATGGTTTTGATGTTTACTAAGTGAAGGGTGTTTCCCATATCTGTCTGAAGGCCTCTCCGCCAAAATGAACCTATCCTAATGGATCGAGATACTAATCGACTAATATCAACACACCGGCATATACAAGGGAACCAAAGTGGTCGATAATCCTAACTCTAGGTCAACACAACTGGCATATACAAGGGTTCCAGTGGGTCGACTTTATTGAATTTATTCCGGTTGATCGATGGTCCTGGTCTCAATTTTTAAATTTTTTTGGTATCTCAATCACTCTAATTCACCCTAGCATTGGTAACAACTTGATTCGTGAGCCCCACCTAATCACTTAGAGAAACATAATTTAAAAACAAAACAAAATAAAAAAAGAAGTGAAAAGGACTCAACGAGATATGGTGAAACTATCATGTTATTTCTAACACCGAGCTCGTGCTTTTATAAATAGACTCTTTAGATGTTTCCATCTAATCAGATTGGTTCCTCAACTCCTACAACCAAAATGCTTCCATCCACTTAGATTGGTTAGTGCCATCCTTAATAAGCATAAATTTCTAGTCTCTGGAGTTTAACAATGCAACTAAAAAGTTTCTCCCATACCCCCAAACTAAATTCTAACATTGTCCTCAATGTTCTAAAGATAAAATTAAAAGCATGAACAAGGAGAAACTGTTACCATTTGAAGCAAAAGAGATAAGGAAAGATATTACCGTGTCGCATGAGCATGGGTTACCTCCCAAGAAGTGCTAAATTTAACGTCTTCAGCCAGACTAACAAAGGATTAGTCACCTCATAGAATCATAAAGTAATAGCCGGAATTTCTGTGGGTCATCAAAACTAAATAGAGCTATCGCAAATAAAAGGAGTCTGCAACCTGCCAAGAAAAACAAATAAAGCACACCCTTTTCTAGTTTCCTGTTTAAGACAACTACATCTAGCTGTGGTTCAGGTTCAGGTTCTATAACTGGGTCCAAATAAAATGTTTTCATGGGTTGTACCTCCTCACAAGTAAGATCTGAAAGATCCGATTCTAAGGTCTTGAAAAATTTAGAAGCACATAATAATAACCTGAATAATTGAGGATCCTCTAAGTCAATCATATTTGACTCACAAAGTTGACCATAATGAGAGTGGTGGTCATTCTTAAGCAAACGTGTCAATTTTATTTTCCTAAAATAATTAGATTTAGTCTCAAAACTCAATAATTGACACATCTGAAACATATACGTTCCCACAATTGGTTGAAAAATATTTGGTGGGAAAACAAAATCAATCTTGGTATCATAGCCCGGGTAAACCAATCAACCGGAGGATGGGTTTCTAACAATTGAACTTCTTCCGGACATTATTAGGTTCGAGAACTAGTATGAAGGCAACTGGCACAATGGTTGAGGCACATATATCAAGTCCCAAGTGAGGGATCTTTACAAGAGCTAAAGGTAAAGCACGGGAGAATGATAATCACCCCAAACTTAGAGTTTTGGGTGTCTCTAGATAGACTATCTACAATTTCCTAATTTCTAGATCATCGGAATCCCGAAAATGGTCAATTGCTTCTTCTAAGTTATAATCGGAAGGTGCATCCTCACTCATATTTAAAAGCTCTACGAGTCCATCTTCTTTATCTAAGACTAATGTTTCAAAATCGCTAGACTCGAAAACAATATTCGCAGAATAAACTCGTTCCTCAAGACTATCATCGGCTTCGTAATCATAATGAAATACTACATCGTCTAAAACGGTGGTATCTCTAGTCAAATCCTCTTCCTTTTGAATAGGTGAATAATTATTAAAATTATTTGAATTTGAACTAGAAATATTATCATTGTAAAGCTCAATTGGAGTAACAAATTCCTGATCACTATGCCTACTTATTTCAAATTCTTCATCAACATTGTCCTCATCATAATCATCATTATAATAACATGAAAATGGTTGAACCTAATCCAAACAAGTAGTGTTACCAATTTTATCCTCGTCATCTTGATTATGCAAATAACTATCCTCATTTTCAAAGGTACTATTGGAAACACTATATTAAAAATTAAGACTATCTTGAGCAGTTCTTTCCTGGGCCTCTAACAACATTTTCTGAGCCGACTCACATGACTTCCTGATTTTATCTAGGAAAGAAGGTTCACATGTTGCATTGCTTTCGTCCATAACTAAGTTATTCATCTCAGCTGAACTACGTGTTGACTCAAGTAACTTTTGTGCTGACTCAGCTAACTTACATGCGGACTCTAGTAGAGAGGAATTTTTCTCGTATGACTGGTGGGCGTATGGATAGTAATTGGGCTCACCATGGTATGGACCATAACCTTCAAAGGATGATGTTCCCAACCACTATTCACATTATGGTCAAAGTAGTAACGTCCATTTTGAAACTCAAATCCCGGATATTCGTTGTATTGGCTATTGTAATACCATTCGACATTCTATTGCAGGGGTGTGAGTTGTCACACACAATAAAACCCACTGACAGTGGGATTCGTGGGTGGATAGAGTCTTACCTCCCGTACAGCACGAGCGATGAACCATTGAAGTCGACTCAGCCACCGACCGATGTCGGTTGTACGAACCCGAGGGGCCGAGACAAAGATCGTGAATCGCTGCGTCCTTCCCCGCAAAGCAGTTTATATTTAATTTTTAACCCTTCCTTAGGGTTTAAAATAATAAATTCCAAGTCCAAAAATAAAGTCCAAAAAGTGTCCAAAAATAAAAAGAAAAATTACAAAAATACAACCCTATTTAGGTTTCTAAAAATAAAACAAAATAGTTATATACAAAATCTTCTTCTTCACTCCTTTTGAATTCTCTTTTCTTTCCCTCTTTGAAGATGATTTCCTTTTATAGCACTTTTTCTTTCCTTGTAGCTTCGCTCCAAATCGAAAAGAATCGAAAAATACCAAAGGCGTAAAAGAGAACAAAAATATAAAAATAGAAATAGAAATAACTCTAAAACCTAAAACCTAAATACAAGTCCGCGTCGGTGGCGCCAAAAATTGATGTTGTTTTGAAGTTGTTTGTAAAGTGGTAAGAAAGATGTTCGTTCAACTCAGACTTGTAAAGATTTGATTTCAGACTTAAAAACATATACAAAAGATGTCACAATATCGAGAGATACTAGGACTTCGGATTCCACCATTAATCACATTCAATTGGTTCATATAATGACTCATAACAATTCTAGCTCTTTTGTTGACTCTTTTCTTTGCCAAAAGTAGATTTCTAAAAGATTAGATGTAAATCACAAGCATGATGTATCAAAATCTCTTACGTCTAAGCATACACCATCAAACGAAATCACAACTAATTAGTGAAAATCATAAATCAATTAAAATAAGTGCAAAAAGTCATAAAGAATCGCTTATAGTTACCAAACAATTGTGATAAGGCTTCCTCCGTCATCCTGGGTTGATGGGGTTTAGCTCCTCATGGTCAAAACATGCTCAAAATTGATATTCATAGCTCGTAAAGTGTTTACCGTGATGAAAATATATGAAAAGAAGAAATCAAAGAAAACCGCAAAGTTTATAAAAGTTGCGGCTTAATCACACAGAGAAAATAAGACCGCTTTTTTAAACGATACTCGTCGGGCAGAATTTTTGCCACGGTTCTCTCGCGATCGACTGTGAGTCTGTTCTTCGTCGTCTTCTTCCTATACACTAGCAGAATACCTTTCTGCAACTTGATTTGTTTGGCTATGTAGCCTCCCAATTATCCCTACTGGTGCCCCCAAACTCTCCACTCACTCCTGTTGGACTCGGAACAACTTATATATATGCCACCGACCGAATATAACTCTCTAGAATCTCTCATATATATCCATGCCTTTTCACCCAAGTCACGGATTTTATTACCCATTATTTCCTCTTCTGTACGCGTCTTTTGCAGCTGTTAAAGTATCCAGCAATTTTCTAACTGAAGATTTCCTCTCTTACGTACGTAACTTCCTCAAATACCAAATGAAGCCCGATAACTTTTCTCTTCCCCTCGTTTTGATGAAAGTTCGCCGAGCTTCCTTTTTATCTAATCCAACTTCAATACCTTCCTCGTTTCGATGTTTCGGATCATTCCTAGCCTATATCCAATAGAAAGTCCATGAATTCTCGTCCAAACCTCTTCCCAAATCTTCCAACGAAGCTCCGAGTATATTTCCGACACTGTCTTGCTTCAAATCGATTATCTATCCAGCTTCACCGAATCCATTAACTATACCTTGCCTGTTTAGCCCAAACAAGCCCATCCAAGAAGTTTTAGCGATTGAATCTCTCGAATAACTTCTCCAAAATCAAACCCTAATTCTCCCGTGAAAATCCATTTTCCCGCCAAATCAGAAATTCAAATTGTAGAAGATGATGGTCGCCCCCTATCCATAGTGGGGTTGCAAATAGCAGCTTCCTTGGGGGTGTCTTGAGGGTTCCCCTTAGTAATTTGGTTACCCCTTATCCAAACTGAGAATCCGAATAGTAATTTTCTCCCACGAGCGCAAATACCACTTTTCGAGCCAATTTCGACGCAAAATCTTATTTCTCCAAAAACACCTACAAAAACATAAAATGCCAAATTAAATACAAAAATGGGTACTAACAATATAGAAAATCGAGATCAAAATAGACACATAAATGTGTCTATCAACAGACGTTATCCTCCCAACGGAAGTTAAAATCCCATCAGCTAGGATTTCCGAAGCAAGCGGAGTCCGATGGAATGAAGCTGAAGCATTGATCGCCAGGATAGCAGAACTAGACACTATGGATTCCAGAAGATCCAAAGCGGAAGAGCACACGCAAGAATACAAGAATAGGGTTTCCAGAGCATATAACAAAACTGTGAAACCTCGAGTTTTTCAAGTGGGAGATTCGGTATTGAATACTGCCAAACACATCCAGCAAGATGCATTCGCACCTAAATTCTCCCAAAAATCGTAAGGGCATTATATAGTCACGAAAGCATACAACAGTGGGTACTATAAGGTCATTAAAGAAGATGGACGAAAACTGGAAGCGGTCATCAACAGAAAGTGGCTCAAGGCATACTACGCCTGATGGCCGCCTCGTGCCTCGCCATATCATAAACACGAATAGCCAGGCATTTTTCCTTTTCCAGGGCTCAATTATTAAGTTTATTTCTTTTGTTTAAATCAAAGCAAGTCAATAAAATTCTCTTATTCTTTCAAAAAAAAAAAATACATGCTCGAAACCCAAAAAGAAGCCAAACATTTCATAACTACATAACTCAAAAAAGCCCATCCAACAGATTTTAATCCTCTAAAGCATCATCCTCAACCGGTTTTGATACCTTTCAGTTCTACTCTTCAAGTTACGGGCTGACTCTTCCACCCTCTGCGACTCCATGGCCAGAGCCTTCTCCTCTTCCAAAATAGCCTTTGCAGCAGGGACCACACCAGCAAGAATACCGACCCTGTCGATCTTCACAATATCAAGACAATGACGCAACCAACTCACGTTGAACTCCAGGGATACACATGTAGACACCAGGTTCTCCCACTTCTGAATAGCTGATACCTTAACAGCACATATGGGCGTGTTTTCCATATTTGCGACCATGGGCAAGAGACAATTCACTGTGGAAACCAAGGCAGACGAGCAATGTTGTACCACACTCTTGGTGGCGATGTGGCCGTATCTCATCCATATCTTTGTGTAAATAGTCCAGAATTCCTTCCGCACCAGAAACCCACCAACGTTCCGATAATTGGAAGACAAGCACCGCATACGGGTTCCGAACGACCAACCTGCGTTGGGATACTCATGACAGGAGATTCCTAAATCGGCGTTCTCTAGATCTGCAGCGGTTGGCAGGATCGGACTCGAAGAAAGGGGGGTAACCAAGTCATCCTCATCAATGACGGTGACGCATGCTCTGACGGGATATCTCTGCACACAAAAAAAAATCTATTTTGTTACTCGTAAGCAAACAAAGGAACAGTAAACAGCAGAGTAGTTGTTGATCAATGAAAGCATACCGGTATAATCTTTTTGACTTGGATGATCCGGGTAGGGGAGTTATTGTAAGAATTAGGCCTCACACGCTTGATTAAAGAATCCGGCTGGCTCGAGCATGATTCGCTGCTGACCGACATGATGAAGAGATATGGACTCAACAAGATGAAACCTTTGTTTCGAAAAGGGAAAAACGACGCACCTTCACTGGCATAAATACTTGGGAAACCCTAAAAAAAAAAGGGCCGAGCAGACAAAATATGATTACATCACGGTCGGGAAATCAGCCTCAAACATAGTCTCTCACCAAAACCCTAATGAAAGGTAAACAAAAGAAACACAAGAATGTAACGCTTTTCAAAGTTGGATGAGGTAGAGGCTTCCTATTCGAGATATGCATGGAAAGAGTCAACCAGGCCCGCCTCACGGTATCAACAATCCGTGGCCGAGCCAAGCCAAGTCGTGCCCAAGCCGCGCCAAGCCGCGCCCGAACCAAGCCAAGCCGCGCCTGAGCCGAGTCGCGCCCAAGCCAAGCCGCGTCCAAGTTGCGCCGAGCCAAGATGCAAAAACCTCTTCCAACGCCTCACCTATCCGATCGCTAGCGACGCAATACCTGCGGCTCCCATTCCAAGGTGACACATGACCAACCGAGCTGACACCCTGCATCTTAACTAGCAATCGCATCTTCTGTTTCACGGTCTGGCCAGCGAACGACGCAAGTAGAATTCATGCAAGGCCGCCAACACAAGGATCACAAATTCTCAGGACACTTACTAAAAAGGTTAGACGAATTTTCCTAGCCATCTTTCATGACCCGCTGCTTCAATTTTATCCTCGTTTGTCACCATCTTATGCTTACCTCGCAACAATGCTCCTGTTTCGAGCTAAGCAGGGGACTTAACGTTGATGGTGGTTTTTAGCTTAGGGTTAAAATCGTAAAACCTTATATCTGGCATGACGTATTTATGAACAATAGCGCATTTATTGAATCAATCATCGTATTTACGTAAGAATTACTAGGGTACCTTTTTTTTTTATATACATGTGTCATGTTCCGCGGAAGAACCTTTAGTATTAACTGACATCACCTTTATATATAACCAACCCTAATTCTCTCACCGTGCCAATGGCAAACCATCCCAGCCACGTCTCTGCGCCAAGGCATGCCAACCATGCCAGTCACGTATTTGCACCAAGGCATGCCAACCATGCCAGCCGCACCAACGTGCCAATGGAAAACCATGCCAGCCGACCACCGTGCCAATGGCAAACCATGCCAGCCACGTCTCTGCGCTAAGGCATGCCAACCATGCTAGCCACATCACCGTGCCAATGGCAAACCATGCCAGCCACGTTTGTGCGCCAAGGCATGCCAACCATGCCAGCCACGTCTCTGCGCCAAGGCATACCAACCATGCCAGCCGCACCACCGCGCCAATGGAAAACCATGCCAGCCACGTCTCTGCGCCAAGGCATGCCAACCATGCCATCCGCACCACCGTGCCAATGGCAAACCATGCCAGCCACGTATCTGCGCCAAGGCATGCCAACCATGCCAGCCGCACCACCGTGCCAATGGCAAACCATGCCATCCTTTTTTCCACGCCAAAACGAAGGGTTGCAGTAATCAAAGGCTACCCTTCTCTTTGAGATACAGATCTCGACCACACAAGTTCGCCACCTGACGCTTGGCAGCTTGCGTCCCAAAGCCAAAACACACGGTTTGCACCTAAACACTAATTTGGCCGCGCCTACTCTTTGACAAGGCCATGACTCAACGCTGGCTGCTACAAACGAAGGGTTGCAATAATCCACGGCTACCCTTCTCTTTGAGATGCAGATATCGACCACACAAGTTCGCCACCTGACGCATAGCAACTTGCGGCCCCAAAGCCAAAACATCAAGGTTTGCACCTAAACCCTAATTTGGCCGTGCTTACTCTTTGACAAGGCCATGACTCAACGCTGGCTGGTACAAACGAAGGGTTGCAATAATCAATGGCTACCCTTCTTCGGTATGCAGATCTTGACCACACAAGTTTGCCACCTAATGCATGGAAACTTGCGGCCCAAGTCTGAAACATCAGGGTTTGCACCTAAACCCTAATTTGGCCGCGCCTACTCTTTGACAAGGCCATGACTCAACGTTGGATGATACAAACGAAGGGTTGCAATAATCAACGGCTACCCTTCTCTCTGTGATGCATATCTCGACCGCACAAGTTTGCCACTGACGCATGGCAACTTGCGGCCTAAAGCCAAAACATCACGGTTTGCACCTAAACCCTAATTTTGGCCGCGCCTACTCTATGGCATAGCCATGCTCAACGTTGGATACTAAAAAGAAGAGTTGCAATAATCAACGACTATCCTTCCCTCAGAGATGCAGATGTCGACCGTTTAAGTTCGCCACCTAAATTGCGGCCCAAAGCCAAAACATCACTGTTTGCATCTAAACCCCAAATTTGGCCGCGGCTATTCTTTGGCAAAGCCATGTCGACTCTACCATGGACATTTTCATGCCACCATGCCACATGTAACACCTTGCTACATGTTTTTCCATGAAAACACTCGAGACATCTAACACATGTCACAAACTGGGGGATGCTCATAAAGGGTATTGGTTTGGCGATTTACAACGTGCGGCGTACACTACGCCCATTACATGAAAGTGTCATAAGAATGAGTCGGTTAGTAAATATAAGGAATAATGGTGAAACACTCATTTCATTATGGAATATCAATTCCAGGCGTTACCCATTTGCTACCTCCTTCCACTTTACTCAGCCGTTTCCATTTTCTACGAGACCAGAGTACGTTATGTTACGACTTGTATAAATAGGTCTTACCTATTTCCACCAAACAACAGGTTTTGGTCAGGAGCATACAACACTCAGAAATTACTTGCTAGATTTCCCACCTCTTAGCTTTCACTTTATGATACAAGTCAAACAACTACTCTTCCAAAATCAACTATTCTGGTGTTGATGGGTGAAAACTACTCCTGCAGAATTTGGTAATTTGGGGTGTGGATAAGGAATGAATCTAAACCTTCAACAAATGCACTGCGCGGTGAGTGCTTGTAGATTCGAGAGATCAATCTGTGCAAGTCCGGCCTAAACCAAGAAATGGCCGTTCCAGACTTGTTTCGGTCACAAAGTGAAGGAGATGGGGTAGATCTTAGGGAGGGAAGCGAAGAAGGTGTTGAGATTGTGAAGGTGTTGGCTTGTTTATGACTTGTAACAGAAAGATGAGCAAGCTTACGGTTGATGCAAGGTGCTCGAGTGTTTGAATACGGTTTGTATTAACACTTGGTTTCTGTCGTCTGAACTTGTGTTGTTCTCCGTTATTCCTTTGTTGTTGGAAATAGGGCGGAGACCCTATTTTATACAAGTCATTGAGCCTCATTCACGTTTCTTGTGGGAAGTGGAGGTAGTGGAATGATGGAGTAGTGGAGTTGTGTGTCGGTAACACACGACCAGTCTTGCCCACTTTTCCAGTTCATCTCTAACCGTCCATGACCTCCTAACACGTTCTTGTGATGGCGCGTTGCACGCCGCACGCCGTAAACCGCCGCACCAATACCCCGTAAGTATCCCCCAGTTTGTGACATGATTGATAACGGAATGTGGATCGTGGATCCACGGAAGATAGCATGTAATGTTGAATTGAATAATGCGTTATTCGTAAAAGTCGATACTTGTGGAGTATCGTGTATTTTTGAGTGTGCGCATTACGGTGTGGTAAAGTGATGGGTAATGACTCGACTAACCAAATAACTCCCGACTGTGGTTGTATAACCAAGCCGGGTGAAGTCGGATGGATGAGATGATGTTTGAGACACTCATCTGCGACCGTTGATGAAATTAGGGTTTTTTAAAGAGGTGCGCAAGCATCACTCTTCGCCTTGGTCGAAACCAAGCATGGGAAGGATTTTGTAGAGGACCGACCATACATGCGTGTTGACGGCATGATGGTGTACACGTCCATGTCTCACCGTCTCATGAAGATGCAATCTAGGCCACTCAATTTGACCGTCAAAGAGGAGTGGTTGAGATCGGCTTGCGGCAGAAATTCCTTGCCGCAAAGGAGTTGGAAACCGCATGACATCCCAAGTTTAAGGCGTGCGTTCCAAGACGACCCATCTTGGTCGGTCTTGGTCGATCATACCAGCGTGTAGGTGGTAGGCTAGTGTTCACACCTATACCTGACACCCCATGAAAACGTGATCTAAGCCACTCAAATCATCCTAGGTGAAGTTGATCGGTCGAGATCGGCTTTAGGATTTGGGAGATGTAACCGCGTGAGTTTGGTCGGGCGTTTTGGATTAGCCGGCATGGTATGCCTTGGCCGACCGCAAGAGGAGGTAGATGGGCCCACGGTGGTCATGCTGGTATGACCGGCCTTGGTTAATCCAATCGTGACCCTCCATTCGTACCGGGAGAAGATGGACGCGCGTGATGACTTGAAGCCCTAATTTTGGCTTTCAAAGCCACGCGACCATGCTCTTTTGGGCGGACGAATTTGTTGTAACCAACCATGGTTGGCTTTGACCGATTGGTCAAGTGTGTAGGCGGTCACACGGTGATTGTGTCGACATGCTCCGGGCCCTTTGAGTCTACATCTACACCCTCCATCTATGCCTGCGAAGATGGACGGTTGAGACCATTTTGCGACACATGTAATATGCCGCAAACCCTAATTTAGGGTTTTCCGCCCATAATGCTTGGTATGGACGGTTTCTTGGCAAGCAAAGGCCAATGGTCGACCATGCGGGTCGGCCGTGTGTATTCCATACCTGCTTGGGGGTGATGGAATTGATCTGTGGTCATCCAATCATGCTTGTGGAGTTGGATGACTGCGATCAGATCATATTTGGCAAGCTAAGGCCGTGTGTATTCCATACCTGCTTGGGGGTGATGGAATTGATCTGTGGTCATCCAATCATGCTTGTGGAGTTGGATGACCGCGATCGATCATATTTGGCAAGCTAAGGCCGTGTGTATTCCATACCGCTTGGGGGTGGTGGAATTGATCCGTGGTCATCCAATCATGCTTGTGGAGTTGGATGATCGCGATCGTGATCATATCCGAGACCGATACAGTCAAGTCCGGATGCTCAATCGGGCTAGTATAACACACCGAGAGGGGCTCAATCGGGCTAGTATAACTCACCGAGAGGCTCGGGCTAGTATAACACACCGAGAATCGGCACTGCACGGGTATTTCGTACATGGATTCATTATAGTGCTTGGAGGTTCGTGTTACTCGTAAGAGTCATGCCACACCGATAATGGGTACAGAAATACAAGGCCGATATGAAATTCACAGAAGGGATTGTTGCCGCATGTTCCAACCTGGGAGGAATTTCATGTATTCACGTAATGGGATTGTTGCTACATGCTCCATTCTTGGTGAATTAAGTGAGGAGTATCCGTCACTTATAAACGGCTTTATCTTTTACAAGATGTCAGCGCATGATTTTTCTGGTTACTTACAAATTTAACCTTAAACGAAAATCCACCATCAACATCTGGTCTCAACACTTTCTTTGCTGCCCTCCCTAAAACCAACCCTTCTCCTTTACTTTGTGACCGAAGCAAGTCTGGAACGACTATTTCTTGGTTTAGGATGGATTTGTTCAGATTGATCTCTCGAATCTAAAGTACTCCCTTGTAGTATATTTTTTAGGGTTTAGACTCAGTTTCTCACCCACTCACACGAAATTACTGAAATTAGCAGAAACCGTTTTCACCCTCAAACACTAGTCTACTTATAGTGATGTATCGGACTAGGATAGATTGTGTAGTTGAGCATTAGACTTCACGAAGTTCATCATTTGAAGACGAAAAACTACTAAGGAGAGCTCTTGGAACTTCATCAACAAAAGGTATGTGGAAACTAAAACTCATATATCACTTGGAAAGTCTATTTCTAATATATCTCCTATATTGAGACAAAAGTCGTATTACTATATAGTATTAGATTATGCACATTTCAGATTTCGAGCCGAGTTTAAATCACTTACATATTTCTCGAAATATGTGTTGGTAAGCTTTCACTTCAACCAAGTTCATCTTATATTCTTGACGAGAGTCAAAAGATGATCATGTGAAAATCTCCGAGTAAAATCTTACATGGTTTGTGTGATACGATCATTTGGTGTAGACTTGAAATGTTTCGTAATGATTATTTCAATAACTTGAAAATTGCTTTGATGTTAATAGTTCATGAAAACAACTATTGTCATCCTCTAAGAATGTTATAATGATTGAAATAGAGTTTAGAATACTTAACCATCATTGGATTATAAACATAATAAGTGTTCTTGCATATATGTGATCCATGACCGGAACTATAGTATGCATACCCGTAGCGTACCTTCTAGTTGTGAAACTTTGAGTACCTAAGTACACATACCCGTACGTTTATTGGCGTAAGGTTTGGGTACGGGAATTTCTATTGTGTTTGGAAGTAAACGTACCCGTTAGCATACCGGCGAACCCAAACTTAGTCCGGCTACTTAAGTATGCGTACACGTTTGCATAATTGAGTGTTTAAAGTTCTAAAATCGGTTTATTCATGAACTAATACATTTATATAATAAGGAATGCATTCTATGCAAATATAATGTTCATGAATTGATTCGAGTGAATCAAACCGATTTTTCTTCAATTGTGTTCTTGTATAATTCTATGAGAATATAACAATTGAACAACTCTATAACTAATTTCATTTGAGTCATTTTAACTAGTAATGTTAAGATGAATGATATGAGAGTGTTCATATAGCTAACTTCGGTTAACCAATATTGAGCCAACATGGTGTACACATTTAGGTACGGCTACATAAACCTAAGTGAGGGTACATTTCATTTGTGTATAACAAGCTAAGTTCGATCTAATGGTTGAAAGATATTATCTTGAATCTAATTAGGTTTTCATCTAATAATGAATATTGAATGCTTTGTTACCGAGGTAACTTAGATTGCAAACCATGATTGAAAACTATATAAAGGAGAACTGTAGAAACTGGGAAACCTAATACCCACACCTCCTGTGTGATACTAGTTGCATAAGCTAGAGTCGACTCTCCTTTAACCTTAGGTTTTTCAAGAAACCATCTAGGTTAATGGCTTGAAGACTTCATTGGGATTGTGAATCCAGACCCAACTATTTTCTCCTTAGTTGAGTGTTCTGATCTTACTTTTATTATCGTGATTGAGTATTATCTTTGCTAAGGTTTGCTTGAGATTTATCTCCGATAGGTAAGATTAAAAGTAGTCACAAACATCTTCGTCTCATCGTTTGTGATTCCACAATATCGTGTTTCGCTACCATACGATTAAGATTATTGTGAGGTAATTGATATACTAGGATGTTCTTCGGGAATATAATCCCGGTTTATCAATTGGTTCTTGTGCACCTTGATTTATCAAAATACGGAACAAAACTTGTAGGTATTTCTGTGAGAGATTTATCTATTCCAATAGACTTTTCTGTGTGAGACCGATTTGTTTATCAAGTCTTTGACTTTGGGTCGTATCAACTCTTGGTTGTGGGTGAGATCAACTAAGGGAATCAAGTGCGTAGAATCATGTTGGGGTTCAGAGACGTAAGGAGCGTAACTGTACCTTGATCAGTGTGAGATTGGTTAGGCCTTAACTACATTCTAGTCCAAAGTTCATTGTTAGTAGGATAATGTCTGTAGGGGCTTAATATAGTATGGTTTTCAAAGCTGGACTAGGTCTTGGGGTTTTTCTGTATTTGCAGTTTCCTCGTTAACAAAACTTCTGGTGTCCGTGTTATTTCTTTTTCGCATTATATTTTGTTATATAATAGAAATATCATAGGTTGTGCATTACATTCAATCAGTTCTTGAATCTGACCTTTGGGTTGATGATTGAATTGATTGAAACTTGGATATTGGTTTGTGATATCGTCCAAGTTATTTCTCTTATTTAATCGGTCTTGCAAATTCCTGTTTGTTTGATTACAGATTTAATTGATAAATTGAGATATAACTCTTTGATATATTTTTCTATAGATTGAGTTTGTCTTTCTAGTTGATTCTCTTGAAAGTATATTGGAGTTTGTTTATTCATATTTCTGAACGAAATATTGGGTGTGGTTGTTGGACCTACGCTTTTTCAATCGGTATCAGAGAAGGCAAACACGTTTAAGACCTCATAAGTCTGTGTTTGTAGCGATCTGAATATGGACAAAAGTGTTATCTCTGATAAACGCATCACTAGAAACAAAAGTTATGTTTCTATGAAATCTATTAAAGAGAAAGATTTGTCAATCTCGAGTATAGACGAAACTAGTGCTCCTCCGATACAGACTTGCATTGACAAGTGTTACCCGGATTACCTTACTGACGAGTCTGGCTCTAAAATTGAAAGGGAAGAAGCCAAAGAGAGTGCAATGATGCTAAAACTTGTTAGAATCCAGGCAGATGATGTCAATCGGTTGAAACACAAAGTCAATGCACTTGTTGGTATAGTAAATGAGCGTGACTCTCTTCTAAAACTCCAGCGTGACTCTCTTCTAAAACTCCTTCAAGAGGAAAATGCCTCAGTATGTTCTTCACGAATTCTGCTTGAGGAAAACACAAAGAGGATGCTTTGGAAATTGAACTTCTTTTGAGTAAACTCTCTATTCAAGAATGTTCCAAAAAGTCCAATATACCAACTGTTTCTGATTTAATTGGAAAAGATTTTGTTCCAGAAGCAAAATCGAAATCCCTTCATGTTGAAAAAGATGTGCTTGTGTTTTCCTCTAATCAAGGAATATCCATAGCACATGGAAGAAGATATCTCCCAACGATGGTGATAAGACGGTTCTATCTAATCACCCAGGTGATCAGAAAGTGTGTCTCATTTGTGTTTCAAAAAGACATGTTGAACAAAAGAGGAAATCGAGGTTGAATGACAATTTTATTGTTCGTCTTCAACACACCTTAGAATTAATCCTCAAAGGTGTAACTGATATTCGTATATCTAGACCAATTGGTTTTAGTACTCACCCTGTGTACCCTACCAAGAAAGTCAGTTCGATGTGTTCCTCAAATGTTCAAATGCGAAACAGTCTTCCTAAACCAATTCTTTCAAGAAGAGATCAAGGATCTTCTTCTATTAAAAAGGGAGATAATGTTGTTCTTGATGTGAAAAAGCTAATAGAAGAAGGAAACAAAAATGAAGATATGGAAGACAACCTTGATCTGATAATTAAAGGATATAAAGAAATTATTAACAGGCCATCAATTCTCTCTCGTCAAAATTCTTCAGGTAAGAATACATACTATGCGTCATTTTTTGATGATAGTAAGTTTTATGATAATTTTTCATATCACAACGGTTTTCCTCCAAAGATCAGGAGAAAGAGGCTTAACCGATAACAACGTTCATTTGATGAGCTTAAGGCTCATACTTGTGCTAATTGATCACAAGGTTGAAATCTCACCCACAAAAATCTTGGTTGAGTGAGATATGGTCAGGTATACTTGATGGTAATTTTTTTCTCTGATTGTCCAGCTATTTTGTTATCGATCTTAGCTATATTATCATTCACAAACATGTTTGCATAAGTATTTGTTTGCTTTGACAAAACCTTGATTGTTTAATCTTTTCTATTATTGTGTCAAAATTGCTACTCCCTTGCTCTAAATTTTTTCTCTGGTGAGAATGTAAAATTTACTGTGCTAAATTTTGTGAAATAAGTCACGTAGAAAAACATTGGTGTACAAACAATTTTCTGTTTTTTTTCCAGCTACTTGGGTTCTCCGACTATGGGTCAAGTTTGTGTTCATACTGGTACCGGATGTTACTTATCACGGATTAAGTTTGGAAACCCTACACTCAGTTTCCTTGAGAAACCATTTAAATACCAAAACCTTTTGCTTGAGTACGCATACTCCAGGTTTTGTTTATGTAGAATGGCTGCTCCTCCGAGTTCTTGGGATTTGCCGGAAGATTTTGTTGATAACTCTATTTACTCCGAGTTCGAAATAAAGAAGAAAAGAACCGTTTTTAAAGTTGAAAACCTTCATCCTGGTGCATCATGCTTTTATGCATATTCTCATCAAGAACGAGAAAATGCCTAGATGGTTTCTGTTGAAGTGGTTCATGGTTTTCTCAATGATCTCGGGAAAGCAAAACTGAAGCTTGGAAACTCTATGAAGGATCTTGATATGTTACGAACTAAGTTGAAAAAGGTTAATTATGACCTTGTTTTCATGAAAACACATGTTAAGGATCTTCTCAAAGAGGATATCTTCTCCAAAGAAGCTGTCAGTGATGTCTGTCACAAGCTTGAAGGTCTTGAAACCCATGAAGCTTCCGTACATGAACATTGATTTTAGTTTATGACGGCTTTTGCTTTTAGAACTTTTTTTTTTCTTGTTCTTATGATTATGGTCTAATAAATGATGCGTGTCGTAACCACAACAAATTAATTAATATTTCCACTCAATTAAAAATAATATAATGGAAGTCAAGTTCGTTCCCACGAGGAGCAAGAGATTCTAGTTGTAAAAATTGTCACAAAAGGGGGGTGTAAAAAGCAAAAGAAAATAAACAAAGCAATTAAAAGATAAAGTTGAAACCAATAAGAGAGACAAGATCAAGGAATCATTCTTCGTTGCAAAACAATGATTAAAGTTATGTTCTTTCTACTTGTTATTAGTCACAAATTATCACCAACCGTATGTAAAGCTGACTAGATCGGTGCTAAACCCTAAATCCCTTGTATCACTGGATACGGAAGTTCTCGACTACCGGATTCTATTTACCAAACCACCCAGTAGTAGATCACTCTAGATGTAATTTAAATAAACGCATTAAGATTTATGAACTTATTAGGTTAATATTAGTAGTTAGACTCTTAGATCAAGGTCTACTTGCTAACGTTGTTTTCACACACAATTGCTCCACGGAATCCCTCCGCAAGGTCTCGTGTTTGCTACTTATGTAAAGAGTCAAGAAACGATTACTTATCTCCTAACTTTCACTAGCTTTAGATCAAATTAACAAATCCATTTAGCGTGCACTCTAAACAATCTATCAATCAATCAATCATGAATAAACATTCCTATTAGTAAAAAAAATCGATACTCATGTGAAAAATCTCAAGATAGAATTGAAACAAAACTCAAATCATATATTAAGAACTAGGAATTCATCCTCAATCAATAAGAAAATTAGCTACTCATGTTTTTGAAATTCACACAAATAATAATTAAAAGGAGAATTTTCAAGTTCACACAAATAATTAAAAAGAAGAATTTTCAAAAGCTAGCAAAAACACAAGTGTTGTGTGTGTAAAGAGGTGTGTAAAAGATATAGAAAACTTCTCTATTTATAGGCTTCAATATTCTCCAAATCTTCCAAGGAATAGAATCCTTTTCCTTTAGCAATTCAATTTCCAAATTCAAGTCTTTCTCATCTTCCATCTTCTCTTTCCAAATTTGAGCCCAATTCTCCATCCGATTCCTAGTCCAAGTCTTCACACCCATGAGAGAAGTCCACTGAAAATTTCGGGAATTTTTGGCTCGCCGGAAAATGGTATTATGGCGGAATCCGGCCGGGAAGTCACCGCCGCCACACGAGTTCTTTGCCGTCACTGGTATATTCGACGGAATATTCCGTCAGTCCACCGTTAGAGATAACGGTCAAACGGGTCAACCGTCAGTCAACCGGGTCAAGGGAAGGAGAGTCACCACCGAATCGCCTCGAGTTAGTGTCTTGATGGTGACTCGTCTAAGCGGGGTGAGTTGGATCGGCTTGGATCGATCATCTCGAATCGATGAGTTGACTCGCCAACCCCAGAGTCGTAGGAGTTTGTTTGTTTATAGGACTTCCCGGCCGAATTCAGGCCTCAATTTTCTTCAGTCTTCCCCTGCTAAGAACCTACACATACATCTAATATTTTCATTAAACCATTGTGTGTAATAGAGCTTCATTCTTGCAGTGTTTATTCATCTCAATCTGGCTGCAATTCCACCATCAAATCCATCTTCTTCCTCGATTGCACTCAACAGCATCGACTCCTTCTATATGAATTCACAAGTGGCAGCTCTCATCTCTCAATTCTCAGTTCAATTGATCAACAGCAGACCCTCAATCGACTTCCCAGTGAACCCATTTCAGTTTCATCCTCGTTCTTCACAGACTCATCTCCAATTTCAGTTGCAGTGAACAAACTATGACTTGCTCGATTAACATCTTCTCTGCCACAATTTCTCGATCTCTCTTTATAACTCTCGATCTGTTCTCTCTCTCTGACTGCAACAGCCTCTTTCTTCATCTCGATTTCCCTAAGTCCGATCTCTCGGTACATCAGCAGCAACAACTGCTCTTCTCCTTCTCAGTTCTTCAATCAACAGCTACCAACAACACCAGAACCCCTCTCTGATTCATCAATCAAAACACAGATGAGATTTAGATCATTTCTGCGGTACCCATTCTTCAATTCAATCTCTTCTTTACATCAGCAACGACAGCTCTACTAACTCGATCGATCTGGTCTCAGACTTAATGGCAGAGCTGCTGTTTTTCATTTCTTCTCAATTTCAGCAAAAATGATTCAGAGAAGATATTTTCTCAATTTAGGGTTGTGTAATGATTTGGGATCAAAACGCCCAACATAAGAACCACCCAGATGGGTGCCTATAGTAGGTGGTCACTTCTGATAAGGGCTAGCCAAAGTTTCCAGCCCCTTAACCTCTGCTGGCCTGTCTATAGTATTCCTCCAGAAAGTTGCCCCTTAACCTTGACTGGGCTCCGAATAATGTTCACCCCTGAAATGATAATTTTGCCCTTTTGGATCAAATTGGGTGATTTCTTCTTCTTTTCCTCCGTGCGACTCCATAGTAGCTATAAAACTCAAAACAAGCGTAAAATACATAATTTACAAGAAAAATAGCAAAGAAAGCATAAACAATAGATAGTAAATAGGATGTATTCTACACCCTATCAATAAACTTCTTATGAGAATTAGTTTTTGTGTTTTTAAGAAGGATAACTAGGGTTTGGAATAACCATTATTGTGAGTACACATAGCTATTGCCAACGTTTTCATCTTGCGGTGTTTTTAGATTTATTTATTTAAATTCTAAGTTATTTGGAAAATGATTTTTGCAGTATTAATCTTCATGGTTTTATATATTGCAAATTGTTATGGGATATGTTGTTTACGTCCGTGAACCTTGACCGTCCCATATATGCTCAAAAGTTAACTTTATTGTATGTCAGTATGCAAATATTGATGGAAGATATGATGAACTTTTGTTTACAAATATTAAGTCTATTATATGTTATTGTGAAAATAGTGATGCAAAATAGAATGAATCTTTGATTATTCCGCAGTATTGGTCTTTCCCTGATCCACATCTTTGTGTATGTACTTTGCGGCTCCGTAAGTTCTCTTATGTTGAGCATGGCCAATTGAATTGATCATTTTCCTTGTGGTTAATTCAATTGAGATTTTTGGATACAAATTCATGTTTCATGTGATTTGTTAATGTCCAAAGAAATCCTTCTTTTCTTGTAAAAGTAAGGTCGCTCTTGTTGTTCTTTCGGGAATGACAGTTTATGGGGGGGAGTTCTTAATTGAACTTGTGCTTAATTGTCAAATCTTTGTGGGGAGTACAGATGTGGAATATTGTAGGGGTTATCTTGTATCTTTATAAAATCCTTGATGAATACAATAAGTTTCGACTATGTGAAATCATCGAAACAAGTTGATATGTTGTTCTCATTTGGTCATGAAGTATCTGTATGAAAATTTCATGAGGATCCCACTAGTTTTCGTACCTTTGAAAATTTATATTTACAAAATGGGGGAGAATTAATGTGTAGTTCACACTACAAATACATATGGTTTACGAATCATTATATAAGGTGGAATGGTTTCATTATGAGTTGAAGTATTGACTAAGGGGGAGTGATACTTATCATCATAAGATTGTTGTCAAAGTTGTGTTACAATTGGACTTTGATGCTGTGTAATGATACTATGATCAATGATTGAGATCAAATATTTTCTCATTGTTATAGCTATGGATCTTCAACAACTATCATGCTGATGAAAAAGCGGGGGTCTAACAACACCACCCAATATTTCGTATGGAAATCTGAATAGACAAACCCCAATATACTTTCAAGAGAATCAACTAGACAGTTAGACTCAATCTATAAAAAGTATATCAAAGAGTTTTATATCTCTATCTCTTGATTCAATCCGCAATCAGCAAATAAGGATTTGCGAGCCCGATTGAATATAAGAGGATTAACTTGAACGGTACCAAAGACCAATGTTCAAGTGTCAATCAATTCACTCAACAACCCTAAGGCCGGATACAAGAACTGATTGATCTTAACGTACAACCTGTGGTATTTCTATTATATAAATAAAATATAATGCGGAAAAGAAATAACACGCAGACAATTAATTTTGTTAACGAGGAAACCGCAAATGCAGAAAAACCCCGGGACCTAGTCTAGAATAAACACAAACTGATAATAAGCTGTTACACCAATTTCCTACTACCTATTCGGACTAGATGTAATACCTTCTTCAGCACTTGTAGAACTCCTAGCAGAATACCGATTCTCTTTAGAAATTCTTCACGCAAATATTCTAGCAGAACCCAAGGTTCTCTTTAGAAGACACACCACCACGATTGATACGATTCGATATCTTGTATGCACAAAACACCTCTTTGATTTCCCTTTATATGTAAATTAAGGTTTTGGAAATCTTGTGTTTATTTTGATAAAAAAAATTACTAGGTAAAAGAAATGTCAAAAAAAACTTGTAGATTAGGGTTTTAACTTACAATCAGTATGCGTACACACAAGGAGTCCGTGAACCTGATTTCCTTAAGTAAACTTGGGTGATTCCAAAGATCAATTTCCAAGTTAAGAAAACCCTAATAAATCTACAACAAGAACAACTAGAATAAATCTAGAGATATCTTGTTTAAAACTTCTCAAGGATTTTTACGAGATGCCTCAAAAGAAGTTTTTCTTTCTAGTCCCCGATTTCGACTAACAAGTATTGGTATACGATCGGAAACTGAAATCTATCAAAACCTAGGGTTTATGATCAACAAATCTTGAATGGTTTTATATCATAAGAGAAAATCTTAGAATAGACAAGAGGTGAAAAACCTAGATTACAAGTTGTATGATCAATCACGAAGATTAAATCCAATTTGGCTTTGTGATCCCCAATACAAAGACTTTTATCTCACTCTCGTTCACGAAGAACGGAAGACGTGGAAAACAACCCGCAGAGATTACGCCAATTTTCCAAAGGGATAAAAAACGTGTAAACTCACGAACCCTTTATTTATAATGAAAAATAGCTTGGAAGCTAAGCAAAGCTATTTTCCTTTTTTAAGACTCTCCTAAATAAGGGAGTCTTTCCTAAGTTACAACTCTTGACAAAATAATTAAATAAATAATTAATTTGGCAAATTGTATTTTTGTGAATAAATCACAAATTAAATTAGGAAGGAATCACAAACACTTTAATATGGCAATCAAAAATGTTTGGACCAATAGCCATCTTGCCTAGATAAGGAAACATCACCAATTTGACCAAAAATGGCTTTTGGTCACGTAATTGGGCCCAAGTCCATAAACTGTTGCAAACAGCCCATGGATTGTTTCCTACTAACGAACTGTAACAATCACAACAACACTTATAATTGTTACTTTAATAAATCACTCATAACTTCATCGTTATAGCTCGAAATTGAGTGATTCTTGGCTCGTTGGATTCATAAGCTCATTCACTATAACATGAGATTCTTTATAAGGATAAAGGTTATTGTCTCCAAGGTCATGAATCAAATAACCTCAAGTATATATACAAAAATGTACATTTACCGTCATTGGAATTGTTCCATAGAGTGAGCATTTATCTTGATAGATTAGAAAGGTAGAATTGAACAAGAATCCAAATGAAATCAATCACATACCTTTGTTGATGAAGTACTTGTTGATGTCTTCTTGTAGTCTTCAATCTTCATCCTTTAAGGATAGCTTCGATTCAACTTCTTAGACCTAATCTAGTCTGAAACTATCTTTAGTATGCTAAATCAAGAATGCATTTTGGCAACTAAAATTGACAACTAACTTGACATACCAACGCTAGTGGGTTCAACCGAGCAGTGCTCTAACAATCCCCCCCTTTGTCAATTTTAGTGACAAAACCATTTTACATATGGCTTGTACTTGTTAAAAGCAAAAAAACGACAAGCTTGATTTTGTTGGTTCTTCAACTCTTCGTGTGTTCATCCTGCACTTGTTGAAGATCCATCGTAGTATTATTACAAAACATCAAAGTATCATTGTATCAGAACTTTGACAATAATACTACGGTGATATGTATCACTCCCCCTGAGTCAATACTCCATCTCACATGGAAACCACTCCCCCTTACACAATGATCCGAAAACCATATGTATATGTAGTAGATCTACACATTAATTCTACCCCTTTTTGTCAATAAAATTGGAAAAGGTACAAGAACGGGATCCTAATGAAATTTCTGAGAAGAGACGTTTCATAGACTTAGAAGAAAAAAATACATACCAACTTAATTTAGATGCAATCATTAAGCCGAATATAAATGCATTCGTCAAGGAGTTTAAAGATACAAGATAACCCCTTTAAAATTCCACAGCCGCACACCCCGCAAGATATTACCATTAAGCACGAGTTCAAAAGAACTCTCCCCCATTTGATGTCATTCCCGAAAGAACAACAAGACTGACCTTACTCCAGAGATATGGATTTATAAATTGGATTTTAGAAAACCCACAAGGAGATGCGAACTGAGAACCAATCATTGAAAGTCTCTCATGATATCAATTTACTGAACAAAAGAATTATCTCATGGTAATAATACACAATATGTAATCATGAAGATCAAATATTGTGATCATCTTTTCTAAGATACAAACTTGTATGAACAAGAATTGACATGCTTAGAAGGAAGAATAATCATTTCCATAAGGATTTACACCAAGAATGGTTACCATAAGAGTATGAAAAAGATTCTTTGAAAATAAAAACCAACATCCATGGCTTTGATAATTGCTTCTAACCTGTTATATTTAAGAATTTCAATCACAAATCAAGTTAGGTAATTAAGACTCATACATGTGGTATCTAACCATATTCTTCTTCACCATAACTAGCTCAATTAACTTCAATACAAACTAGTTATAGAGTTGTTCAATTGCTATGAGATCTTATGTAACTACACAAGACACAATTGAAACAAATATGATTCGATTCGATTGAATCGGCTCATGAACTTTATAGCCATGGTTTGCATACTGCATTCCTTAGTTTTAAGTTTCATGTTCAGAGCACATCTTTAGATCATAACCCACTCAAGTTCGCAAACAAGTTCGCGGACTTAAGGCAATCGACATAGTTTCCAAACTTAGCATAAAATCTCGGCAAAGAGACTTCCGCCAGTTCGCGGACTAAACACGCAAACGAGTTTTTGGAAATCCCAGCAGAAATTCTCGGTAAGAGAACTTCCGTCAGTTCGCGGACTTGGCAAAGCCAATTCCTCCGTTTTCTCTCAATCAACAAAGTTCGCAAACTTTGGATTAAGGAATAGGACTTATGCACATATGTGTTTCCACACAATGCTTATATCCATCATTGGTTATATTGACCTAAACTCTCATTCCAACCATTGAAACATTCTTAGAGGACGTTATATAGTTGTTACACTAATTCTCGTCAAAGCGATTTTCAAAGTGATTGAAACATTATGACTTTCGTCACTAGGTGAAGATAAACCCGATCAAAGCGAAAGGCTTTACCAACACATGTTTCGAGGAGTATATGAGCAAGTTAAACTCAGCTCGAAATAATAAATTATTCCACATATTCATAAATTTCCCGACTTAATATGCGCGCCCCAATTCTTTTGCAATCCTCACCGCATTTATTAGGGCTTCTTGGCGAGGATGCACTTTCAACACAATCAGGTTGTGTTGAGGTGAGAAAAATCTTGCTCACTACAGGCATTCGAAACAAAATCATGCATGGACTCTAGGAATTTAAAAACTTCCTTGAAACTTTCAATAAATGTTCCATACCTTTTTAAGATGTTATCCCTTGTCAAACTCTTGTCTGGGAGATCCTTCCTAATAGTACTCGTTGCTTTATTAGTATTCTTTGGTACCCATTTCTGAGCAGCTTTTGGAGCAACGTATTTCTTTTTCTCCCAAATATAATTGTGAAACTTCTTTGGGGGAATACTAAAAGAACCGATATTATGAGACTCAGTTTTTCTCCAGTTTGGAACATCAGATATTGTCATCCTAACAGAATCATATCTGGTTTTATCTCGTTTAAGAAATCTGCAATTCTTTTGCAAGTAACCTGGTTTTCCACAATAAAAATAATGTTTAGTATAATGGAAAAAGTTATGTTTAGTATTACCTGAATGTGTATTTGCTTGCTTTGGAGCTTATCAGGATTTCTTCTTTTCGCCATCCGTAGTTGGTAGAGATACTTTACTTTTGTCAACCGTGGAAGGTTTTGGTTGAGAAGAATATTTAGCTTTGACAAATTTTACCTCTTTGCAAATACTAGGAGCGTCTATTCCTTCATAGCCCAATCCTCGTGTATCACGATGAATTCTACATGCTCCAAATATCGAGGTTAATTTATCTGAGCTGCTATTTCTAGACAAACTCTCTTTTAAGCTCAAGTTTTATTCTTCCAAACTTTTGACCTTCTCAAGCGCAATAACTAAATCATTCTTGGATGATTCACAACTTTGAGATCTTCTCGTTTCGAATCAAATAACAAGTTCATCTCAATGTTTTCCAAGTTATCTAGCTTTGCTTGAAGAATAATTTCCCGATATCGACCTTCGGCAATTTCTTCTTTAAGCTTTCATATTTCGTTGATATAATCTCTTGCACCACTAGAATCAAGTTGGTCATGCAATTCTTTATTCCGACTACGAAGTCTGTCATATTTAACTTTCTCACTGAAAATGGTGCTATCAGCTTCCGAAAGTTTCCGATGACATTCTTTAAGAAGATTATTAGCAACTGGATCAACATGGAACACTTCTTCGTCAGAATCAGAATCAGTATCCGAAATAATTTTTCCTGAAGCTAATGCAACCTCGCCTATGAGCTCTTGAGGATTATAATATTCAGGTCCATCATCAAGAGTAGGCAAATCTGCTGCATATACCGATTGTCTACGGCTCCAACTAGACATACTGAAGAAAGATGCCCGAAACCAAGACAGTTATGGCATTGTACATCATCCTTAAGGAGATGTTTTACTTTTAAAAAAACTCTTTTTCCTGTCTCTCAAGAATTTTCTAAATTTTCGTGGAGTAACATCCTTAGTATTTGGCGAACCAGATTTATCCTTAGAGGATTCAGAATTGTTTGCAGCTTTAAGAGAAATCACCTCTTCTTGCGTGTTCATTATCAAAGATCTTTAACTTTCCAACAAGAGTATTTTTGGAGAGTGTAAAAAGATCGTTTGCTTCTTCAATGGCATGTTTCTTAGACTCGTATCTTGCTGGTAGAAACCTGAGAATTTTACACACAATATCTTTCTCTGGAATAGTTCTTCCTAATGAAAAATATGAGTTAACTATTTGAGAAACTCTTTGGTTAAACTCATCAAAGGTTTCATCATCATACATGCGAAGGTTTTCCCAATCAGAAGCTAGATATTGAAGCCTTGCTTCTTTCTTGGCAGCATTCCCTTTGAATACGGTTTCTAAGATATCCCAAGCATCTTTAGACTTATTACACGCAGTAACGTGGTGCTGAAGATCTGGGGTAATGGCGTGGATGATCGCATTTAATCCTTAAGAATTTTGCTTTGCAGCAAGAATCTCAAGATCATCATAATCACCAATATCCTTTTCAACAGTTACATCGTCTATTGTAACTGATGGAGGATCATAGCCATTAAAAATACGAATCCATGATTTAAAATCTCGCGCTTGAATGAAAGAGCGCATAGCAATTTTACACCATAAATAGTTCGTGCCGCAGTACATTTATAGAGATAGCACCTATGTCCATAGAATCAGATTGCTACAAACACAGACTTATGAGGTCTTAGCGTGTTTGCCTGCTCTGATACCAATTGCAAAAGCGGGGGTCTAACAACACCATCTAATATTTCGTATGGCAATCTAAATAGACAAAATCCAATATACTTTCAATAGAATCAACTAGACAGTTAGACTCAATCTATAAAAAGTATATCAAAGAGTTTTATATCTCTATCTCTTGATTCAATCCGCAATCAGGAAATAGGGATTTGCAAGCCCGATTGAATATAAAAGGATTAACTTGAATGGTACCAAAGATCAATGTTCAAGTGTCAATAAATTCACTCAACAATATTAAGGCCGGATACAAGAACTGATTGATCTTAACGTACAACCTGTGATATTTCTATTATATAAATAAAATATAATGCGGAAAAGAAATAACACAGTCACCAGAATTTTGTTAACGAGGAAACCACAAATGCAGAAAAACCCCGGGACCTAGTCTAGAATAAACACACACTGATAATAAGCTATTACACCAATTTCCTACTACCTATTCGGACTAGATGTAATACCTTCTTCAACACTTGTAGAACTCCTAGCAGAATACCGATTCTCTTTAGAAATTCTTCACGCAAATCTTCTAGCAGAACCCAAGGTTCTCTTTAGAATACACACCACCACGATTGATACGATTCGATATCTTGTATGCACAAAACACCGCTTTGATTTCCCTTTAGATGTAAATCAAGGTTTTGGAAATATTGTGTTTATTTTGATAAAAACAATTACTAGGTAAAACAAATATCAAAACAAACTTGTAGATTAGGGTTATAACTTACAATCAGTATGCGTACACACAAGGAGTCCGTGAACCTGATTTCCGTAAGTAAACTTGGGTGATTCCAAAGATCAATTTCCAAGTTAAGAAGACCCTAATAAATCTACAACAAAAACAACTAGAATAAATCTAGAGATATCTTGTTTAAAACTTCTCAAGGATTTTTACGAGATGCCTCAAAAGAAGTTTTTCTTTCTAGTCTCCGATTTCTACTAACAGGTGTTGGTATACGATCGGAAAATCGAAATCTATCAACTCTTGAATGGTTTTACATCGAAGAGAAAACCTTAGAATATACGAGAGGTGAAAAACCTAGATTACAAGTTGTATGATCAATCACGAAGATTAAATCCAACTTGGCTTTGTGATCCGCAATACAAAGACTTTTATCTCACTCTCGTTCACGAAGAACAGAAGACGTGGAAAACAACCTGTAGAGCTTACGCTAATTTTCCAAAGGGATAAAAAACGTGTAAACTCACGAACCCTTTATTTATATGAACAATAGCTTGGAAGCTAAGCAAAGCTATTTTCCTTTTTCAAGACTCTCCTAAATAAGGGAGTCTTTCCTAAGTTACAACTCTTGCCAAAATAATTAAATAAATAATTAATTTAGCAAATTGTATTTTTGTGAATAAATCACAAATTAAATTAGGAAGGAATCACAAACACTTTAATATGGCAATCAAAAATGTTTGGACCAATAGCCATCTTTCCTAGATAAGGAAACATCACTAATTTGACCAAAAATGCCTTTTAGTCACGTAATTGGGCCCAAGTCCGTGAAATGTTGCAAACATCCCATAGATTGTTTCCTACTAACGAATCAGAACAATCACATTAACACTTATAATTGATACTTTAATTCATCATTATAACTCGGAATTGAGTGATTCTTGGCTCGTTGGATTCATAAGCTCATTCAATATAACATGAGATTCTTTATAAGGATGAAGGTTATTGTCTCCAAGGTCATGAATCAAATAAACTCAAGTATATATGCAAAAATGTACATTTACAGTCATTGGAATTGTTCCATAGAGTGAGCATTTATCTTGATAGATTAGAAAGGTAGAATTGTACAAGAATCCAAATGAAATTAATCACATACCTTTGTTGATGAAGTACTTTTTGATGTCTTCTTGTAGTCTTCAATCTTCAATCTTCATCCTTTAAGGATAGCTTCGATTCAACTTCTTAGACCTAATCTAGTCCGAAACTATCTTTAGTATGTTAAATCAAGAATGCATTTTGGCAACTAAAATTGACAACTAACTTGACATACGCTAGTGGGTTCAACCGAGCAGTGCTCTAACAGCTGAGTTGAACACAATTAAAATAATTGGAGTACTTGGAAGTGATGAAGATTTCGATTAATATTGAAGAACCAAGGAGATCAACCATTTGGATGAGAAGCTACAAAGTTTATTTATTTTGTAATCCATATGTATTGGTTTTGTCACTAAAATTGACAAAGGGGGAGATTGTTAGAGCATTACTCGGTAGAACTCGCAAGCGTTGCTATCTCAAGCTTGTTTGTCAATATTAATTTGTGATCGAAACTACAAGTCTTGATTTCTAGTCCACTTATAGTGATGTCTTGGACTAGGATAGATTGTATAGTTGAGCATTAGACTTCACGGTGTTCATCAATTGAAGACAAAGAACTACTAATGTAAGCTTGTGGAACTTCATCAACAAAAGGTATGTGGAGACTAATACTCATCTATCACTTGGAAAGTCTATTTCTAATCTATCTCCTACATTAAGACAAAAGTCGTATTACTATAATATTGTGAGGTGATTGATAATACTAGGCTTTTCTTCGGGAATATAAGTCCGGTTTATCAATTGGTTCCTGTGCACCTTGATTTATCAAAAGACAGAACAAAACTTGTAAGTATTTCTGTGGGAGACATATTTATATATTCCAATAGACTTTTATGTGTGAGATAGATTTGTTTATCAAGTCTTCGACTTTGGGTCGTAGCAACTCTTGGTTGTGGGTGAGATCAGATAAGGGAATCAAGTGCGTATAATCCTGCTGGGTTTAGAGACGTAAGGAGCACAACTATACCTTGATAAATGTGAGATTGGTTAGGGCTCAACTACATTCATGTCCTAAGTTCATTGGTAGTAGGCTAGTGTATGTAGCGGCTTAATACAGTGTGATGTTCAAAGCTGGACTAGGTCCCGGGGTTTTTCCGCATTTGCGGTTTCCTCGTTAACAAAATTTCTGGTGTCTGTGTTATTTCTTTTCCGCATTATATTTTGTTATATAATAAAAATATCACAGGTTGTGCGTTAAGTTCAATGAGTTCTTGAATCCGACCTTTGGGTTTTTGATTGAATTGATTGACACTTGGATATTGGTTTGTGCTATCGTCCAAGTTATTTCTCTTATTCAATCGGGATCGCGAATTCCTATTTGTTTGAGTGCATTGAATTGAGAAATTGAGATATAACTATTTGA